>SCLH01000294.1:166439-186298 GCA_004367855.1 Oikopleura vanhoeffeni | reverse complement strand
CTTTATCCGAATACATCGCTTTTTTGAATGATCAAAAGATCATAAAAGTTTTGCATATTCTAACAGTGGGCAAAATTTTTAACTTTTCTTCGCCCACACAAAATAATGTCTGCTAAGTTACATGCTAACTCTGATTTCAAATCTGTTAAGTCTTTAAACTTATTTTTTTATTTTCTAAAACCTGAAGATGCTCGCGAAACGTAGGTTTAATAATATATAATAATATAAAACAGTTGGGTTGAAAGGGTTTAAGCATCTCACTGAGATTTATCACGCTTTTGCTGAAAATATGGAGGCACGTAAGAAGTGAGGAGAAGTTGCTTTTATTCAGTGGACAGGCAAGGAAAGTGCTTCAACTACACGGTGTTAGTAATTACCATATAAAACGGGTGAGTTTTATGTGGCGTCTGAGACTTAAAGTAATTTAAAAAATCATGCTATTTATGAACAGTTTTTTTAAAAATACGGTCCTCAAAATCACCATTACATATCGACAAATCCACTTCAGTTTTTACACTTTTTTTGATTTCAGAGTCCGTAAACCTTCCGAGACACGCTCAGAGTGATTTCACAAAATTTTCGCAATCTTAACTACAGTATGGTTAAAAAAAGTAATATCATATGTAATATCGATTTAAAGGAGCAAATTCAAGCAGATATAATTTAGCTGCAGAAACAAACACATAAAATATACTTTTTATCCAATCGAATCAAAAATAATTTTTCAACAATGTTAACATAACCAAAAAAATGGACACCTAGGAGACTTTTAAATGAAAAGAATGGCTTGATGGATTAATACATAAAACTTTGAGAATTTTATGTTTTGAATACAAGAAAATAAATGAGTTTTCATATACAATTTAAGGATATGGTGGTTCCTAACTTGACATTTTCTCGATGAAATATTAGCGAACAGGGGCCTCGAGGGTATTATTTCAGATTAGCCAGTTTGTAGAACTAGCCTTCAACTTGCGAAAAGAATGCCACAGAAGCTTTTTTTGTATGACCACACTTCTTCACACATAAGCGGCACAAGAGCCACCTCAAGCCCGAAAGATAGACACCACAGGGAAAACTATTCCTCCTCCCAGGTTTTATTTTGAAATAACCCAAATTTTAAATACTGTAATAATTAGTATTGCAAAACTTTGTAGGGTGAGCTTTTGTCGTACAGTGCTATATGTATGTCGTAGGAATCGTAGAAAACCGGTCCAAAATACCGGTTTTTGGAGTTTTTTTTAATCGGAAAATCTATCTTCTCTTCGCTAGGGAACTTGCAACTGATAAAATTTACTCAAATTTTGCAAAAGCTAGCGTCTTAACAAACAGAACCTTTGTAGGTGGGTTTTTGTTCTAAGATTCGCCCAAACAGTTAGTTCAAATGATGAAATAATCGTGCTGAGGAGTAAGATTTTTCGAAAAAAATTTGGCTTCTGTATCTGTTTTAATAGCTGGCCTCAAAAGAAAGCTGAGGAACACGCTGAAGAGAAGAGTGTGGCTTACGTCAACCCGATATTTTGAAGGTCTTTACGTCCGTTCAATTGACACTTTCAAAGCTTACATTATTTTCTAAGCATTATTTGAGAAAAATACTTGGAAAAAAAATCGAAAAAACGGCAAAAATTCGAATTTTTTTTTGTTCTTATTTGGTGGCTGAGTGAAGGTGGGGATTGCTTAACATAAATAATTGGCCTGCATTTTAGAAATATAAGAAAACTAGCCAGCATACCTTAAGTACTCATGTTTTATTTTTCTGAAATTTGGAAAATCTTTTCATCAATAAATTATCGCGGCAAAGGGACCGCTTTAGTTTGACTGTTTATTAAATTCAATAATGTCTGTGGTTCACGAAGTCCGTACGAAGTCAGGAGTGCAACCCGGTACCGATGATGATCATCGGTCCGCGTAACCACTACGTTCAATGATCAAAGACAACGAGACAAATTCTTGATTAGTGCGCGAACCTTCGCCCCCCAAGTAGAGAGCGACGAGAGAAAGATTGAAATTTCGAAACTTCATAGAGTTTTCAAAAATAATGGCGCTTTTTTCCCCCGTTTATGTGTTCTGGATACATAGCCAAATAAAAAGATGTAATTTAAGGCGTTAAGTGCTGAGGTCTGCAAAAGGCATTGTTTAAGCAATGTTGCGAAAAACCATGTAGGTGGCAATGAATGTAACCGGGAGCTGGACGTGTAAGTTGCTTTCTTGCCCTAAGGCCGCCGAGAAATTTGGCTTCACCAAAATAATTCCAAGCGAAAATTCAAAAAAGTGAAGTTTGTGAGATGAGAAAAAAATGAACATTGAGCCAAGATTTTAAAATCTAAGTAAAATTAAAAATTTTTTCAATAAAAGTGAAAAATGACACGTTATCGAAGAAAACAGAGTGATCATAATAAATTATCAAAAAGTTCAAATGTGAATACGAAGATAGTAATCAGGAATAATGGTGGATCAAATTCCTGGATGAAAATGAGAAGAGTGTTTAATTTTCCCATGGAGTGGAAAATTGTCCTATTTAAAATGGACTTTTATTAATGTAGTAAATATCTATCTTCGCTGAATTCGATCCTTCTGTTAATATTTTAGTTTTTCTTCAACACTAAAACATAAATGTTAAATATAAAGTGAAGAAAAAAGTTGATAATGTCAGTTTTATGGATACCCGCCTCTCAAGAGTACAAAATCCTAAATATGGATGATACAAACAACGCAAGATATTATTCAACTTATCAAAACACTTGATTTGCGAATGAGGCTGATTTCAATTGGTCCAGCTTAAAAAGGGATCAACCAATCAATCCTCAGATTCGCATTTTTCAAATATTTAGGATTTGTACTCTGAGGCGGTGATCCATATCCGAAAACTAAGTAGTAAACATAATTTTAAATGTTTACAAACTACAAAAATTGGCCAAATTAGAAAATCATTTTAAAAAATTCCGATTAATTATTTTTCGAATTATGTTTTGAAAATTGCAATAATTTTCAAAAATTTTGCTATATTACCTGGTATATTATAATTTCAGTATAAAGTCTTGCAGTATGTGAGATTTTCAATAAAAGCTGATTAATTAAACTTGGATTACCTGCATGAGATGACAAAGTTAGATGAAGACGAGCCAATGCATGTGTTGAATTTTGGGAATGTGGATCAGCTACAAAAAACATCTGATAAGTCTGCTGATAGCCATCATATGTCAATAATAAACGGGTGAATCTTAAATGTCAAAAATTTCTCTCTAAATTATTAATGTTTAAACTTATTTAATCCAAATGTTGCTCCTTTAATGAAAGGCAAACAGATTTTGTCAGAAATGGTAGGCTTCTTTGGCTAAAACTGTTTAAAAAATGATCTTTCAAAATGTTTTGACTGTTTTTGGTTTATTTTAAAAAAGTAAAATATATGTATTTATTTCATATTTTAATATTAATATTTTGATGATTTATACATCGTTGGTTCTAGCTCCTTGAAAGAGGTGGTTGATTCCGATCAAAAATCGATTGAATTATTAGATAGCTGAAACAGAGCACAAATTCTGGTAAAAATTGAATTAAAAACATTGGTCCGAATCCGACGATTGTTAGGAATTTTTAAAGAAAAGTAGTGATTAAATCACTGTTATTAACAATTTCAGTATCTCAGAAAAAGAAAAATAAGGTCGGTCCCATGAACGCATTTGTTTTTTTTACAAGATATTGTGCTCGATTTGCAGGCTATCTAAGAAATTTCACCGGATAAGTTGTAGTTGTGACTATCCAGTCCATTCCTTTGCAAATACTTTCAACCTGCCCTCTGGGCATTATGGAACCCCCCGATGTTCACGGTTGAAACATAATTACGTTTAAAAGTTTGTAACCATGAATATACTCAAACACAAAATAATCGTAGAATTAAACAAGAGACTTTTAACATAAATTCGAATATTCTATAATTGAAAAACCAAACAATATTCGAAATAGACAGCTATGTGTCCTTTTTCGGTGCGAAAGTGAACATATTGAGAGAATTTTTGTCAAATATGATTCCCACTTGATGTTCTTGTTCCCCTCAAAAAAAAAACACTATTAGTATTCTCTTGTTCATCATACCAATCGTGTTGTAAATGATCTTTCCGAGGGAGAACTTGTGATAATTGTCCCCCCCAGGGCAAAATAATAAAAGAAACTAGCTGGAACGCCCCTGAGGTCAAAGAACGAAACAATCTATTTGGACGGCAGCCAACTTTGACCACTGCCCAATAAAGGACAACCGATGGCACTTACGAGCATGCCATGCGCGGACACTTCACGACACCGATCTCGGGCATTCCAAAAAGGACACTGGTCTCACCGACACTGATTGCGCACCGCCACTTAGTTACACGCCACTTATCACAACTGCCACGCCACCTATGAGACTGTCACCGCCACTGATGACGTCTGACACTGGTTACCACGCTGTCACCGACCACTGATGACGTCGACACTGCCAACGACACTTATTACATGCCAACCGTCACCGATGAAAACCGTCACTGATGAAACTGCAACCGCCACTCGATGACGTCGATCACTGCCACCGGACACTTATAACACTGCCACCGTCACGCCGATTGAAACCGTCACTGATGACACTGCCACCCGCCACTGATGACGTCGACACTGCACCGAACACTTATTACATGCAAACGGTCAACGCGATGAACCGCACTGATGACACTGGCCACCGGCCAACATTATTACACTGCCACCGCACGTCGCTGTCACCTGCCACTGATGACTTCGAACTTATGACAACGACACGTTTGACACCTGCCACGACACTTATGACAACGACACTTGTGACACTGTCACCGGGACACTTATGACATCGACACTTTAGACACTGCACCGACACTGATTCACTGCCACCGTCACCGATGAAACCGACATTGATGGCACTGCCACGGCCGTATCTTATACACTGCCACCGCAGCGACCTATGAGACTGTCCCTCACCGCCACTGATGACTGTCTACACTAGTTATCAACGCTGGTCACTGCCACTGATGAGGTCGACACTTCAGACCGACACTTATGACACTGCCACCGACATTATGGAACTACTGTCACCTACACTTATGACAACTGCACTTGGACACTTATGACTCTGAACACCGACACTGCCACCGACACTTTATGACAGCTGTAAACTTATGACACTGTCCACCTGGCAACTGAATTGACGTCGACATATGACTAACGACACTTGTGACACTGCCAACCGGGACACTGATACCGAAGCTGTCACCGACACTGATGCAGCGAAACTTAATGGACTCTGACACCGGCACTGACGACGTCGACCACTGAAGACACCGGGACACTGTCACAACACTTATGACACTGACAATTAGTGCAGCTGACACCGAACACTGATGACTAACCGGTGAGAACACGAGAATTATGCACTGATACAACGATATCACTAACACCGACACTTATTGACACTGGGGGCAGTTAAAGATCAGTGGATTTATGGCGGCACCGATTTACAAGGAGATATAGCGTCATGGTGAAGAGACCAATAAAGAAATCATACATTTTATCCTGAAGGAATTACTCAGATAATAGATCCGAACTTGACTTAAAATTTCAATTTTAAAATTAAACTTGTTTTTTCTGACTTTGATCGATTACAACGAACCTTATTACGAACGCAAAATCTTTAATTTTGTTCGTACAAAAGGCAGATCAACAGCTTAAAACTTTATAAAAGGGCCGAAAAAAGGAACAGAGATACCCGATTAAATTTCCAAATAAAAATTTTGGAATGCAATTTTGATATTCAAACAACGCACAAACTTTGAAGAACGACTCAACAATGAGAGAGGAGTTAAAAACAATTTACTCGAACAAAAAAAATACTACAAGCATACCAACAGCATTGAGAACAGTTTTAAAGCTAATGATGCCTCAATCACCGCAAGGTTTTGAGGATACAATATTAATAGAGAAAAAACGGTGTTTATAAACTGCACGGGGAGCGGTGAAAAAATTTTTCTTGTCAAAAATTATCGAAAATGTCTATTCAGTTACAAAATGCCCGACATTTTTTATACATTGGCCTCGAGGCATCATTTCGAGATCGAAACCTTTACAACTCGTTTGGACGAGATATTGATATTTAAAAAATTGAAACCCTCGCTGTACTAAAATTGAACCGCATGTCCACTTGAGTCACGTAATATGCGTTGTGTAGAGACCAGGGTAGCAACATCTGTTTGAAGTTGGGCAATAGACAAGATAAAAGGAATTTAATGTGGGTTATATCCTAATAGACCCTTGTTTGTTACGGATCAGTGTGAAGTTAGAGGTAGGAGGCGTGTCCAGAGCTGAGCAAGTTGACTTCGAGCGGACCCGCGAACTGGCGCGGTGGAGTCTGCCTCGCCCGTGGTTTGCGCTCGAGGCTTACGTTGGCCGATTAGACCAAGGCAAAACCCACACTAAATTACTCAATCACCAAAATATAATGATTTAATAATTATTATATTAAATGCATTTATATATTAATTATAGAGTGAATCCAAAACTCATTCATTATAATTGAATTCTGAGTGCAAAAATTGAACGATTTTCAAATAGTTTAAAATTAAGAATTTTGTAAAAATCAAAGCTAATTTTTTGAATTTTTTTGCCCATTTCATTTTTTTGCTCTGTAAGTTAAAAAAATATTATTATAATAAAGCTGCTAATCTCCTTTCGGGCAGTAGTAGATACCCGTAATTAATGAGCACAGGAGATTGATGCTCCGTTTTCGAGAAAACAATGAAAATATTAACGCGAACGGTATATTTTTTGCACATAGTAGGTTTTAAATTTATTTTCCGGCGGGAAAGTTTCATCATTTTCGAAGGATTCAAGTTGATGTAATTTGCGAAAGATTTTTTGCTCAAGGAGAAGTGGCAAAGGCAGCCCAGTGGAGTTCCTGAGAAAAAGGGATGCGGCTTCTTGTTCTCGACTCGAAAACTAAAAATCCGCATTTTATGAACTTTCGAACATGTTTACACGAAAAAACAGCAGGACGTGGTAAACTTAAAAAGAAAGTACTGATGCAAACAGACACATCTACTTAATTGTTAACTAATTGAATTGACTGGAATAGTTGAATGAATATTAATTTCAACCATTGTCAATAAAAATATCAAAAGGCACCAGAAGGTGAAAATTAAGCAAGATATTAAAAATTTCAGAAACAATATGCAGAATTTTGCTGCGTGATTGACAACATGTTGGCTGGTGTACAAGGAATTTGCTACGAAAAATGTCATTTTAGCCGGTTACTTTAAGGGCCATTTTGTAGCTTTGACGGACAAAAAGACTAAAATGAAGCGAATTTTTGAGCTCTTCAACGCATGGGTTCAATATTTGCAACCAAAACCCGGTTTTATAACGAAAAACTACAGCCAACTTGTCGATTTTCAATTTCTACCCTGTATTATAAATTTATAGAACTTAATAAACTGAGAATTCTAAGGCCAAAATATGAAAATCTTAGAAACACAGTTCTAGAATCTGCTGTTATGACAAAATTTGTTGACATAGGGAATTTGACACCAAAAAATGTCATTTTAGCCGGTTAACTTGAAGCCATTTTTGAGCTTTGACGGACAATAAAGACTAAAAATGAAGCGGAATTTTGAAGCTCTTCCAACATGGGTCCAAAATTATTGTTGACCAAAACGGTTTAAACCGAAAACTACAGCAATTTCGGATTTCCAATTTTACCGCATTAAATTTTATAGAAACTTATAAATTATAGAACTTATAACTGAAATTAAGCAAAATATAAAAATTTAAGAAACAGTTCTCAGATCTTGGCTTGTGATTAAAAAATTTGGTGTGAATAGGATTATTAACCTAAAATGTCGTTTTAGCCGTTGTGACTTTAAGGCCATTTGTGAGGCTTTGACGCACAAAATACTGAAAATGAGAGCGGAAATTTCGAGTTATTAAAAATGATCGTAAAAATATTTGGCCCAAAACGGGGTTTTAAACACAAACCTAACAGCAAATCTCTTTTTTTGTTTTACTTTATTTATAACTTTTATAAACTGAATACCGTTAGAGGAGTTAATGCCTGAGCCTGCCAATAACCAAGTTCCTTCGAGTTTATATTTGAAGAGCAGGAGATATTTGGTCTAAATTTTCCAAAAAGTACCCAAAAGCATGATCGTACTGGTATTGTACGGCTAACAAACAAATCGAATTTTCCGTCATTTTTAAATACATTTAATTGGCCCGAGGTGATTACAATTTTTTTTATTCTTGGGGATATGAAGATGGAATTTTGAAAAAAATACAGGAGATTATCCCGAAAGAAATTTTGGGTATCTTGTTAGTTTATGATTACGAAGGTCCTTGAAGTTTAGGTTTCTTCAAAATTCGGCAAAAATATGTTTTTTCTCAGGTTTGCCACATTACTTAAAAAATAACTGCAAGAATACTTAGTATTTCAATACTAAGAGAAAAAACTCGGAGTTAGGCAAGTTGTTTGAAAAATCGGATCATTTTATCTGTCTATTGGTTCAAGTAGTTTAAAAATAGTATTGTGTGTTTGTTCTTTGGCAAATGGAAGATTCTTTTTTTAACCACTTGAACTAAAAGCGAAAACAAATATTGATTTTTACAAACCTTTTGTTAGGAACGCACTCTTTTAAAAGGCAAATTGCCGGTACATTATTGAAAATATCAAAATTCCAAACCAATTCCATAGACCAACCGCGTGAAAGAGTCTACCCGAGCTTGAAAAATGGGGAAAATTTTAGAATTTTAAAAAAATTCTCAGAATTTTAGTATTTCAGGTTTTTATTCGGCTTAAAAAACGACATTTTTGGTCAAATTCCTCCTTAACAACCAAATTTGTCATAACAAGCAGATTCTAGAACTGTTTCTTTAATTTTCATATTTTTCTTAATTCTTCAGTTAAAAGTTCTATAAATTTATAAATAGAGTAAAATTTGAAATCGAAATTGCCTGTAGGTTTTCGTTTGAAAACCGTTGGTTTTGGTCAAATATTTTTGAACAACATTTGAAGAGCTCAAAAAATTCCGCTCTCATTTTTAGTATTGTTGTCCGTCAAGAAGCTCAAAAAATCGCCTTAAGTCACCCGGCTAAAAGTGACATTTTTGGTCAAATTCCTATTAACACCAAATTTGTCAAATAACAAGCAGATTTTAGAAATGTTTCTTAAATTTTCATATTTTGCGTTAATTTTCAACTTCTGGGCTTTTTATATTTTTCAATTGTGTGAAAATTATATTTCAATTTAATGATTTTTGCATGTCAATTCATAGAGTAACAATTAAATAGATAGTGGTCTGTTTGATCGTTACTTTTCTTTCAGGTTACCGACTCCTGCTGCTGTTTTCGTGTAAACATGTTCGAAGTTATAAATGGCGATTTTTAGTTTTCGGAGAGTTGAGAACATAGAAGCCCAGCCTATTTTTCTCAGGAACTCCACTGCTGCCTTTTGACCACTTCTTGCCTTGAGCAAAAATCTTTTCGAAAAATTATCAACTTAATCCCTTCGAAAGATATGTCCCTAATAAGCGCCGATAATTAAAGTGAAATAGCAGATTTGCAGTGAGTTGCTAATTAGTTAATATTTAAAACTTATTAAGAGGACGTAGTTCGGTGGGATACTGGCTTTTCATTATTAACAATTTAAATCGAATAAATATAAAAAATATTACTATTTCGATATTTTTGACCGATTTATTTCACAATTAGTTCTGAATTCATTCTATTAAATTTAATACTCATATCAACTTAAGTTTCATTTAATTTCCTGGAGTGTAAGGTCTAGTTTACGTTGGCGAGGACCAGAGAATAGTCCTCGAGTCTTTCCATTTTGTTGCGTACCCAACCTCGAGCGCCTCCGCCATCCAGCCCTGGCCACGCTTCGACTTCACACTGATAACAAAAAGGTCGTATTTAGGATATAGATCCGCAAGAAACTGTTATAATAATCAATTTACATTGGCAAAAAGAATCTGATACTTATCAATTGATACAACGAAATTACTATTTAAAAATTTTTGCTAACATGTAAAAATTCCAAAGCAGGTTGTCATCTACTATTTACGGGTCAAATCGATAAGAATGCATCAACACTTGTAGAACTGTCAAGAGGCACAAGCTAACCCCAAAATTATACAGAACATTTTTGTTCGAATACGAACCAACCGTTTTAGCATTAGATCAAGGTTAATTATAGAGAACAATGCCATCTAACAAAAAATTTTTTTTGTTTCGATATTGAATGTTTGTTTTGAAAAAAGAAATGTTTAACTGGTAAATTCAATCAAAATATTGTCCCACAAAATTTATTGTTCGATTGCAGCAACAGTTTTATAAACAATGGTCAATACACAAAGTTTGGGTTGTCGATAAATGATTCTTTAGCTGCTGAGGAAGATGATAGTGTCAAACTTTCTTCGATTTTTGTGTTCCGAAGAATCGGAAAAAATGGTCATTGATAATTTCGATCACACAAGCTCTGACACGTTACAAACTTGAGGCTTGCAGACAATTCTTATACAGACTTCACGTGGGCAATTAATGTCAGTCAATGCATTTTTTGAAACGAATATACAAAGTTAACACATTCCTTGATTTAATTCCGAGTAAATACGCTTAAACTAATTGTTTCAAAAATGATAAAATCTTACTCACGTCCCCCCATGACTCGGATAATATCGAAAATTAATATTATAAAAAAAGGTTCAAATTATTTTTCGGTAAATTTAGATAATTGTATGGTTTCAAGGATCTGCTCAATTTTAGCATTGTTCCCCAACCAAATCCCCACCTTGATACCTATCTACGTGTGTGGACGGTGTGGTAATCTACAAGCTCACATATCCTTAGACGAATTTTTTGAGAATATGAAGAATATACGTAATTGTACAAATTTTCAAGCGAGTTGAACATTTTAAAAGTTCTTTGTCTGGTGATGTAGACGTGATTTGTATTCAATAATCAAAGATATTTACGATTATGCATTCACAAGGCTTACCATCAAATGATCCAACTATTGGACAAACTTTGAAAATTACTTGAATTTATTATAACTATTTCGACGTATATCCGACCAGTCTCCAATGATTTGCACAATTTTAAAGTTTTTCTGAGGACAGTTTTTCAAATGTATCCGTTACAGAGCTTCGGGACTACACTGGATATGCTTCGAGGCGAATCATGTATAAAAATTCAAATTAAAGAGCGAAGCCAAAATTTTTTCACATTCCAGATTAAATCAAGATGCCACTAAAATATTTTCGGGAAAACAATAATCCGTGGTTGGAAACAGTCCGCTTCGATGTTTTAAAACAGACATGTCACATTGTTGACGATCGGTAGGTAGACCAACAGCGGTACAGCTGACAGCTAACATACAATAAACAAGGGGTAGTTACGTTTTTGAAGTCGATATGTAATATGAGTAGTTTTGAAAAATATTAGTCAAAAAGAGTTTGTAGTTGAATGAATGTTGTTAAAAGGCATGTGTTAAGGAATTGTAGTTTTGAGATCATGCCCGTCTTCTTGTCAAGAACTTGGTTCTGCATGGAGTAAGGATTGTGATGCAGCTCGAGGTGGGGGGTTATCGTAGAATGGGGTGGGATTGTAATTTGGACCGCAACGCAGTACGTTTCCTGGTTCCTAATGGATGTGGCTGGTTCTATGTCCGAAGCTGATGTCACTTGGGGTTTCAAATCAATCGTGGTAGGTGTGGTGCAGTGACATCGTGCGTGCGAGACGTCGGACGGGGGTGTGATGCGCAGCATAAAAATTTACACCGGGGGGAGAAAACATTTCTGGGGGTTAATGTCGAATAGGTGAAAAAGCAAATCGGGGTTTAAATCAACGACGTTGGAATTGGGCAATTCAATACATTGGCGGTTTATTAGTTGACTCCACATCTTATATTATTGGAGTTTCAAGGATGGTCTTATCATGGGGTGCAATTTTTTGTGCAAACCCGAGAACTGGTCGAAATGCCCGACAGAGGTGAGCGTAAAAATGTTTTTCTTTGTAAATATTATTATATTTCAGCTGCTGCAGAGAACGGTTTCAACTATGTTAAGCTCCAGATTGCCAAATTGTGTATTTTATACATCAAGAATTGTGATTGGATGTAACCAAAAATAAGCTTGAATTTTTTAACCCAGAAATAAGCCCGCTCATATCGTCGAAAAAATAGTTTAAATGTTGATTAAAATGATAGATTATGACGAGAAAAATAATTGTATGGATTCGCACTTGTTGACATCAAGGTCTACGAAGAATGCAAATTGTTTTAAAACAAAATAATTGGCGACCAAATATATAAAAAAATTTGGATGTTCAGTTTGAAATGTTGCCAGTTGGTATGGAAGAGCTAAAATGAATCCAAAAAATTCTTCCGAGGACAAACACTTGTCCAAGGTATGGAGCAATGAAGAATACTACTTATTCAGAATTATTAATTATTTACATCAATAAATAGGCTTTTTTTAACATTTCTAAATTGGTATCGGTTTCGTAGATCAAGGCAGTCCGGCACTAAGTTAAGGTAATTAAAGATGTCTACGGAAGCATCAGTCGCGGCACTAAATACCATCTTGATGAGACAAAAAGTACGGCAATCAAAATTCGTTATCTCTAAAACAACAAAGTTTTTTAATAATCAAAATCAAACTTTAAAAAAGAAGTAAACGTGAAAAGCTTGTATCAAATGTGGGTTTCGAGTGTATGGTCAAAACATTGGTATGGTAAATAAATTCCGAAAAAAATTCATATCATTCAATTTACATTTAGAATCAAAACGTTTTACCAAGACTTCTATCCAAAATGAAAATCTGGCAAAGTACAGCTCAAAAAATTGGATGGGGACTAAAAGGGATTTCTGAATTCTGGTCCAAATGTGTATGAAGTGACAACTACACTGTAAAAATCGTGGAAGAGTACATATACATATTGGTATTGACCGGTCTACTTCATCTTTCAACGTTGATTTATTGAGAATTTATTTTACTTTTTGTACGATTACTTTAAAAGAAGAAAGTTCGCTTCTGGAACTCAGTCTATACAAGGTTGTAGTTTAATAAATATAATATGTTGTAAATTTTAAATAGCTGAATATAGATACAGACTCATTGGCTGTAACACTGATTGATGAAAATAGAAAATTTGCGGTTGAAACTTTAATAAGCGCGACACGTGGCTGAAATGGAAAAAGAAATGGGTTTGTGAATAGATTAACAGATGCCTCGTGATTTTACGATTTCCAGGCAAATGGAACCGAAGTGGGAAACAGCAAAGGCGCTATGATGAGCGTAATATATTATTTACCTTCAAATAAAATCTTAAAAAAGTGATAGCAAGAATATTTTTTATGCCACTATTTTGGTTCACCTAATTTTCGCCACCTATTTGGTCACCTATTTTTGGTTCACCTATTACCTTCAATAAAATCTTACAAAATGATTACAAGGAATATTTTGTTTCGCCCACTATTTGGTTCACCTATTTTCGCCACTTTTTGGCCACCTATTTGGCACCTATTACCTTCCAAATATAAGAATCTCACAAATTTGATTACAAGAATTTAACGTTTATTTCAGATTAACCCCAAAGGTCGTATTATGCTTTCGATATGGGATTCAGACGACTTTAAAAAGGAAGTTCAACAAGGCATTCAACATCGAAACGAAAAACTTTCGTATGGAAACATAATTACAATGTCATGTACGTGATTCCACGTCATGAGGTGGGAGGAATAATGTAATTCGGATAGGAAAAATCATGGTGATAAAGAGTGTCCTACAAAATGCGAAAAGTCGGCATTACAGATTTTCACATTAAAAATTGGTTTGTCTGGGAAGATAGATTACTACATCCCTTTGCTGGATTCCTTTTGATTGTATTTTTTGAAAGAACAATTTTCTCAAATGCTCTATTAATTGGTGTCCGAGGGTATTGCTCTGGTTTTTCCCTGACTAAACTCTTTTTTAATAAAGCAATGATCCCAAGTTATTGTACTTCCTATTATTCATTTGATTGACGTGTAGATGATTTTCTCAGGAAGAACTTAAGGTTTGAACGAGAAGAGGTCGTTTTTTGTTCGTGGGCATAAATTTGTGGCTGTAGTACCCGGCCGGGTTTCACCACAGACTATTAAATTTAATAAATAATATTAACTGTTTGGATTTAATAAGTATATTTTAGATGTGGTCAAGGGAATGTATTTCCCAAGCTATCGGTGGTATATTTGTAAAAATTAATATAAAATTCTTAGAACTATGAGTAACGAGTTTCTGGAATAAAATATATTCGAGTGTCCCTTTTAGTGACCAAATTTGAATAATTTGACCGCCGCGGATAAGGTCAAATATCAAGGTTTTAAAGTTACGTATGCGCGAAATTTTAACAATTTGGCTCTTTTTTGGTCACCCATCATTGTCTAAAGTGTTCAAATAATATGAAGTTTTATTTGTCTTGTTATGCAAGAAAGTTTATGAAGAAAAATTATCGTCACATGTCTTTTGGTCACATTTATGTTTAAGTGCTCATAAATAATCTAAAAGTTGTTTTTTTTGTTTTGAGTATGTAGAAATTTCACAACATTTTTTGGCATTATTATTCGTCAACTGGGCGCGCTCAATAAATCGGTGTCAAGAGTGCCCAGCAGGCGAGGGGTCCGTGTCGGGCGTCAGGCGTGTAGTACGGCGCACAGTGACTGGTGTCGAGTGTCGACGTCATAGGTTGGTTTCTGTCAGTGGTTCTTAAGTGTTCAATGTCTCAGTGTCGGTGTCATCGTCTCTCTTGGGGTATTTTTTGATTTATTGTTTTTGGAAGAATTTACTAAAATATAATTTAACGTCAAAAAACTAATCGAATACGAAAAAGTTCACCTCCCGCCCATGTCTGGATCACATTTTCGCACTGAAGTGAGAGATCAATTTTTTATGGATCACTTTAAGATACTGCAAAAAACTTTAAAACCTACGCCAAACTATGCCAAGCCGAATCGTACTTTATCCGAATACATCGGCCTTTTTTGAATGATCAAAAAGATCATAAAAGTTTTGCACTATTCTAACAGTGGGCCAAAAATTTTTAACTTTTCTTCGCCCACACAAAATAATGTCTGCTAAGTTAGCAGTGCTAACTCTAGATTTCAAATCTGTGAAGTCTTGAAACTTACTTTTATTATTTTCTAAAACCTGAAAGATGCTAACGCGAAACGTAGTTTAATAAAATATAATCTGATCAATTTTAAATTTCTAACTACTAGCATAATTTGAAAATTAGACGAAATTTTTTTATTCGTTAAAATAAAAAAAATAAAAAATTTCGAGTTTTTTCACGTCAATCCAATTATTGGATTCCAATACCACTGAATTTCAATGATTGAAAGTCAATTAATTTCTTTGAAAATCTGATCCTTGCCTTTCGTGGTTAATCTAGAGGGTTCCTCTGAAAGTGAAGTACTCATCTGTGAGTTAATAATTTTATCCGTTATAAACTGGTAGTTACTGTATACTTATCGTTCTTCTGGTACAAGTTGAGCTGTTTTCGAACTGAATTAAATTTTTGGAAAAAAAAATCTTTGAGCGAAAATCTAGAAGATAATTTAAATGAAGAATTACTTCGAATTTTTTTTTTTGATGTTTTGGGATCGTATTCTAGAAAATTTACAACGTTCGAGGGTTTAAAAATGTTTTTTACTTGTACATCAGTGTAGTATGAATTCCGGAGGCCATTTAGAAAAGGTGTCTCGAAATAATTCCCTGAAGCTCCTGAATCAAAATTTCAGAACCTAAAAATATCAGGAGTCCTGATATTTTTAGGTTCTGAAATTTTCGAAAAAAAAGATTAATTTTTTTTTAACTACCAGTTGTCAGTATATCTGTTTTTAAACTTGTTGATAATCGGTTTAAGGTTCTAAAGTTCAGTGCAATTTGCCTTTCCAGAGCGTAAAGTGGTTGGTGTCTTCATTAAAGCATAATTAATATTTTGTGATATTTTAATCGGTCATATCTTCTAAAATACTAGACCTAAATAATTTTTGTAGCGTTAACCTGAATTTTTTCGAAAATTTTTGAAATTTCGTTCCATAAAAATTTTCGTCGGACAGGACGTACTTTTCCGTTTTTTTTTCTTTCATAGAATTTCAATGCTTACGAAATCTTTAACAGCCTTGCAATTTTAAAACAAAAAAAAAACAAATATTTTTCCTGAATATTTTTTTATTTATATGAATTTTTTAACAGAAAATTAAATCCTTATTTATTATTTAAGATCACGATTTATTAGAATAAATAATATATTTTAATTTTTTTTATTTTGAAGTTGATGGTGGTCCTACTCCGTGAAGAATGCTATTTCGAATACTTTCTACCCTTTCGAGTTCTTTCCTTGGGGCTGTGGGCATTGCTTCGTTGGCTAAATCGAACTTTTTTGCATCATCAAATGTTTGAACATCAGGCGTCAAGGTAAAAACTAAAAAATAGTTAATTCTGAGCAAGGAATAAGTTTGATAAAGTAAAATATCTTCAGGTTCACATAGGCAGGGTTGTAAAAAGGATGGCTTTTGCGTGGGTTTTCCATCTCTTTTTGCGCAGGTTTAAGCAAAAGATAGGCAAAAAATGGGGATGGGGATAGAAAATCTGGTCGGNTTGATTTATATCTCATATATCAAAAGTTATTTATAAATAAGTCAAAAAATTTGATGGACAAAATCATAATTTTCGATTAAAAATGTTAAGTTTTCCCTATAAAAGCAGATTATTACATTTTTTTTATTATTTTCAAATAAATATGGTAATGAAGTACAACTGTTGACAGCTTTTGATTGCTTAAATTCACTATTATAATAATTAAATTTTTTCATGGGATATTTGAAGTTGAAAATTTAGAAATTTCACTTCCGAAAAAAAATAACCGCCCCTAGATACCAATAATTTTTTATTTAAACTGTTATGCATGCACAAAACGCTTTCCTAAAAACTGGCTAATCTCACATTTGTATTTTATGTCTAGTTCTGAAATACTTTTTCAGGAAGTGGAAAATAGGCGAAAAATTCTTTATAATGTGTTTGAAAGTAAAGATTCTACGACCCCGTTTTTTGCCATTTTTGAATGATTTTAGGTGTGCTAGAGCCACAATTGTGGCTCTGTGCTCACAAGGGTTAAGGTTCTTAAGTTCAGTGCAATTTGCCTTTCCAGAGCGTAAAGTGGTTGGTGTGACACCAATGGTGTGACACCAATGGTGTCTTCATTAAAGCATAATTAATATTTTGTGATATTTTAATCGGTCATATCTTCTCAAATACTAGACCTAAATAATTTTTGTAGCGTAAACCTGAATTTTTTCGAAAATTTTTGAAATTTCGTTCCATAAAAATTTTCGTCGGACAGGACGTACTTCTCCGTTTTTTCTTTCATAGAATTTCAATGCTTACGAAATCTTTAACAGCCTTGCAATTTTAAAACAAAAAAAAACAAATATTTTTCCTGAATATTTTTTTATTTATACATGTAATACATGTAATACATGTCATGTATGACTTTTTTTACAGAAAATTAAATCCTTATTTATTATTTAAGATCTCGATTTATTAGAATAAATAATATATTTTAATTTTTTTTATTTTGAAGTTGATGGTGGTCCTACTCCGTGAAGAATGCTATTTCGAATACTTTCTACCCTTTCGAGTTCTTTCCTTGGGGCTGTGGGCATTGCTTCGTTGGCTAAATCGAACTTTTTTGCATCATCAAATGTTTGAACATCAGGCGTCAAGGTAAAAACTAAAAAATAGTTAATTCTGAGCAAGGAATAAGTTTGATAAAGTAAAATATCTTCAGGTTCACATAGGCAGGGTTGTAAAAAGGATGGCTTTTGCGTGGGTTTTCCATCTCTTTTTGCGCAGGTTTAAGCAAAAGATAGGCAAAAAATGGGGATGGGGATAGAAAATCTGGTCGGNGATGATCGCTTTCACAACCCTGCACATAAGGCGCTAGAGATTAGAATTCTGATTTAGAACTATCATTCAGTTTAGCGCTACTTGTAGTGATAATTGACCTATATCAATTATCCATAGGCTATGGTTTGTTTATATAAATCTTGCGGCGCTATTTTTTAAAATGTAACACAGATTCTAGCAATTCTATGGTTCCTTATTTTTGGACCCTCAAAAAGTCTTGAACTTGAATAGGCTGTCCGCGCAAATTCCGAATCTGCGAGTTAACATATTAATTAAAAATTCGAAAAATGCCGCTCTTTTATTGGTCAAAATTCAACTTCATCATTTAATTTTTTTCCAAATTACCTGCTTCTGACTCTTCTCTGAGGTTATGGAAATATGTTGCCATCTTAGCGACTGCAAATATTTTTCGCTGAAGCTTGATTCTTTTCTCTTCTTTAACCTTGAACGCATTCATTTGATCATCTGTCGTATTTTGAAGCGCATTTGTTAAATCTTCAATTGAATCGTCCGAATTCATCATCAACTCATCGTCAGAACAAATGTTTAAAAGGTTAACTAACATTTCTGTCACCTGAAAAAATCATAAAATTTTCAGATGGGGGGTTTGCAGTAAAAAGCCAAATAAAATATATTTTATATCTTTTTCGCAGTGAAATATTTTTTCAGAAAAATATGTAATTTTGAACGAAATTTGAAACTAAAAAGTCGACAAAACAAAAATTTTCTTGAAAAAAGGCCAACTCTCAAATAAGTTATTCTGCACTTTGTTTTTTCATTTGAAAAAATATTGTACAAAACACAACATTTTATTACAAACTAGACTCTCAGCATTTTTCTAAACAAACTTCTTCTTTATTTAAATACAAATTAAATTTCCGATTTTTTGGCAATCTGCTATTTTGGCTTTTACTGCCTTGGTTGACCAAATTTTTGTAGTTTTTGACATCTTTTAGGTCAAATGAAAAAGCCATGACAATAAATTTATTTATTTTTGATATCACGTATTATCAGCGTAAAAAACTGTACCAGATACTACTTTTTATTTCGATGATTTTGGTAGTGAAAGATGCCAAATTTTTATGTTATAAAATCCTTGGCCTACTCAACTTTGGAGATGCTAAAGCGTTACATTCAATTTTTCCTATTTTAAACACGAATTTGGCCATGAGGTGCCCAAAATGTTGCGGCGTTTAACGAAAAATTAGCTGAAAAATAACAAAAATTAACGAAAAAAAGATAATTAACGAAAAATTGTCTCCTTTTTTTCAACTCTCACCTTCTCGCCTACAAATGGGAGTGACCATGTGAATACATCCATAAAGTTTGGCAGCCAATACGGATGAGCAGAACAGTTGAACTGTCGTATATTCATAACATTATCTTCATACTGAAAAAAATGTAAATTTTGCAAATTCATTACAATACTAATTTGGGAGACCGGTTTTTTGCGAGGAAGTTTTCGATAACTCCTAACTTTCAATTTTTCTTTAGAATGTCGCTTATTCACCTAAACTTGTTCAAATAAAAACGGTCTCTAAGATTAGGGTTGTATGAAAATTTTTTTTTTCGAAAATTGAATTCTTACTTTTAAGATGGCTGCTTTATTATTGTACACATCAAGATAATTCGGAGCAGAAAATATGGTGATTAGGCTAAATTATAATTTAAATATTGGTAAAAATTCTCATTTTTTGCTGATTATTTACCTAGGGAATCCGGTGGAAGCATTTCGTCGATACATTTTGTAACCTTGATCTTGAGCTTCGTGTGCTCGAATCATTGAAAGTAAATTATTATTTTGAAGAAAGTCGCAAACAGCAGAAAAACTGAAAATTGTGTTTAATTGAGGCAAACATTCCAAAT
>SCLH01000294.1:145434-165524 GCA_004367855.1 Oikopleura vanhoeffeni | reverse complement strand
AAAAAATGGCTTCATTCTAAACATTCGTCTAAAAGAAGATAGAGTTTGAAGTCGAAAAACTGGCAAAATCGGCGTTTAAGTGAGATTCTAGAAGAAAAAAAGTCAAAAATCGAAAAATTCCTTCTCATCACTTTTTTGTTCTCATTTATTCGCTACTTTGTGTAAATTTTGAGACGCTTTGTATGTGGGGTCTAAAAGAAGATAGATTTTAAAAAAACCGTTTAGTGCTCTAGAATAGACTCACCACCTGGTGGTGTGATGTAACAAGGTTGACTTTGAGATGTGTAATCGTTAGACGAAGGCTAGATCTACAAACGAGTATCCTCAGATTTTTTACAACTGCCCTAGATTTGATCTGAGGCGTGATTGAAAGGTACCAAAAAGCGACACCCACCCCCTTAACTCGTAGACTCTATTTATGGCGACGCGTCGCCATACACAATTTAATCGCATTTAACGACGCTTAATCATTAATGACAAGATCAGTTATAAAGTTATCGATAAACTTTGTAACAATATGACAATTGTGCGTTTTTTTTTTTGAAAATTTTTACTGTATTACAGTACTTATTTTTTGCCAAAATTTCGTTTGAATCACAAAATTAAACCTTTCATTGTGATCAGAAAAAAATTCTAAGACGTTTTTCCCATTACACCATAGCCCGAAAATGATCACGTGACCGTATATTCAAGAAATAAGGTCGGCAAAAATAGTACTGTTTTTTTTCAAAAAATACTTAAATCACTTTTTGAAATAAGTGAAGATGTTCTTTAGGTGTTTTTCAGAATTTTTTTTCATTACACCAAAGTCCAAAAACAATCACGTGACCTTGAAATTAAGAAATAAGGTATTAATTAAAGTACACAAATAGCACTCAAATTACGCCGAAAAAATTTGTGGGCTAATGAACACCTAATTAAAGAGTTTTGAACATAATGATATTTTCCAAAAAGGTCACGTGATCTTATTTTTCAAGAAATAAGGATTTATTTATGACATATTTCAAACCTTATTTTCGGATTATTTCGTCACATGATTTTATTCAGACTTTGGTGTAATGAGAAAAATGTCTTAATAACGTTTGAAGTTGACCCTGAAATTTTTTGGACGTAATTTGAGTACTTTTTCAAATTACTGTATGTTGGTACTACATGCCTTTTTTTGCAAAAGTACTAAAATAACGTGGAAGACCCCTTCAAAGAATTGTAACGAACTTCTAAGACTTTTATTGCATTATAGTATGGCCTCCGGTTTAAATAGAGCAATTCAAGAAGTCTTAACTTCCAAAATGCTGATTACATAAGAATGCGTAGGCGAGAGAGAAGGTGAGAACAAATCTTTCTTCTCACGAGAAATACGTATTCAACAAAAATTTAAGAGTCATATTACTAGAGAATTTTGTATAAACCATATAATTAATTTTAGACAGAGCGATAGAAAACCATTTGAAGTTTTATATGAGGTAGTTTCAAATATAAATTGAGGTTTAATTTCATCTTATTATTGCACTTTTGTGTGTAACTGGAGGTAATTTTCGCAACTTTTTGTTTTCTTATCCTCATTAAATGCCTTTTAATTCGTTTACAAAAAATTTTTGTTTTTTCAATTGTATAGCAAATTGGCTGAATAATATTTTAAGCTATTGAAAAATGTATGTTGATAATGAAACTTTGCTTANTTCATCGGAAATTCCTACTCCTCCTAGGTTAAATTTCAAAATTTACTCAAATTTTTGCAAAAGCTAGCTCTAAACAAACAGAAACTTTGTAGGTGGGTTTTTGTCAAATTTCGGCCCCAAACAAAAAATATGAATTTTTCAAGGTCACGCGAAAGAATTTCCGAAAAAAAATGTGCTTCAATTTTTTCGAAAGTAGGCTCAAAAGAAAGCTGAGGAAACACTGAAGAGAAAGTTGGCTTACGTCAAGCCGAAATTTTGGAGTTTTAGTGGTCAAATTGATACATCCGTTATTTTGTAGTTAATTTTGAAAAAAATACTAAGAAAAAAATCGAAAAAACTCAAAAATTTCGAATTTTTTTTTGTTTTTATTTAGGTTATTTTGTGCTTTTAAAACATAAACGATTGATTTGGTGCATTTTTATGACATATTAACTGCAGAAAATGTAGGAACCACCATACCCTTAAGTGGCCGAGAATCTCGGCCCGAGATTACATTTTTAGAAAATTATGGCACATTGGGTACATAAAATTATGATCGTTTGTAATTAAATTCTGCGTTAAATATTATATTTTTATTCTTACGTGTAAAAATAAGAGCATCCTCTGACAGCATTTTGGCTAAATTTTTCGGTGCCGTTAGTTTCTTTTCCAAAATCTTCGATTGGATCTGCCCATAGTAAATCACACATTGGCCCAAATGTTGGAGGTTCTTTAAATCTATCAATATTACGAATATCATCTAAAAATATTCGATTAAAGTATATATATAAATTATTTTATATAAATAATTCTTTATACATTACTACTCGTGAAAGTTGTTTCGAGCGGTGAATATTCTTGCGTAGGTTAGTTATTTAATAGCCTCATTCATAATAGCGCCATGTTAAGCCATTAAGGTTAGCCATTAAGGCTAAGAAACAAAACCCGTGATAACTATAGTATCAATATTTTATTTTACCTAATTTTTGTATTTCAGGAGATAAGCCTCCATGGACACATAAAAATTGCCCATTCATAAGGGCAGCAAGGGGAAGGCAGTCAAATGCAGTCATACAGGCGTCATATATTTCCACACTATACTAAATATAAATTTTTTAATTTGTTTATAAAATGATAATTAACCGTTTAACTCGTTCGTCAGCATTTGAAAATTAATATCATTTGTTATAAAAAAATTCTTAGGATTTTTTATGATTTATTTTTCCAGTTCACACAATTTCCGGAGCAAATAATAGGAAAAATATTATTTACGAAAAAGATACATGTTACTTGTACATGTGTTGAAATAATGGTGGCGCTGCTGATACTTTAATTTCAAGTGCTCTGTAGCGCCATCAAAGATCATTTTTAAAAATAAATTGATGACCATTACGAGTCGTAATTTACGACCGTTTCATTGATAACATTCTCACCTTTGTTATACATTCTTGTTTAAATGTGAAATATTCTGTTAAATGTCGACATTCGTGGTTTCCTCGCAGTAAATAAATAGATTTCGGATGGCAGATCTTAAATAATTTTAATGTTATATTTATGTATTCAAGAGTCTTTCGTATGGCTAAAAATTGAGTTGGCAGTAAAAGGCCAAAAAAATAATCTTTTATATCTTTCCCGCAGTTAAATATTTTCTTCAGAAAAATATGATATGGATGTAAATTTGACCGAAATTTAGAAAAAAGTAAATTTGACAATATTTTTTGATGAAAATTTGTCGAGAAAATCTACAAAACGAAATGTTTTCTTGAAAAAAGACTAATTTCGAAATTACTTTCTCTGAACTTTGTTTTTTCGTTTGGAAAAAATATCGTAAGAAATGCAAAATTTTGATTGCAAACAAGAATATCTGCATTTTACCAAAATAAACTTCTTCATTACTTTCAAAAAATGGAATTTTCGATTCTTTGGCCTTCTACTATTTTAGCCTTTTACTGCCATTCTTAAAAATATGATAAAAATAGCCTCGAAATAGCAACTAATGATACTATTACTGTATGAACTACCTTTAATGACCATAAATATAAAACGCATTCTAATGAGTAGTATCCACGGTCAACATAAATCTGCCTAAACAACTTACTATCGATGTATTTCCAGCATCTTGTCACCAGGAGGTCACCGGACTTCGAAAACTTAACAAGAATTGTTTAAAACTGCAGGTCCGAGAAGCCCTTCTACAAAAAAAAATAAGCAGGACAAACAGCAAAACAAAACTTAAAAGCTTTATTTTTCTGCCCTACAATAGAAAAGGTTAAATATTTACCATAATATATATATACAGATTGCCATAATACAGAACAAAAAACGGGAAATTTTTCATGCCGCAAAAATGAAAAATAAAGTGCCGTTTTTGTTATTTTGGACATTAAAATATAATAAAATCAAACGGTGTCTAGGTATAAATTTCATTTGGAATAATAAAATATGGTTAAATTTCTGATTTTCCAGCGCTAGAGAGCAATATATTTTCTGTTTTCGAATATTCTTTTCCCAACCGATGTGCCTTTCAGGTGTAAATAGGGTGTCCACGGGTCGATAGTGAAATGTATAAAAAGAGAAATGTATAAATTTGAGATTTTGAACATAAACAGGCGAGAACAAGAGTTCTAGAGCATAATATTCCAATGTTTTTGCTGTATCAGATTATTGAGATCAAATTCTTCAAAATGATAAATAAAATATTTTTTTGTGCCACCCTATCATTTTGAAAATGCAATGACATCATGAAAAATACAGATTTTAGTACATTTACAAAATGTTTAGCAAATGTATATTTTGATTGGGCTATGCAAAAAAAATAATTAGTTTATCATTTTGAAGAATTCGACCTTAATAATTTGATCCAGTAGAAACATTGGAATTTTATGCTCTAAAACTCTTGTTTTCGCCTGTTCATGTTCAAAATCTCAAATTTATATATTTCACTTTTTATACATTTCACTATCGACCCGGTGTCCACACCAGTTACATTTCGACTTTGACAAACGACTCATCTGATTTATTTCGATTAAGTAGCACACAAATTCAAAGTAATTCTATCGGATGAGTCGTTTTCAAAGGCCGAATTGTTAACGGTATAAACACCCTATTCACTACTAAGAGGCACTTTGGTTGGGCAAAAATATACTTTCAATAAATAAAAACTTCCATTTTGTTTAATTAATTTCAAGATTAAGGGGGTACTGGTCGCTGGAATTGGTTTTTATCGATAAAAACTTGGCCAATCAGGGCTTCGAGGATATTATTCAGATTAGCCAGTATGTAGATCTAGCCTTTAACTTGCGTGAGAAATGTGTCAAAACTTTTTTGTATGCACACACCCTGACACATTAGCGACACAAGAGGACCAGGAGCCTAAGCCAAATTGTTTATCCTATCATCCTCCTTAGGTTTATTCTTGCCAAATAAAAGCATTAAACCTTCCTCCAACATAAGCTGTATAATTAGTATATCAAAAGCTGTCTCTGACGTGTAGAGCAAGGATTTTGTCACTAAGTGCTATGACCTTTTTTCTAGACATATTCCGCGACTCACAACCCCACCACTCCGTTGTTGAGGACGATTTGTTCCCATGCAGTCCAAATCTATCTCCTCCTAGGTTAAATTTCAAAATTTTTACTCAACTTTATCTCGAACAGAAGGTACTCGACAACAATAAGAACATCCTCTAACCGAGCGTTTTTTTTCAAATTTCGACCCCGAACCTCACAAATGGATGAATTTTGGAGAGGTCACGTGAAAATTCTGTTTAGACAAAAAAAATGTGCTTCGATTCTTGTCGAAAGAAGGGCTCAAAAGAAAGCCGACGGTAAACAGCCTGATCAGAAGTGTGTCGGCTTAGCGTCAAGGATGAATATTTGAGTTTGAGTGTTAAATCTGAAGCAAACGTAATTTTAACAGTTCATTCTTCGAAAAAAACCTAAACATACTTAGAAAAGGCAAAGTTTAAGCGAAAATATTTGAAAAAACATTTTTTCTTTGACTGGTTTGGGTCCGGTAGTGCACAACTTTCGTTATCACGCCTGCCACGAACCCGGGCTCACATTTTTGGAGCATTTATTATGGCCCCGTAAGCGCCCCATAAAGCCAGGAACCCCGTACGCGGTGCCCTAAAAGGGGGTAGGTGTGCCGCTTTTTGTCCAGCTTCTCGAACTTCACGCCTGATGAAACAAATCTAGGGCAGCCCTTGTAGAAAATGTCTGCACGCGATACCGTTTGTAAGACTCTAGCCTCTCTCGTCACCCTCAAACGATCCGTACACAGCATCGTCAAAAGGTCCAAGCACCTTGTTTATCATTAACACCCACCAGGTGGTGAGTCTATTCTAGGAGCACTAGAAGCCGGTTTTTTCAAGAAATCGAACTCCTTCTCTTGTAGACCCCACATAAAAGCCGTCTGAAAAATTTACACAGGAGTACTGGTGAAGGAGTGAGGTTACTGAATATGTGTGGAAGCCATTTTTTTTCTTGAATTTTCGCTCTGAATTTTCAACGAATCACCCTTTTGAACCGTCCGATTTATCAGCAATTTTTATCGTCTTCAAAGTGATACTCGTCTCCTAGGACGGAGTGTTAACATAAGACCTGTTTTTTCGAGCTATGCAGGTAGATGATATAGTAGTGTCGTCAAAAGTTATGCTTGGCGCGTGCGGATTTTTCTTGAATTTCAACCCCTAGAATTGGCTAGGAAATATTTGATATAGAGTAAACGGAAAATGCAAAAGATTCGAGAAGAAAAAGTTTCGTACTGAAACTCGGCGTCAAATTCAAGGCCTCAAATTCGATAATTAGACGTATTACCACGATTTTGGCTTAAAAGATAGTTGACAATTATCTTAGAAGTTCGATCTAATGAGACATCTTTCCGATAATTTAATGTCATGTCATCCCGTTTCGGCTGGGTCAGTATTCGACTCAATAAAAAAATGTTCATCTTCATATGGTTGGAATAACCTGGTTTTATGCGGTGAAAGCAAGAACAAACATACTACGAATCTTTGAAAAATTCTAGAATTTCTGTTCTACAGATTGTTTTGAAAAAAAATAATTGCCACGCATGAATTCCGTGGGTGCAACTTTAGTCATGCACACCGATATTAATGTATCATTAATTAATTCTATACTCAAAAAAACCGACACCTACCCCCTTAAACCCGTATAAAAAATTCACAAATTTTTTACCTTTAGTAAGTCAAAGTATTGACCATGGACATCGCCACACACAGTTACAGGCGCTTCGACATCTAACATTGTATTTTCTGCCCTTAAAATTTCAGCACCTAAATTATGAAGTTAAAATTTTGGGCTTTTTATATTCAACGAGTGTTTTGATCGAGGAAAAATTTTCCTGGAATATATTCGAATCAGTCAAAAAATTTTGAAGGTGCATTTTTTGGATAATTCCCCCCGAAAAATATTTTGCTTAAAAAATAGGTCAAGTTTTATACTTTAATTTTTGAGACAATTTTGAAATTTGAAAATATTTACCGTCTTTAATAATTTTCATAGCACATTCTTCTGATAGTCTTCCCTCTTGTTTTAGATGCTCTTTTAGTATATCATATCTTGGTTTATTATTTTCATCAAATATTTCTGCAACCGTTAGTCGTTTTGATGGTGGAAATTGAACAGATGGAACAATTCGACCTGTTATGGGATCAGACACTGATTATCAGAGTTAATATCCTTTTCCCAACCTAGCGCCGAAAATAACGGCATTGACCAATAAGGGCTTTTAAAATTTCAAAAGGGTCAAAAACGAACGCGCAACGCCGGGGCTAAAGATCCCCTCTGTGTATTCAAAAAAATCTGATCCCAACCTTTTGTGGTTAATCTAGAGGGGTCCTCTGAAACTGAGGCTCTCTGTTGGCCTGGGGTAGTCATCTGTGAGGTTATTATTCTTCCGGTTATTAACCGCTGGTTATACTTATTGTTCTTCTGGTACAAGTTGAGCTGTTTTCAAACTGACTCTCATTTTTTTTCAATAAATTGCTTGGAGCGAAAATCTAGAAGATAATTTATGCGGCATTACTGAAGCATTACTTGGAATTTTTTTTAAGTTTTGGCTTATGTTCTAGAAGATCGCAAAATTTGAAGGTTCGAAATAATACACACAAATAATGGTGTCCCTCGGACAAGTTTTTACTGATATTAACTAGCTTTTTGATAACAATGTGCTTTTCAAGGCAAAACAATGTCCGAAATAATAAAAACTAATTGCAAACTTTGGCAAAAAAAAATTTGTTCGAAATTAAAAAAAAATTTATCCATCAGGTTATCGTTTCAGAAAACGGTGATTAGTGTTAAACTTACAATCAACAATTTTTATACAGTATGCTGATAGAAATCCTTTTTTTGCGAAAAGACAGTATTAAAATTTTTTGTTCGAGAAAACCAAGGAAAGGCTGTCGAGATTCAGCCAATGAGCGCGCGCTTAAAATTTATTGAGCAATCATCTGTCCGTTCTTTATATTTTATCGAGCTTTTTGCGATTTTCGCTAAAAGCGAAGGAAATATTATGCAAGTAATCGTAATTTGTCAAAATGCACCCCTTAAGGGGGTACTGGTCGCTGGTTTTATGAGACCTTTAGGGCATTACTAATGCCTCAAAATGACCCAGGGTGATAGAAAAAGTGTACTACCGACCAAATCATCAAAAAAAATTACGAATTTTTAGCGTTTTTTCTATTTTTTCTAAGCATTTTTTAAAAAGAACTTAAAAAATTACATTTGCTTTAATTTAACAATTAGAACGTCGAAATATCATCTTGACGTAAGCCAACTTTCTGATCAGTGTTTCAATGGCTTTGAACCCACTTACAAAAAAATCGAAGCACTTTTTTCTTCGAAATTTTTCTCCTGGGTCCTCAAAAAATCATATTTCGAGTTTGAGGTCAAAATCTCAAAAAGTGATCGAGTTTATTGTTCGTATTTGTATAAGCTAGCTTCAAAGAAAATTAATAAATTTTAAAATTTCTCCTAGGAGGAGATAGTTTTTCCGACGAATAATTGCCAAAAAATGATGGTTTTTTCACATTCTAGAAAGCGAAATTGAAAAAACTGATCGAGTTTATTTTGACCTACTATTGTTACAACTTGTGTCAAAATTTCAGCTAATTTCGGCATGAAACCTGAGAGGAGATAGTTTTTTCATTTTGGCTTAGGTCCTCTTGTGTCGCTTATGTGTGAAGGAGTGTATGCATAGAAAAAATTGAGTTGTTTTTTTCACAAGATTAAGGATAATTCTACAAGATGGCTAATCTGACTAGTATTCTAAAAGCCCTTTTTGGCTTATTTTTTATCGAGAAAATTCAATTTCAGCAACTAGTACTCCCTGAAACTGATGCAATTAGTATTTACTTTTAGATCATGTTTCGTTCCGAACAGCCCTACAGTAAATATTTGTAGATTGAATCACATAAAAAATCCCTTATACACTATTCACAAAAAGTACTGAAATAAAAAATTGCATTTAAATTTTAAATCATTTAACAAATTTGCAAACAAAAAAACCAGAGATGTTGCTGAAAAAGATTGCAGGAAAAACTTTTGACCACATTATTGTAGGAGCTGGATCAGCAGGTTGTGTCTTAGCAAACAGGCTAACAGAAAATAGTTCAAAATCTGTTTTACTGGTCGAAGCTGGACCAAAGAAAGGGTTGAGTACTTTTGCATTCATTGAAAAAATAGATTTTGAAAGTAATCTTGATTGTGACGCAACACTCATGCTCTCATAAAGTTAAAAAAATTTCATTAAAATCAGCTTTTATTTACTAACCAAATATTCCTGAACAGGAGTTCTTATTTTTAGTAAATTATTTTATTCGATTGTTCGAGAAAAATCTCCATGTTTTTATATGCTCTTTGTTAAATCATATGACATTTTTTTGTAATTTCAGTCGAAAATTTCCAAAATTGCAAAAGACGATTTGAAATAAAAAATTTTGAAAGTCAAAAATGGGTACCGATATTATTTGCCCATCTTGTAGAGAATTTTTTCGAAAAATCGGTTAAAGGTGCGGAACTGACCTTTAAGTCCGTGGAACCCGTGACGCGTTTTGCGAATTTATATTATGAGTGAAAACCGAAAGTGATATATTTGCATGGTATAAATTCCCCTCTGG
This sequence comes from Oikopleura vanhoeffeni, assembly GCA_004367855.1. Classification (NCBI taxonomy): domain Eukaryota; kingdom Metazoa; phylum Chordata; class Appendicularia; order Copelata; family Oikopleuridae; genus Oikopleura; species Oikopleura vanhoeffeni. Next base: position 155,726 of record SCLH01000294.1, on the reverse strand, counting down.
CACCACTTTGCGGTCATCCTTTCCCCCTAGTTTATAATATCGTCTCCAGAAAACCGATAGTTGCACATCTTTTGGTAGATTTTCATCATTGAAATATCACTTCCGGTACCGGAAGCTGTACTTTACCGGTAAATTTTGACCAGCCGGTAGATCCGATAACGTTACAAAAATGCTACTCTTGGAGAAAACCCTTCGCTCTCGATTCAGCTGATTTGATTTTCGTTACCGCCATTTTAACTCTCATGAGTACCCGCGGACTAAAAGGTCATTTTTCACACCGTTTTTTTGAAAAAAATCTCAAAACCAAAAAAAATCTTGGGGCTCAAAATGACCACAAAAAAATTCTCTACAAAATGGGCAATTAATATCGGTATCCATTATTGACTTTAAAAATTTCTTATTTCAAATCGTCAAAGTAGAAAATCTGATCAGAAATCTTACCCAATTTGTCTCACACTTTTTTTTCAATAAATTTCACCCTCAAATCAGGACACAGCTTTATTTCACAAAAGTGAACTAGGGAAGCTTTTAAAATGGCAAATTCATATGCCGTCAGCACTTCTCTACAATCTCCAGCACGATAAATATAACTGGTATTATCATACTGAACCACAAAAGCATGTAAATAATCGAAAATTTTATTGGCCAAGAGAAGGGATCGGATTCTCCGAATCGAGATTGTCGCTTAAACCTACTAGGTTTCATAGAAAAGATATGAAAATTTATGACTTGAAGCTGCTCAGTGCTTTCAAAATATAAGGATTGAGTCATTTTAAAAATTGTGGAAAATCACGTTTAAAATTCCGCAATTTTACAGCATTTTTAAATGACCGGAAATTTGTTTACAGACTTTTCGATTCTTGGAACGCAAATTTTAAGAACTGCCGGGGTAAGACCTAGGAAAAGATCCATTTTTTCGTATGAAGGACCTTCATTGAAGGTCAATTTTCTTGATATTTAGAATTTGATTTTTTGTGGTACAAAAAAAAAGTTCCTAAAAATAATTTTTTTGATCATTTTATTAAACCTTGAACTCAATACTAAAATAATTCTAAAAATGTCCGAAAATTTTGACTCTACTACCCGATTTAATATTTTACCTGTTATCTGTAGACTACTACACAAAATTTAAACACCGATCTTCATAAAAAATGCAAGTTCAGTTTTGAACGGTTCTTTTTTTGCAAATTCTGATCTCTTGCTAAGAGGACGAGTTCTCGGAGGAAGTAGTTCACTAAATGCTATGGTTTATGTGAGAGGACACGCGTTTGATCAAAATAAATGGGCAGAAATATGCAAAGATGAAACTTGGAATTATGATCACTTTTTGCCTTATTTCAAGAAAGCTCAAGGATTTGAGGGCACGGGAGATCTTTACAGAGGCACAGATGGGCCACTAGGGGTCTCAGAAGGGCAAATTGATAATCCACTTTATCAGGCATTTATTCAGGCTGGTATAGAAGCTAGGAATTGCAAAAATAAAAATTGAATAGAGAAGACTTTATTTTTTACCCAAGAACTTTTCTTCGCTTTTGGGGGGGGTAAGTGAAAGTTTCGCTGTGAAACACACATTTATTTATCAAATTACATTAATTAGGAGGGTAACCGACGAGTTTTACCGATTTCGTAATGGTAGCCGGTCCAAATAGCATTATTTAAAAGCCTACTCTTCCTTCATTTCACAATAGTTTTTTTTGATACTTATAAATTTGTAGTAGCCATTATGGGTAAAAACCAGCTAACTGCAAGCAATTTAAAATGACTTTAACCTTGTTAAGGGAGTGGTCGTCGTTGTTGACCAAATATAACTTCTCTTTCGCGGTCTTTTTCATTTTTCATTTCTAAATTACTTTAGTAAGTATTACTATCATAAAGTACCGTCATCTCAATCGAGGGCAAAATATCAAAACTTTTTAAATAATAAAAAAACAGATTCAAAATTATCGGAAAAGGATTCAGATATGAAAAAGACCGCGAAAGAGAAGTATTATTTAAAGTGATAGTGAAAGGTTTAACTAATTTACTAAATTAAAATACGATACTAAATAACGATACTAAATACTAATTAACGATACTGAAACGATACTCGAAATACTGATTGCGACACTGAATTAAAATATGTTCAATTTGATTAAAAAATCTTTTGGTTCTATACAAAATATTTCAATCAAATATTACGGTGCTTGTTATGCAGATATTGATGGTGCGTTTCACATTCGAAAATTAAGTGATATTACTTTTCTTTAGATGCCTTATGTTGAGCACCGTTATATTTGATTGAAATATTTTGTCAATCATATAAACAGAAAATTGTTATTTTAATTTATTGTAAGTAGTCTCGTTAGTAGTCTCGTTAGTAGGCTCGTTGGTATCGTAAAGAGAAATTATATTCGTAATTTTCGTTTTTTGACTATAAATTATAGTAAGTATAGTCTATAACTCACTACGGGAGTTAAAAATCGCACCTCACGATGAGGATTCGGAATTTACATATATCGGAGATAGTAATATAACCAGACTATTATTTTAATCGAACCTTATAACGCGTTACGATATTATATATGGGAATATTGTAGTGATCCGTTAAATCCCGAAAACTTAAATGGGATCTAAACTCATATGCTGTGAGCAACGGCGCCGCTAGCTGGCAAAAATATTCAAGCACAATTGAGCTTTTTATAAAGATTTCAAATTAAGGGTATCCTGGTTCTTACATTTTCTGCAGTTTATATGTCATAAAAATGCAACAAATCAATCGTTAATGTTTTGAAAGCCCAAAACAACCCAAATAAAAAAAAATTGAAATTTTTGAATTTTTTCGATTTTTTCTGAGTATTTTTTTTTCAAAACTAAGTGGAAAAATAACGTTTGTTTCAATTTGACCTCTTAAACTTTAAAATTTTGGCTTGAAGTAAGCCAACTTTCTTTCAGTGTTTCCCCAGCTTTCTTTTGAGCCTACTTTAGAAAAAATCGAAGCACATTATTTTTCGGAAATTTTTACACGTGACCTTGAAAAATTCATATTTTGAGTTTGGGGTCTAAATTACAAAAACGGCTTTCATTGAGTTTAAATTTGTTTTGAGCTACCTTTTGCAAAAATTTGAGTAAATTTCGAAATTTAACCTCTGAGGAAATACATTTTCATGTAGATTTTCTGATGAACACAGCCCAAAAAACTGTGGTTTATCGCATATTCTAGAAAAAAAATTTTGCACTTATCGACAAAACGGCTCGCCTTGAGTTAGACCTACTTATTCTACATGTTATGTTGAAATTTAGGTTAATTTCAAAATAAAACCTGAGAGAAGATAGATTTTCCGTTTTGACATAGGCTTCCTATTAATTCAAAATTTGGCAAAAATTTTCAATTTTTTTAATTCAAATTTGTTTTGAACAAAAACATTAATTCTAATTACAAAATTTTGAGATTTCTTAAGTCAAAACAAAAAATTTATTCTTCTGGAATAAAATCAAGAAAATTTTGTTGAGTATATGGTCATCCTTTGAATCTTTTCTCGAAAAAATTCCTTAATAAAGCTGGATATCCCAAAAGTGAAGATTTTAATGGTTACCAACAAGAAGGTTTTGGACGTCTCCCCATGACCGTGAAAAACGGTATGCGGTGTAATACTGCATCTGCATATTTAAGGCCAGCCATGACTCGAGAAAACCTTACTGTAGTTGACAGCACTCTTACACACAAAGTTTTATTCAACGAAACAAATGCCAAAGGTATAAGGGTGTCTTCATGGAAAAAAACAAGTGAAACTTTTGATATTCTTGGTAATGAAATTATTCTTTGCGGTGGTGCTATAAATTGGAGTTTACATTTTTGGTCTATTTTTTCCTCCCATATTTTGATATGAATCTCCACCTCGTTTGCGTTTAGAAAGACCAATTCAAATGTTGCTTAATTTCGCGGAAATGATCAGCCAATTATAGTGTTTCATCTTAATTCTAAATATATACTCACACATTCATCCAGCCATTCATATCCACGCATTTATCATCATTTGAATCGTACTTCCCAAAAACATAGTGGGTGAAGATATATATAGATCTTATCTACTGTATTTCTGCCGTATATTTTGTCCGGATATTTGTCCGAAATTCACGAAAAATTGTAAGTTTCTTGATTTGATAAAAAATTGATTGTAGCGTTCGTGAGAAGCCAAAGAAACTCTTTGGAACAAACATTATAAATCATTTTTAAAATTGGGTTGCAAATATAATATATGATAATATAATATACAAATATTGTCTCTTTTGGCGCGTTATTCGCTTATTTGATTCTATTTAAAAAAATGTAATTTTATAAAAAGACTCTTCGCGAGCTGATTGGAGAACGTGGATCTATTTTTCTTCCTCTATTTTGTAAAAGATGACTCGTAATTCAAATAATAATACTTTCTATCAAAACACATCAACTTGATGGTATTAAAAACGTTGACCAAATATGTAAACTCCTTCAAATTCACCGACAATTTTGCAGCATTCCGGTGTAGGAAATCCCGAATCTTTGGCAAAATTGGGTATAAAACCGGTTATTAATTTACCGGGAGTTGGAGAAAATCTTCAAGATCATGTGGAAGTTGCAATCATGCACGAATGTTTAAAACCGGTGAGTTTGCTATCGGCTCAAAAACCTCATAATATGGTCAGACATGGGCTCGAATGGTTTCTACGACGTAAAGGAATGGATACCTATTGAACGCAAAATTTGACCATGGAAATTTTGTATATCGACATAGAGTCGTTTTTTATAGTCAACATTTTATAGTGAAATCTTTGTTCATGATGAAATAATTTATTCGAATAAACATGTACTGTGGACAAATCATGTGCAGCGGGCAAATTTCAAAATATTGGCTTTAGAAAAAATCGACAAAAACATCCTTCGGAAAATTCATAAAATTATACAAAACCCTCAAACCCACGAACACGTTTACGTAAAACGTGTAAAAACTTTACACACTGAGGGCACTGTCAATAAACATCGAGAGAATTTTTCATAGGAATTTTGAAAACTTATTCTGCTTACGCATTTTTCGTCAAAATAACAAAAAAACTTTTCAAAAAGTTTCGAACATTTTTTTCAAAAGTTCTTTTTTGTAAATATCGATTACGGGTCCCCTGGGCATTTTTTAGTCACTTTTTCAGCCAATTTTTTAATATAACGTTAATTCGGCTTTTGAAAACGATTCATCCGATCGGGCCATTTTTCAATTTTTTTCTAAAATTACTGAAATTTTTAAGGGGGTGCCANGTGCCATAAACCCAGCAGACTGGAGTCATTATAACCTACGAAAATAATAAGTCAGTATATTTTTTTATGATTATTATATTTAGCTGAACAGATATAAATATGTTTCAGCTTGATAAAATTATTTTTATTCATTTTAGGAAATATTTAAGTTCGAGTTTTCATTTTTGAAATCGTAAAAATTTATTTCTTTATTTAAATTTGTGGATAAAAATCGAATAAATAGCTACTTTAACTTTTTTATGGATTCCTACATATTTTCTGACCGGTGTTTGAAAAATCATAAAAATTTTCATTTTTTATCGACTTTTTTAGAAATATTATGAAAATTTCCCGCAAATCATGTCCAAAATTTGAATTTGTGGTTTTTTGAATTCCTAATAAAAAACCAGGTAGAATCACTCATTTAATTTTCTGGTATCCTATTGAAATTTCGTTTGTCACTTCATGAGTGTGTGTGCGGCGATATACTTTCTAAACTATCGATGAAATTTTTAACACTTGGCTGTACACTCGATAAGTGCCATTTGGCACTAAATTTATAAAAACTTTAATGCTAGCAAAAAATTTCCAATAAAATTTGCGGGTGTATGGCGCCATTTCTTCAGATGTAAAACATTTTTAATATCAAAACGCAATTGAAGGTCAATTTTATGTCAAAAAAGTTGTTTTTCTCTACTTTGGCCATTTTTCATGGAGAAAAACCTAGATATTAAGGAAATTTTACTGTGCAGAATTAAACAAGATTTTTAGGGCATACACCTGACAATGTCTGAAGTTTTAATATCGTCTTCAAAGAAATTCTATAGTCAGGTAAGTTGGAAATGATGTACAGTGAAGAATGGTTTTTAATATGTTCACAGATAATTAGTTATGTTAGGAAATTAAAAATATAGACGTTCCCAAGAATAAACACTTTTATTGTAGATAAAAAATAAAAAAAAAATAGAATTTCTCATTTTTTTTCTTTCATATCGAAAATGATCCCTACTGCGCCTTTCTGTCCACGCCTACCTGTAGTGTAGGTAGTGACGTTTTGAATGGCGCTCTGAATGGCTGTCTATGTATGGCCGGCCAGGCGTCACAGGTAGGCGTGGACAGAAAGGCGCAGTAGGGATCATTTTCGATATATCGCGCTAAAAAAATGTACCAATCTGCAGAACTTATGGCACTCCCTTAATCATCAGTTTTGGTTATGAAATTGGAAACTAAATTGGATAATTTTTTTTGATTGATTTGCATTTATTTAACGTTCCCAATATTTGTCTTGTACCACTGTGCACTTTTGCGCGCCTCCACACCTATAACTTAACTAAGGCCAACCAATCACAGGCGCGGGTTCAAAAGCGTGCTGTAGAAAACACATTNAGTCGACGATATATGACTTTTGTTACATTAAGAAGCGGGTTCAATGATTGAACTTCAATCAGCATATTTACTTTTACATAAAACTTCAAACTAAATGTTACACTTTGTCACTTTGAACATTTTCTGAAGTCATAAATAAATAATTTTGAAAAATCTTTTTATGGAACCTATATTTTCAAATCAAGTTAGAGAAAAACACTATTGATAAAAAGTAATGGCGAAAAGTGAGACATTTACGGAAAATTAACGATGAATATCTTGTAGGATATTAGCATAACAAATTAAGTGGTTTAAGGGGGTATGCGACTCTGATTTGACATTTTCTCGGTGAAATATACTGAAAACTAACAGTTCATGAGAAAAACCGAAAATGCTAATTTGTAGATCTATCCTTAATCTTGCGAAAAAGTACATCACAAATTATTTTTGACCATTACACCAATAGGTACAGTATCGTAACAAGGTGACACTTTCAAAAATGGAAAATCTATCTCCTCCCAGACCGTATATCAAATTGAGCTCAAATTTTCACAGATCACGTAACGGGAGTATGCCAATCTTTTCTCGAGGGCTTTTTTTGATCCTGCGACTGGACAATTCTAGAACGCCAAATAACCGACGATTTTTCGCAATTTCAGACTTCAAAATCTATCTCCTCCGAGGATATATTTGCAAAATGGCTCAAATTTTTANACAAAAAGTCCGCAATAAGTGTCTTTGGATTGATTTTATGAATTTAAAGCAATATCATTATTGGTAGTTGGTTAATTTTTCTGGTGAAATCAAGGAGATTTAGACAACGGGCAATCGATTTTCATCTTGATGAATATTCCAAAAAAAAATTCTGAACTTTAAACTATCCAGAACTTCTGCGGAGTCGAACAACCAATTTATTTTTTTGGAAGGCTCTTTCTTCCACTAAAAATGCATAACTATTCTTGATTTGTAAAGTGACACGAGAAAAATCCTAATTAAAATATTCTGATGATTGCCTATTATGGGAAATGGGGTTCAAAGTGGAAACATACAATAACCCCTTATACCCCTATGTTCGATACTTGTTCCCTACGCTTGACTGAACAATTTTTAATCCCCTAGATTACTTGAAGTGATTTTTGTGCCATCTTTTTTTTTGTGTCTTGGTCAACGTGGGTCTTCGGAATTTCGGCCAACCCCCTCTTTGAGACAAAAATAATACAGGAACCCTCGTCTCCTAATATTTTGTAACCTCAAACATATTTGCTTGGAAACAGAATGTACAGGAAAGTTCCTGTATTATTTTTGTCTCAAAGAGGGGGGGGTGGCCGAAATTCCGAAGACCCACGTAGACCAAGACACAAAAAAAAGATGGCACAAAAATCACTTCAAGTAATCTAGGGGATTAAAAATTCTTCAGTCAAGCGTAGGGAACAAGGATCGAACATAGGGGTATAAGGGGATATAGGTATGTGGTAACAGTAAAATATCTTGATTTCATTTATTCTTTTAATTCAATGCGGCCCAAAATAATAGAGGCAGAAACCAAGTTACACGAGAGGCATTGCTCGTCTTTGCCTCCTGGTCCTTTCCTTTTTTGCATTGATTGAGTCCATTACTTGATGTGACAGTACCGCCATTAGCGATACAATAGTCGTCAGTAACTAATAATGCTGGACCATCTCCAGATATCTCTGACTTTGTTTAGGGTGAGAAACTCTCAACATGTTAATAGTTTTAATTAAAAGACTTTCTAAGTTGTCCTGCCTCGTACGAAGTTGGAAATTATTCATTTGAAAGAAGTGGAAAACAGGCTGAATACGGATTTTGAAAAGTTTTATCATTTAAAATGAGGATTTTTGCTTATAATTTTTCTTTAAATTGCTTATGTATGTATTTGACCTATTGAGCTTTTTTTAGTTGAACAAGAAGAAAATAAAGAAAACTCTTAAAATTATTAATAGCCTTAAATACGAGACAATATTTTAGGTTCTAGCGTCTAAACTAGCGTCAGATCCGTCATTGTCGAAATTTGATGAAATTAGATCTCCGGCCCGGAGACTCCGGGGTTATTAAGAAGAATTTTCCGTATTCAAAATTTTGAAAATATTTGAAGATTTTTTTCATGATATTTCAATATTTCAAATTATTGGTTATCTGTTCTAACAAATTTATTTGTGTTTCGAAGATTTGAAAAAAATTAGAATTCTAAATTTCAAGGTGAGTTAAGCGTTAGGGTTAAGGGGGTCGGTGCATTTTGACAGATACGTATATCTGCGGATATAGACTCTTGATGAAAAACTTTGTAATGGGTTTAAATATTCTTCTCAATATAGCATCAAAGTAATGCTCCATAATCCAGGGAACTTTTTGAAGTACAGAATTTTCGAATTATTGCTTTTAAGAAAATTTTGAGTTCGAATTAAACTTTTCGAATACGACAAATTATGAAAATTTATTGAAAAAAGTTCCGAACATTATCAAAAAAAAATCCTTTTTTTTGTTAAAATATTTTTTTCATTATTTGTTTCAAATCAACGAAAAACACTTTTCAAAATCGCCAATTTAACTTTTTGCGTAGGTGACCACATATTTTTTCTATGCTATTTGAAAAATCTTATGACATTTTTTTGGGATTTTTGGTCGAAACTATTTGGAAATATTTTTGAAAATTTCCTCATTTATGGTTCAAAAATTTTTTAAACTTGTTTTTTTGGGATAATTAGTGAAAATATGAAGACAGCTATTTTAACTTAATTCAAATGTGTCCTCGTTTTGTTTTCTTCGCTCTGGTTTATACTCTGAATCATACTTTTTTGAAGAAAATACGGTTTGCGCGAAATGTACTTTAGCCTCTTTAAATCAAAATTAAGAAATTTTATTCTAATCAAGACCTTCGCTAATCGGTGAGCCAACCCATCCATGCGCGTTAAAATTAATAAATTTGATTCATGAAATAAAATATTCTTTTTGATGTGCTAAAATTTCCTTTTTTTTTCGTCTTTTTTAGAAATTTAAGATTTTGACGTAAAATCAATAAAATTAAATATATAAATTTTCGACGATGGTCGAGACCATTTTTTGAAGCTTTCATTAATAAAAAAGAAAAACGAAATTTTAATGTAATTTAGACACCTCAAGTAACAAAACGCGCGTTTTCAGAGTGTTTATTTTAAAGACGATTTATAAAGTAAAAAATAATCGATCTGAAAAAACAGATTATACAAACTGAGCTTAAAAAGTTACAACTTACGTTTGAAATACTTTTTATTCGAAAATTAGTAAGGTGGCAAAAAGTTTCTCATGAAATACAAAAAAAATTTAAAAAAGTGCAAATCTGCCAAAATGCACCGACCCTTAAGGGTACGTGCTTTCACTTAAATATCGATATGAAGAAATAGCGGCCAAATCCAGTTTAAGCGACAATTTTAATATGGGTAAATGTCAAAGTTTGTCAAAGCCAAACCCCTTCAAAATTCGACAAAAATTACAATTTCTTAATTAAAAATTCGAATTGTAAAGACGATTTATATAAAGTAAAAATAAATCGATCTGAAAAAAAGATATACAACTGACTTAAAAGTACAACTTACGTTTGAATACCTTTTATTGCGAAATTAATGAGGTGGCAAAAAGTTTCTCCATGAAGACACAAAAAAAATTACAAAAAGATGTTTGGGGCAAA
>SCLH01000294.1:118314-145413 GCA_004367855.1 Oikopleura vanhoeffeni | reverse complement strand
AATGATAGACAATTGTGAATCGAACGCTTAGAGGACATCTACGCCACGATATAGGAAACGTTAATCTTTGATGAAGTATGCTTTGATTTTAGAACGCTCTTGGGACATATACGTCACTTGGAACTTTTAGGAACGCTCTTGGGACATATACGTCATTTTAAAATTTGGGAACCGCTCTTGGCGAGATTTACCCTATTTTGAAATTTTAGGAACGCCTTTGGGACATCCACGCTATTTTAAAATTTTAGGAACGCTCTTTGGACATCAAGGCCATTTTCAAATTTAAATTATGTTCTTGGGACAACTTTGCCGTTTTCAAATTTTGGGAACGCTCTTCGGACATCTACGTAGGAGCAGGTGTAATCAAAGCTATAGACAGCAATGCAACCAGAACAAACATAAGATGTACTTCAAATTTTGCAGATTTATTAGGAAAAGTTTAAATATAATGTAATTCAAATTATTGTTGTGAAAAACTTTTCGAACCAAATTTTTCTGTTAATTAACAGAAAATTGATTTAAAATTCGTCGTTTTTCCGGTCAGACAAAGCTGAGTTTTTCTTCTCCGAAAGTATATCTTTTTCTCAACTAAAGTGGCTCTTAGTATTATTAAGACTGTTAATCCTTTTTTATAATATCCTTTTCCCAACGGAACTTCATCTCAAAAACGTTTACTATCTCTATAGCGCGTGTTCGAATTCCACTGATGTTGTCTGAGTAATTGTCTTAGTAATTAATTGAGTGATTACACACCGATAAAATTAAGCGGTCCCATTATCAAGACCCTTGCCTATAATTATAATGAAATTGACAAAAAAATGTTTAAGAAAACGTTTGATATTTATGAACGGTTTCTGAAAAACATGACTAAGGTTGTTCGGGGTCATTTTTGTCTTATTTTTCAAAGAAATTATATTTACCTTATAAAAGTCAAAATCAAATCAAGGAAAGCAAAAACCAACGCCAAAAACCAACAGCTACGTTATGGCTTTTGGTATTATAAATAACAAATCTGGAAAGATATTTGGAATCGTGAAAACAGTCCGCACGGGTTTTTTTTGTTTATCGAATTTGGGTCTGAGGAGCCGTAGAGAGCAAAACATGAAAAAACGACGAAATTTAATTTATAAGGACAAAAGTGATGGCAGAATCCTTATATTTTCATGGCAGACAGTTCGTTACCTAAGGTTGGCTATGACAAAAATTTGGTGTCATATTACATGATCTGATTGTTTAATGATTTTTTAAAGAGAATAAGGTGATGATTTGCTGATTTCAGCTGCAAAGCTTGGTAAGCTACGTTATGGCTTTCCGTATTATAAATAAAAAATCTGAATGCATATTTAGAATCAGAAAAACAGTCCGCATGATTAAGCTTTTTTTGTTTTTAAAAATTCGATCTGAGTAGCGGTAGAGAGCAAAACATAAAAAATCAACGAAATTGATATTTTAAGGACTGAAATGATAGTTCAGTCCTTATATTTCTATGGCAGACAGTTTGTTGGACAAGGTTTCCTATGACAAAAACTTTGAGTCATATAACACCATGGGACTGTTTTATGATTTTTTATTGAATTTGCTGATTTCAGCTGCAAAATTTGCACAGCTTCGTTATGCTTTTTGGTATTATTAATAAAAAATCTGAATGCATATTAAGAATAAAAAAACAGTCCGCATAGTTAAGTGTTTTTGTNATTGTCGGGTGTACTCCGCTAATTAGTTTCCTAATCACTCTGCACAGTCGAAAATTTCTTAAATATCAAAGTTTTTTTTCCATGAAAAAGGGTAAAAATTGGCAAAAAGTAGAGAAAAACAGCTTTTTTTGAGATAAAAATTGACCTAAAATTGCGTTTTGATATTAAAAAATGTCCTGACTATTGAACAAAATGGCGCCAATTACACCCACCATTTTATTGGAAATTTTTCACAACCATAAAATTTTTAAAGATTCAGTGCCGAATGGCACTTATCGAGTGCACAGACAAGTGTTAAAAATTTCATCAACAGTTTCAAAATGATAATCGCGCGACCTACCGATTAGTTGACATACGGCGATCTGATAGATGCCAAAACATTTAATATGTGATTCTGCATGATTTTTTATGGAAAGTTCAAAATACCACGAATTTAAAATTTTGGACTTGATTTGAGGAAATTTTTCATAATTTTTCTGAAAAAGTCGATCAAAAATTTTATGATTTTTCAAACAGCGGTCAGAACATATGTAGGAATCGAAGAAAAAAAGTTAAAGTGGCTTGTGTTGGTTTTACCCACAGATTTCAGTTATTAAAACCAAAAATTTTGGACTAAAATTGCGGAAAATTTTTTTAATGCTTCGATTTTTTTCAAATTTTTACGATTTCAAAGATGAAAACCCGAACTATAAAAAATAGTGGAAAAATATACTCTACTGTATTAATACGAGTTTCAATTAAAAACAGTGCAATAGGTTCGTTTCTTAAAATTAATGTTTGTTTGCTTTTGTGCCACTTCCTGGTTTTAAATCAAGTCAAAAATAAGCAATGCCATTCTTTGTAAACATAAGAATAAATGTTTAAACTTAAAAAAATATTATTCGTTTTTATGGAGAAAAATATTTGTTTCGATTAAGGTCAGAAAAAAAAAAGTGTTTTTCCATTAAATGCTGAAAAAGTCATTAAGTCAAAATACTTTATGTAAATTATAATATTATTTTAGTTATTAAAAAATAATACTTAATGATGTTTAAATACAAAAATGATTAACCCCATTAAGTACTCAGTATATGAATGCGTATATGTCCAAGACCGCTCTAAATTTTGAAAATGGCCGTAGATGTCCAAAAAGCGGTCCCTTAAATTTTGGCAAAATGGCGACGCATGTCCAAAGAGCGTTTCCTATAATTTCAAAATTAGCGTAGATGTCCCAAAAGCGTTTCTCAAATTTAGAAATGGAATAAATCTCCCAAGAGCGGTTTCCAAATTTCTAAATGGCGTATATGTCTCAAGAGCGTTCCTGAAATTTCCAAATGGCGTATATGTCTCAAGAGCGTTCTAAAATTAAAACATGCCTCTTCAAAGAATAACGTTTCCCACTTCGTGGCGTAGATTTCCTCTAAGCGTTCGATAAGAGTTCNGGGTAATCACTCAAGCAATCACTAAGACAATCACTTAGACAACATTAGTGGGATTCGAACACGCGCTATAGAGAAAGTAAACGTTTTTGAGATCGAGTTCCGTGATTAAAGGATAAGGATTGCCGACCCTCAGAGCTCAGATCCTGAATATTTGAAAAATGCAAAATCTGAGCATTTGATTGGTTGATCCTTTCTTAATCTTACCAATGAAATCGGCCTATTCCGCAATCCAGGGTTTTGATTGGGTAATAATATTTTGCGTTATTTGTATCATTCAAATAGTCAGGCTCTGTACTCTGAGGGTCGGTAATCCATATTGCAAAAACGTGAAGATATGAAAATGGATTTTATTCAAACAAGCTCGGTGTGTAATTGCCCGCTAATAACGAAAACTTAATCATTGTTTCCAAATTATTTTTGGAAATTACAGTACACATCGGGGACTGTTACTTATTTTTGCAAAAAATATATAAAATTTTCCCGGAAAAAATATGAAAAAAATTTAAATAAAGTAAAAAATTATTAATCAGAAGGAACATTCGAAATAACAAATAATTTTAAATATATAACGTTTCTGTCAGTGTAAACATTTTATGAAAAATTATATAAATTATTTAACAAAACTTATTGATGGTGCCTATTTTTTAGTGAAGCTTTATGATATCTGTTCTCTTTTCAAAGCAATTCCAGTCACCAACTATGATGTGATACACAGACAAAATAAACGAAACTAAAAAGTAGAAAAAAAACATCAAGGAAATTAATTTATTGTTTTGGCATTTGACCATGGAAAATATCTGTTTTAATTTTAAATCTGAATTGCAGGTTGGTTCTCATCATGCACATAAGAAAACTTTGCTTAGTCTGTACATCGAAACTAAACATTTTACGTTTTAAAACAATCAATAGGCTATAAGTAAGGTCATACCCAGGAGAGCTATCTTCAAAACTAAACCCGTCAGCAAGTATTTTTCAAATTTGTGGGGTTAAACGGTCTTAATAAAAAAGATTCCGAGTCGGAATTTCCGACCACGAAAAAAATTTTGGGGACACCTAGTGGTCACAATTTGAGTATTAAAAAATACTTTTTTGGGCTTTGTCAGCCACTTTTGAGGTATATTTATAATTTATTTTTTCTTGTAATTATAAGGATGGCGTTAAAAAAAACAATTTGGAAAGGCCATTTTGGACGGGCAAAATTTTCCGAAAAAAAATTTTTTTTTCGAAAAAATTTCCCTCAAAATTCTGTATTAGTCACCCATTTTCATATCCCAATATAATTGCTGGCTTAAAAGTCGATTTTACTCCTGGGTATGACCCTAGCTATAAGTTATAACCTATAAGTTATAGGCTATAACTTATAGCTAGGTACAATTCCCTGGGAATTTTTGGTCAAATTGGCTGTACAACCATCAATATTTGTTTTGACTGCTTTACTTGGAAAAATCTAGCGGTCAATTAAGATGGAAAATTTTTCATTTTCAATTATCGGTTTACCGGTTTTTTTGATTTTACTGAAAAATTGCCGGTTTTCAGATTAGCGTTTTTTACGGGAAGACTTCGGAAACATCTCTATAATACTAAAAAAAGGCCTGACAATTCTGCCGTTACGAAAAAAATACCAAATTTTATAGCAAACCTAAGGAAATTTGCTTAGTGTAGATAAGACAACGATCTTATCTTTCTAGAAAAATCCGAATAGAACAAAAACTCACGGAATTATTTGGAAATCCTAAAAAATTTGAAAAAAGTCCAAAATTTTGATCTACAAAGTAGCTGACTTCTTATCGAACAGTTTTATTTAATTCTATTGAACATGCCTAGGACAGAAAAATAATATTTAGTCCAACCAAAAAATTCATTGCAGCCTGTATGGCGTAGTCAAATTTCATAAAGAAACTGGCCTATACGCCCGATTTTCTACGGATTACAGCAGTATTTCTTCCGATCTGAAGATATAAAGGAAATCTTAGAACCTTTACTTAAAAAGTGCTCATTTTTGGTGAACAGCAAAAATCCTTTAAAAAAACGTTTTTTGGCCGAAAAACAAAATTTGATGAACTCTCCACCAGGTGATATGCTACGATATCAAACAAATGTATCTAGTGTTAACATAACCCGTGTAGTCAGCTATATTTTAAAAGTCATTTTCAAAAAACCCTAAATCCTTTTTTACCCTGAAAAAGATGCTAAGGGATACCCTACCCATTCCGACTCGGGCTGAATCAAATTTTTTTACTAGCCTTTTGAAAGATTTCAACTTTTTCGACTCACCAAATTGGAACTTTCAAACAGCTTAAGGTTCCAATGATGGTAGTAAACTCGCCCTTTAATCTCGAACCTTTTCATAAGCTGCTTGGAAACAGAGGTTGTCAAAAACTTATTAAATTAGGATCAGTTGTCAGCTGGACGCCGCTACGCGATGACTGCGTGGCCATAATTAAAATAGCTCTTACGATAGCGTGCTAAAGGCTTTAAATTTTGACCAGACAACAACCTTTACCGTGTGAACTGATGACCGAAAACAAAACTTAACTTTGTCATGCACAATATTTATTGAAAAACGGTCAGATTGAATTTAACCTTTCGCAAAGCAAATCTTGATACCCTGATGAGTAACTATAACAATCGTTATGTCTAAACGCTACTCTGTAATACCATAACACGCGCCCCAATCATTCAGAAATTCATGCTCAAATGAAGACCTTTTCATGCAGATTTAGTCAATCTTAAGAAATTTAGATTCGAATGGTTACCGGAACACATAATTGACCAAAATTCTTTAATTTTTTTATGCGAGCCCGAAAACCTGAAAAGCCTGAGATCTCTTTCACTTCATGTATCAGTTACACTAGCCCACAAGTAGAAGTTTATGCACGTGAACTCGTAAACCGAATGAAAACGTTCACGCCCATTTTAACGTCGTTTCTCTTTTAAAAGCATTAAAATGAAGTCCTTATACATTAAACAGCAACCCTTTATCTGCAAACTAGATACTTGTAACGTAATTATAATTCAATGTACTGCAAAGTTCGTACGTTGGACGTACTAAACGAGTTCTTCAATCGGGCCGAGAAACACGAACATTTTCTGTGCTAAAAGAAACTACTACCCATTCATCGTGCCCTGTTTATGTTAAAAAAACTACTTGAGTATGAAAAAAATGCCACATACCTCCAATGCTGGTGCCCATTCAAAACAAAGTTAGCGGATAAATTCTTCATGGACCACTTTAAATACTGCAGAAAAATTTCAAACTTACGCCGATTTGTGTAGAGCCCGAAGCTTTCTTTATTCGAATGCATCGACCTTCATTAACTGATCAAAAGATCATAAACTTTTGCACTATTTAAATTTGGGCCAAAAAAATTAAAACTTTTCTTCTGCCCACAACTTTTTTGAGAATTTCTAGATTTCAATCTTGAAGTCTTGAAACTTACTTAATTATATCTTAAAAACCTGAAAGATGCTCACGCGAAACGGTTGTTTATAAATTATAAACTAAGAGAAAGATGTTTTTTTATGTTCTAAAAAACGCCTAAATATGTCAAAATTATTTTGTGTTGAACACAATTGTTCCCCTTATTCGTCAAGATTCAACAGAATAAAATAACACATTTTTTGAATAACCATTCATGAACTTATAATTTCATTAGCTTATAACTTGTAGAGATTATCCAGCTTTACAAAGTGTTCCACATACGCATTTTTGCCAAAATCGCCAAAATTGTTTTAAAAAATTTCGAATATTTTATTTTTCAAAAAAAAATCTTTTTCCAAAATATAAAATTTTTTTTGTGAGTACGGCAGTTTTTGGGTGTCGATAACCCCCGGGACGCAAAAAAATACATGTTTAATCGGTCAAGTTATGACTCATACACAGAATCTGTACTACAATTAAGTTAGGGCTTTATGTTTTTGAAGAGTAGGTTGTGAAATACAGTACGTGAGGGCAATGGGCAACACACGAGCTTTTGGCCAAAAGTGTTGCCCATTGTTGCCTATTGCCACTGTTGCTCATTGCCCTCACTTACTGTAGATCATCAGAAATTGTTTCTCGTCTATTGAGAAAACTAAAAGTTCAACTCGAAATTATTATACGCAGCTAAAAATTACGAAATATTTGATATAAAATACTAATTGTAGAATTGGTTCCGAGCGATGCGTAGGTTGGAACACTTAACATGGCGCTATTATAATAAATGTTATTAGATTCTCCAACCTACGCATCGCTCGGAACCACTTTCACAATTAGTATTGTACAAACAATATTCTTAATAATTACTTGTTAGATAACCTTGCCTCATACGGCCCGCCCCGCGTATGAGTGGTTACCTATAGCGGACACAGGTTGAGATAAAACTCAAAGTACGCTGTATGTGAAATAATGATCGCATAGTTGTTGTTTATTTGTACATTTTATCTTGACCGTGATTATAGGCTCATGTTAACACCCTACGAGCTAAATCCGCTGGATATGTTCATATCAAATCGCTTAACCCAAAAGAACATCCGAAGATTGACCCAAAATATTTTGAAGACAAAGTCGATTTGACGGATTTGATAGCGTCTGTCAGACTTACGAGAGAAATTATAGACCAAAAAGCTTTTGAAGGGCTTAGAGGAGATGAAAAGCTTCCTGGTCGGAAAATTCAGAGTGATAAAGAAATTGGCGAATGGATAAAAGAAACTTGTGAAACTGAATATCATCCTTCATCATCTAATAAAATGGGCGCCGTAAGTTCAAATCCCGTGACCAGCATTTTGTTTTTTTAATATTTTTTAGTTATCTATGTTGAACATATACCGTATATTACAGGATGTCTCATTTTTTGGCGTAGTTCTCTCACGAAGTTATGGATACTCCCGCCGATGAAAATGCTTTGTTCTAAACGATGGCTTCTTTTAAAAAACAATCCATTGTTTGTGCCTCATCACTGGAAAATCACAGCGCTCGCTTGATGAAAGTATCCATAGCGTCGTAAGGAACGACGCCCAAAAATGGTACATCCTGTATATTTAGAACTTTTCGTGTCATTTACTGTTTTTAATTATAAAAAAACTTTTTTCGACTTTTTTATAAATTGGAACGAAAAACTCATTTGGAATTCTTAAGTTTTTTTGTTACAAGTTTTAATATGTATTTACTAGTAGTAATAATATAGTATAATAACTACTGTAGTACTATACAGTATAGTCTATACTACTATACTACAGCCTATACTACTACTGTAGTATATAAATATTAACAATTGTAATAAAAATACTCAAGAATAGTACAATGTATAATACTGAAAAGAATGGTACAATATGAAAATTTACTATAAATTCTAGGATGGCGATGAAACTGCTGTAGTCGATTCATCGTGCAGGGTTTTCGGAGTCACCGGTTTGAGAGTTATAGATGCGTCTATTATGCCTTCATGTGCTTCAGGTATGTAAAGTTGAAATTCTGCGTGACAAAACTTGATGGCTCTAACAGGTACAGTCGTATTGTTTGGCACATTTCTGGTTTCTCAATTTTTTTAAAGAATTTCGAAAAAATTATTTTTGTGCATAATGCAATTTTTTTGTGTACGATTTTTGTCGTTTCGAAATATTAAACGCCTGGGACACATTATTAAAGAAACAAATGATTACAAATTCTTCGTTGGAAAATAAGCAAACCCATTAAAATTAAGGGTTGGTGTGCCTGGCACACTGTGCCAAACAACACACTTGGTTCTGTGTGAGTAGAAAAGTACATTTTTGTGGTTTTTCAAGATAGTTTTCAGGGAATTTAAATGCTCCAACTATTGCTATCGCTGAAAAAGCTGCTGATATAATCAAAGAAAAAGCTAGTCTTCATATGCCTGATACACCTGTTTATGAGGCAAATCTATCCCTGCAAAGATGAAAAATTCTGCAAAATAAATGAAATTTGACCTTGACACTTTTTCTAAAAATAATTTTATTTTAGGTTAAATTTGAAACGAATTCATATATTTCATGCTACAGTGAAGTGCTTTTATAAAGACGCTTCGTCTAAATGTATAAATGGGTTTTCTAAGAAAAGTTCGTTAGTGTGATAATGAGGTGGTTAAGGGGGTGTCGATGGCAGATTTGACATTTTTACGGTGATATCTGGAAAACTTAGAGTTTTTGAGAAAAAACTAAAAGACTCATTTGAAGATCTTTCATTCGTTTTGCAAAATAGTTACATTAATACTGTAACAGTATCATAGTTACAGTATCTTTACAAGGAGACATTTTCGTAAGATCAAAATCTATTTTTGGAGACAATATATATCAAATTAACTTAAATTTTCATAAAAAGCTTTTTTGGGAGTTTGAAATTATTTTGAGGCATGATCAGAAATAATTGAATTTCTACAATCTTCATACAGCAATGGTATACAGGGAATGAGTGTCATTTTGAAAATCTGCTTAAAAAATTAAGGCGAATCTGGCCAACGACAATTTTTAATTTTGAACAATGGCTTGTGTTTTAAAAATTGTGGTTAATCGCTGGCCAATCATCGCGCAGGCTTGGGGGTTGTCAATAACCGAAAGGAAGAAAAAATACAATAAAAATGAACGAACTGTAATCAGCTTAGAATTAAGATTAACTGTAACAGTAGCAAATTAATTTTAAACATTTTTTATTTTGATCGGACCAATTTTCTTCGACGCTAAAGTATCGACTTGATGGTCTTCAGATCTTCTTCGACGCGTTATCTTTGCACAATCTATACTACAATCGGCGACTGATGTGTCGCATAAATTAACCTGAAATATTTGATTAAACTGATATTACACTGTGATAATTACAGGCTTCTTTAACGACCTTTAAAAGGTCTCTGGTCATTATTCCGGCATTTGTGCCGGAAGTCAAACATTGAGTTCCTGTACAAAAATGGATACCGAAACTCTCTAGAAATCGAGTTCCGGCACAAAAAATTAAAATCGAAACTCGTCATAAATCAACTTCCGGCACAAATACCAGAAGAATGACCCTTTACCCTTAAAAACGTATTCTAAATAAAAACTCACTTCGCAATGTAAGAAAATTTCTCCGTCATTTTCTCCTGAAAACGTGAAGGATTGTAATTCAAAGCTTATGTCATGTCCATCTCCATTTGTAAAAACGTTCAAATATTCTTGGTCCTGTTCAAGTGTGCAAAAGTTGTCGATGAAAACATATTTAACAGCGTGGTCTGCATTTTCGCTGAAAACTTAAGTCAGTATTACAGGGGGGGCAATATCGCCGAAATTTTTTGCCGAAAACCTACGCAATTTTGCAAAACACTTTCTGCAATATAGGCCCTCAGTACAAAGGGGGAACCCAATATCGCCGAATGTGCCAATATCGCCAAAAATGTTTGGGAAAAAACTTTCAGCGATATTGCCCCCCTGTATATAATTTATTGATGAAAAAATTTGAAAGAACCAATTGCTTTAATAAATTATTCTCAAAAATCATTATGATAAACCCGACAAGCCTTCTCCTTCATTACTAATTTTGGAAGAAAAAAATTTGCTGTGACTTTTTGATTGCACGTAACTCTCAATTAGACTTCAAAGTGCCGCTGATTGGCTGATTTGCCCACGCTTTTTCAGCAAAATAACGCTCTCCAGGATAAGGGCTATTTAATTTATTTTATTTAAATAAAGGAAAATTCTAGACTTTCAAAATATTTATATGATTTTAAAGTTTTCTGTGCGTATATTTTGAAGGTTATACAGTGGGTGAAGGCAGGTTTGTATGTTGCCCATTGCCCTCATCAACAAAAAAAATACTTCCAAATGTTTAAAAAGGAAGTCAAGGATTATTTGTTGATAACTCCTGTTCACACTTTGGTGAATTTTTGAATGAGTGCTAGTATAAAAAACTTTTTATTCAAAAATTCACCAAAATGTGACCAGGGGATATCCCTTTATCACTTTTTGGTTAGAATGCGTAGCGCCACTAACTCCTTTTAAACGTGTGATTTTAACGTTGTGGCTACACATTCTTACCAAAAATGATAAAGGGATATACCAGGCTTGTAAAAACAATGGCTTTTGCGTGGGTTTTCCATTCCTTTTTGCGTAGGTTTAAGCAAAAGATAGAAGGAAATTGGGGTTGGGGATAGAAAATCCGAACGAGGATGCATCATTTTACAAGCCTGGGATATACATATCCCTTATTCACACTTTTGTTAATATCCCGGCTCTACTACTTAAAACACACTACGTTCCTAATCAGGGCCGGAATATTAACAAAAGTGTGAATAGGGGATATACAGGATGTCCCATTTTTTGAGCGTCGTTCCCTTATGAAGCTATGGATACTTTAACCAAGCGAGCGCTGTGATTGGCCAGTGATGAGGAACAAACAATGACTTGTTGTGAAAAAGAAGCCATCGTTCAAAAGAAAGCATTTTTATTGGCTGGAGTATCCATAGCGTCGAAATGAAACCGCGCCCAAAAATTGCACATCCTGTATAGCTCGAAAAATAATTTTTGTAAATTGAGTATATTTTATCGAATAAATAATCAAATTCCTACTCTGGTGTTGCCCAACATTTCTTTGCCCGAACTACCAATTCATCTGATTTTGCCTCAAGGTTGACTTTCAAATAAAGCATATCTGGCACCTTCACTTCGAAATCACCGTCGATTTTAGTAAAAAAAGTATCGTCAGTAAATAAATCCATTTCAATATTAAATGAACTTTCTTGAGGGGCCAATACGTTTTCATTGTTGATGGTTAAATATGTGATTGCAGAATCGAGTAAAACCGTAAGATCGGAATAAAAAGTACATGAAAATCCAATGTCAACTGAACGCTTTTCTGTGGATGGTCCATGGTTTCCGCCTGTAGATCCTTGGTTTTTAGGTCGAAAAAAGTAATTGTGAGTTATGAATATCCTTTTTCAAACCAAAGTGAATCTTGAAAATGAGGCTAATCTCTATAGCGGCTGTTCGAGTACCACTAATGTTGTCTTAGTGTGGATTACAGGAGTAGTGGCGGAGTACTGGTCGCATTTTGAGACTCGGACAGGAAATTTTCTAGATTATCTTTAAAATGTTTTTTTCTGAAAATATGGACAAAAATAAGTTGATAAAAAGTCTTTTTATTTTCATTTGTCATGAAAAAAGTATTTTCATCGCGATTTGAGAAAATATTTCTTTCATTTTTTCAAATTTTGGAAATTTCGGTGAATTTGAATCGCTGTTTCCAAAAATGGCAAAATTTGGGTTGTCACCAGTGGCCAAACTTTGAGCGCGCCGTAAAACATGACTAAAATTGATATCAAAAACGCTTTGCGGATATTTTTGATCAAACATTTTCAAAAAATCGATTTTTTTTAAACATTAAATCTGATAAAAGTGGCACTTTTAAAGGGCTTAAATGAACTAGTACATGCGAGGAATACGCCAAAAACAGTCATTTTAACGTGTGATTTTTTTTCGATTTCAGGCAAATTAACCGTATAAAGAAATTTACATGGCGTAAATTTTCACGTTTATATTTATTAAAACTACCCATTTTCAGTGAGCGTACAAAAAATCTGAATATTCTGTTATTTTCGCGCCCAATGAAGCTGTCGAAAGTCGAATACATTTTCCGTAATTTTGTTCGACCTGTACCTTGAAGTTTTTTACTACTTACTACTTGGACTCTATTACTAAATACAAGATGTGTCCCATTATCATTAACTTCAGTACCGCAATCCGTGGAAGATGGAATTTCAAAAACCATATTATTATTGATGTCTTCAATTTTGCATTTCTCTCCAGTATCAGCTAACGCAGATTGTAAGGGATCCAAACCCATATTTAAGAAGACACAATGAGAAATAGAAATTCTGTGCTAAGTTTTATTTATATTCACAGATCACAGGTTGAGTTTTCATTTTAATATGGCTTGGGGTAGCAGCGATGTGGCAGATTGGTACATTTTTTAGGAGTGATTTATGAAACGAAAAAAAATGTGAAATTTTTTTTCAATCTTCAATAAAGTGTTCATTCTTGCAAACGTTCATATTTTATATTTCTCAACATGCTTAAGTAGCTCTAAAAAACAAAAACCACTTTTCATTATAACTCCGTTTTCAACTTGACCCGATGTGATTATTATTTTTGAAGGCGATATTTATAAACTTCAGACAAAAAAATCTAAAAATCACTGATGAAACAATTTTGACTTGATTTGCGGAAAATTTTCATAATATTTCTAAAAAGGTCAATAAAAAATGACAAATAAACATATTATGATTTTTCAAACAGCAGTTAGAAAATATGTAGACATGCATTAAAAAAGTTAAAGTAGCTATTTTTTTCGTTTTTATTCACAGATTTCAAAACAAAAAAATAATTTTGGACGAAAAATGCGTGAAATTTTAATAATGCTTTGAATTTTTTGAAAATTTTACGAACTCAAAAATAAAAGTTCAAACTCAAATCTTTCCTTAAATAGATAAAAAATTATTTTAATGAGCTGATAAACATTTATTCTGGTTTAGCTAACGATAATAAGCACAAAAAAATAAACCAACTAATTATTTTCGTAAGTTAAATTGACGGCAGTCTGCCACATCGCTGCTACCCCCTTAAAGCGGACCAAAAAAGAGGACCAATTCTCCCTCCTTCACTCTTTTGGATTGAAATCTGGACCAAGTTCAGCAAAAGCCATAAGAAATTAGAATCCCAACCAGTATCTTTTGTAAGACTTGTCATAATAGTAGAGACCTTGACTTTTTTTAAATTACATCACTAAAGACCTTTCAATGCCTTTATGAGTTACACAAATTCAGAAAGTTATTTAATTTACTAAAGTAATTTGTATTATTAGTTTGCGGAATAATTCCTGAAAACCAACTTCAAATTTATAAACTATAGTTGCTTTCAAACTTTTGACTATGAATAAGTGAACCTGAAACAAATAAAACTCGCCTGATACCAAGAAGGGAACATTCAGGTTTAATATCATCAAGTAATTCGGATCCATCACAAACAACAGGTGCATCTAATAACAAAAAATATCATACATGTACATTGTGAAATCTGATAATTCAAAAAATTAAATAAAACAAAATTTCGTTCGTTTAATATTTTGAGAAAAACAATAACTTGAAGATGATCAGAGCGATTTATTTGTCAAAAAGACTGTTTTCTACAATCCATTAAAAAATAAGATTAACGTGTAAAAAAAAGTTTGGTGAATATAATTAATTACTAAAAACTTTCCTTAAGGGTATCCCTGTTCCTACATTTTCTGCAGTTATATGTCATAAAATGAACCAAATCAATTGTTTATGTTTTGAACGCATAAAACAACCCAAATGACAACAAAAAATTTCGAAAATTTTGCGTTTTTTTTGATTTTTTTCTAAGTATTTTTTTTCAAAATTGTTTCCCCCAGCTTTTTTTTCAGCCTACTTTCGAAAAATCGAAGCACTTTTTTTTCCAAAAATTTTTTCACTGACCTTGAAAAATTCATATTTTGAGTTTGGGGTCGAAATTCAAAAAAACGCTTCCACAGAAGTTTTATATTGTTTTGAGCTTCCTTGTGCAAAAATTTGAGTAAATTTTGAATTATAACTTCAGAGGAGATAGAATTTCCGATGGAAAATGTCAAAAAAACGACTGTCTATCGCATATTCTAGAAAACCTAAAGCACTTTTCGACAAAAACGCTTCTACAGAAATTTTGTATACTAATTATGCAGGTTATGTTAAAATTTAGGTTTATTTCAAAATATAACTTCAGAGGAGATAGAATTTCAATTTTGGCTTAGGTCTCCCTGTTCGCTAATGTGTCTGGGTGTCAAAAAAAAGTTTTGACACATGTTTTCGCAAGATGAAGGCTAGTTCTACAAACTGGCTAATCTGAATAATATCCTTGAAGTCCGTGTTTCGCTAATATTTTATCGAGAATATGTCAATGGGAACCGGGATACCCTTAAAAACTGACTTCCTCTATTTTTTTCAGTTTTTTGAAATTGGCGTTTTAATAAATTTAACAAAAATCGGCAAAACACATTATGATAAAATAACTTCAGAACAGTTGGCGATAAAAATTGTTAATTAATATATATGTACTGTACTCGGCAAATCATATGTTAAAGTTTCATAAAAAGTCTGTAAAGTATTTTTATTGATCAATTTATCATGGTTGAAAATATTTTGGCTTCAAAATTAGCTATTAGCTACTGGAGCCTCCAAGATATTTACTAATTAAATACTATTTTTTAATAAGGACATCAAAAACCGTGGGTTTTTTTTCGATAATTTTAGAACTTTATTAAAAAAGATTTTGACACCGACATCCACCCTAGATCAAGCTTGTTAGCCTGTAAATCAACTTTATTACCTTTGGTACCATCTGATGGACATAAATATTGTTCTGGCCAGCAAAGCTCCTTTGAGCCGATTTCACAAAGTCGTAAAGAACACTCAACATTAAGTTTCTCTGGACTTGCTGTTCTAAAGGCGACAAATGAAATTGATTTCAATAAATAATTTTCAATTTCAGAATGCCAAACATAATTACTGTCTTTTAGGAGGATCAGATTTTACAAAAAATTACTAAATTTTGTGGTCTAAAGATATCATAAATTAAAGCCCAAAAACGCGCGTTAGAGAAAATAGGGTTTTTTCCGAAGTGATAAATTTGAGTGTTTTCATTTAAAACAAGTTTATTATCGAATTAATTTATTTAATATCAAAATGAAAACTTAAACGATTAGCTTAAATTCTGTCGGGCAAAATTTTTTTACTCTTGTAATACAGTAGATAAGCCTAAATTTAAACATTGGTACATCTCAAGTATTGATACGTTTATACATCTCATAACATACAATCGTTTTGGAAATTCTACCAAAAGATTCAGCGTTATCAACTTTCTGGTGACAGTATATGAAACCATATATCTACAACTACCATAGTAAACCATAGAAATTTGATAACGCTGGTATGATCCATAGACGATAATATTGATAAAGGCGCTGAAGAGTTAAACATTATTTTGTTCTATTACGCCTCGGTAGAGATAAATCGTCTACAGTATGTCACGTTTTTGCTTCCGTTTTTCCAATTTACATAATTTGCTATCCGCCAATCAGAACGCTCAAATTTGTCAAGCGACCTACTGTCCTTTGGCTCAGATATTAACGTTCTTCATTGGCGAATAGTAAATTATGCAAATCGGAAAAATGGATGCAAAAACGTGACATACTGTATAGTTTATAATACCGCAATGAGCATCGTTTTAAGATTAATTTTAATAAAAATAAATTAAATGGAAGAAACTTTAAGATCCTTGTTTAAATGAAATTCATCACTTTGGCAACTGCCAGTTAGATTCACCTATTGTCGGATCACCGCGAGACCACCATTAATCATTTGTTGAGGCCCTTGAGAACACAAGAGAAATTTAATTCATAGCCTGCAAAAATTTGCCCTTACCGTTAAATAATCAGATCCCCAATCTGGACAACCATAATGAGTTTCTACACCCATTAGAGGCACAATGCCTCCAGCACTAATTACAAAACATTTCTCCAGAGTATTTTCAAATCTTTTGTCAAGAAATTCATCTGTTAAATTATAAAATAATGTCAGAACATCACCAAGCTGGAATTGATTGATATTGAAATCAGTTCTAACTTTGTTATCTGATTTTAATACAGATAAGGAAATATCTGACGTAGATGTGAATGTATAAGGAACTGCGATCGTATGTTCTAATTTATTTTCAATTTTCACCAAACAGCTGACCTGAAAACAAATTCTTTTTTGTGCGCAAATAATTTTTAAAATTAATTGACTCCACCTGCAGTGCAGGTCTTGCACTGTTGTGTGTCGAAACTCAGAGACCATAATTATTATGGTCCATAATTTATGCGAAATTATTATTTAGGCCATCAAATCTCGTAACAGACAAAATAAATCAATGGTGTTCCGGCCCGGAAATTGTAGATTTTTGCTTAACGAAAAAATATGTATAATGTATCTCCGCAAATTATTTTGCGTCAAAACTAAAAATAATTCAGATTGTAAATTTGTTGCTTCGTTTATTTACCTTATGTTCGAAGTTGTTTGAGGGACTTAAAATCCATACTGAAGATTTTCTGTATTCTATATTTTCTATTTCTGTTGTAACCGATTCTTCAGCTAGACAATCATGACTTTCGTCGACGTAAAATATCAATATTTTTTCATTAAAATAATTTTCTAATTTTGGTTCACAATCAGTGTTGTTAGGCCAAATTTTTGATCCAGAAATCTGATAAGTTGACGAATTTTGAAAGTTGACAAATTGATTTCCACATGTTTCTTTGACTGTTACGATAATATCAATAAATCCATTTTTCTCTGAAATGGTCAAAGTTATGTACACCAGAAAAATTGATTTTTTGCAACATTACCCATACTTTAGCTCTCTAGCTCCCCCTGACGCAATTTTGACGATATGAGCACTGAAAGGAATTTAGCTAAAAGTTGTGAAATTGCCTAGGTTATTTTCCGCGACATCTGCAAATTCAGTGATATTGGGCCGGCTATATATGGGGCCTCCCCCTGTATTTGTTAAAAATTCAAAAAATTCGACTTTTAGCTAATCAACTCCGCCTGTGTTCATTTTTGAATATTTTTATCCAAATTTTCCAATTTTTCTGGGTCTATTTATCCTAGATAGCTTTTTTGAGGAAAGCTGTTGGTTTTTTCAAAATTTTTAATTTTCAGCTCCTTATCTCGGCATGTGGTCATTTTTTAAAATTTGAAATATCAATTTCGATTCATTTTGGGCTCAAATTTGTAGTTCTTGAAACATCTTTTACACACGCAAAATTTTACCGAAAAGATTGCATGTTTTTTCGAACCATATTTCGAAAATTGCTTTCCCTAAATTCATTCCTTCCCTTTTCATCCCCGTTCCCCTGGATTTTGTTCCCTTCCTGGAGATTCCAACCTCGGAGAAATTATTATAAGTTCGAATAATTAAATGGTGAAACGAACACATCAAATTATTTCATAAAATTAACTCGTAGACTTTAGACATGAATCTGTACTGTAACTCCAAACTCGATGTTCGGCAACTAGTGACCATTCTATAGATCGAGCCATATAAGCAAAGTTTCATTTACAACATACATTTTTCAATAGCTTAAAATAATATTCAGCCAATTTGCTATACAAATAATAACAAAATAAAATTTAAACGAATTTGAAGGCATTTAATAAGGAAAGAAAACACAAAGGTTGCGAAATTTACTATTACTCGACATAAAAAGTGCAAATAATGAGATGAAATTAAACTTAATTTATATTCGCAATTACCTCATATAAACACTTCAAAGATTTTCTATCGGTCTGTCTAAACATATTATATGTTTCTACAAAATTCTCTAGTAAAATGTCTCTTAAATTTGATGTTAAATATATATGTTGTGAATATGGATCTTTCATGAGATCAAGTAAGGCGAGATCACGTAGGCGTCTCCATTTTGTTATCATTTTTTCCAAAGTTTTGACTTCTGAAAATGCTCTATTTAAACGGAGGCATAACTGTAATGCAATGGAAGTCTTAGAAATTCGTTACGATTCTTTTAAGGGGTCTTCCGCATGATTTGAGTACTTTTGAAAAAAAATATATATATAACAATATACAGTAATTTGAAAAAGTACTCAAATTACGTCAAAAAATTCCAGGATCAATTCAAACGTTTTTAAGACTTTTTTCTCATTACATGAAAGTCTGAATAAAATCACGTGACGAAATAATCCAAAAATAAGGTTTAAAAATATGTCAATAAATAAATCCTATTTCTTGAAAAATAAGATCACGTGACGTGTTTGGAAAATATTATTATGTTCAAAACTCTTAAATTAGGGTGTTTATTGGCCCAAAAAATATTTGCGTAATTTGATCACTATTTGTTTACTTTCACCAAAACCTATTTCCTAATTTGAAGGTCACGTGATCGCTTTTGGACTTTGGTGTAATGGGAAAAATCCTTAAAAATTCTAAAGAACCACTTCACTTCTTTCAAAAATTGATTTAAGCAATTTTTGGAAAAAAAACAGTACTACTTTTACCAACGTTATTCCTTAAAATATACGGTCACGTGATCATTTTCGGGCTATGATGTAATGGAAAAAATGTCTTAGAATTTTTTTTTTGATCACGATGAAAGGTTTAATTTTGTGATTTAAAATTTTTTTGCAAAAAATAAGTACTGTAATACAGTAAAAAATTTCCAACAAAAAACGCACAAACGTCATTTTGTCTTCAAGTTAATCGATAACTTTTAACTGATCTTGTCATTAATGTTTAAGCATCGTAAAATGCGATTTAATGGTGAATGGTCACTACTTGCCGGAAATCGAGTCTACGAGTTAAATTACTAAGTTGAAGAAAGGCAAAAAGGCATTATTTTAAACTTCATCACAATGATCGAAAAAATCGGTCGGTTAAAATCGTTAGTGAGATAACCTTTGTAAGAAAGACGATTTGAAATAAGGAATTTCAAAACTCAAAAATGGTATCAATGTTTTTAAGCTATCTAGTAGAGATTTTTTTAGGTCATTTTAAAACGAAGGATTTTTTTCGTTTTTGAAATTTTTTCAAAAAAAAATAATTTTAAGGTCAATTTTCATGACTAGCTTTAGCCAGCTGTGAAAGTTGCAATTAGGAGCTAGCGCACTTTTTTACCGGTATGCAATCAGGGGAAAAAGCTGATACAATTTCAAGTTTTTTTATTTAGGGCACAATGACCACCCGGTCGACCACAATGACTGGTCAAAGTTCAAGGTCAATCTCAAGTTCATCGTAAAGACTTGAAAGTACCTTCAGAAAAATCGGAAGGGTCGACTTTCTGATGAAAATATTGCAAATATGGGTCAATTATGTACTGAAAGGTCGCTAGAGAGCAAAAACTGGTCAAACCTCAAGGTCAATCTCAAGTTCATCGATAAGACTACAAGTACCCTCAAAGAATCAGAAAGTCGACCCTTCCGATTCTTCTGAAGGTACTTTCAAGTCTTTACGATGACTTGAGATGACCTTGAACTTTGACCGTCATTGTGGGTCGACCGGGTTGTCATTGTGCCCTAAAATCATAAAACTTGAATTGTAATCAACTTTTTCTCCTGATTGCATAAAAAGTGCGCTAGCTACTTATTTGCAACTTTTACAGCTGGCTAAGTTAGTCATTGAAAATTTGCCCTTAAAATCATTTTTTTTTTGTTTAAATTCAAAAACGCAAAAAATCTGAGAGTAGTAAATGACCAAAAAAAATCTCTACAAGATAGCTTAAAAACATGTTTACCCATTTTTGAGTTTTGAAATTCCTTATTTCAAATCGTCAAAGAACTTTTTTTTAAAACCCGTTCACCTCAACTGTACTGTTAAATTACACGTATTATACGATTGAATTCAAGATTCTGTGAGGTTTTGAAACAGTCCTAAATTTATTTCCAAAACCTGAAAGTGAAATAAAAATAATTAATTTTATTTAAAATGAAATAATTCCGCCATCTTACCGGTAAAGTGGTCATTAAATGTTGTCATAAACTGGAGTGACATTTAACAAAGAACTTAGTACTAAAACATACCTTTGAACCACATATTGCTGTAAATAAATTCGATTCATAGCATTTCAATCGGGATTCTCTCAGTTAAACCTAATGCATAAACTGATAACATATAAAAATATGAAACTTTTCAATAAATTTCATCTGGAAATAATTTGAATAAAAAAAGAAGATTTTTGAAAAATAATTAAGTGCCTATAACATAGGCTATGTACTCTATTATTCAAGAGTAAATGTGATTAAACGAAGTCTCAATAGGAAAATGGTTCAAATCACTAAATTTATCATGATCTCGTTATAAATAAAAATAACTCACGCTCCTGATTTGGTACTCTGGTGGCTCGAATTAACCCAACCACCGAGATGGCTCTGCGCAGTCAATTCCTTAATTCCAAATTATCTAATGTTCTATCGGAAACTTTCTCAATTTAATTTAAAACTTTCAATTCACAACACTATCGTTGCTAATCGTTGAAAAGTTTCGAAGGTAAAAAAGCTACTATAGTACTATATACAGTAGTACTATATACATGTAGTAGTTTTAAATATATATAGTTTTAAAGCTCAAAAAGCAAGATTATGAAGGGTGGGCCACAATTTATTTGTATTGGTTCATGAACTTGTAAGTTCAATTTTACGAATTTGCTGCCGACGGATTTCTTGAGATCGGAGTCAATTTTTGTACATTCATGAAAATGAAAACATCCGGTAAATTTTCATTGTTTAAAACGCTATTTGTAAAATAATATAAACTTTTTTATCTTTTCTTGGTACAATAACGAAAAATGTTTTGGCTTTAAAATCGAGGAGATCGTCCGCAAGTAAAAGACCAAATTACCACATTGCAAGCTGATTTTTATAAATTCTCACGACTCTTGTAAAAGTCAAATAAAAAAGAAAACAGGGTATCGGAATATCGAGATATTTTCAATTTTTCGGAAAATTTTTCAGTTACTATGTTCAGTCTTCAAGATGCGCTAATAAAATATTACACATTTTTTATTTCAAATATTTCTTCTTAAATCGTGTTATTTTGACTGGGTAAAAAATTCTAAACTGTGGAATGCGAGTCGTCTCACTACGTCTTTAGAAATCACGCTTACTCGGTATAGTAAAAGATTGTTTATGATTTGAATAGAATTCATCTTATATAAACTGAAATAGTTTTCGTCATGGCGTCTCTCGGCTTGGGCTCAAGTTCAGTCACAAAATGATCAACATTTA
Organism: Oikopleura vanhoeffeni; assembly: GCA_004367855.1. Taxonomy (NCBI): domain Eukaryota; kingdom Metazoa; phylum Chordata; class Appendicularia; order Copelata; family Oikopleuridae; genus Oikopleura; species Oikopleura vanhoeffeni. The sequence goes on along the minus strand of SCLH01000294.1, from coordinate 123,513 downwards.
ATTTTCAATTATTAGATTTAGTTGACACAAGAGAGGCGAACACAAAATATTTTGGTTTAATTTTTTTTAAATAAAACTTTATAATGAGATGATTCAGGTTATGAGATCAAGTTCAGTACTTAAAAAGCGTCAAAATGGCTGAGTAGGAGACATATAATAAATTTTCTTCTTTGTTTGAAATGAGTCAGTAGTTGATTCAAGGAGAGAAATTTATCACAACTTCCACGAATAGTAAAACAGTAAATTAAAAAAAAAATAATTGATTGTAAGTTAAACTTTAAAAGGGATCGAAATTGTAACAAGTTAAATATCGTTTCCTTTGAAATTATGGGAATTTTTAATGTTGGTTTCTTGAAAATTTGAAATTATCATGAAGTTTTTTAATAAAAAATCTGTGTTCGACAAATTTAGCAGGCTTTTTTCGCAATATTGTAAATTTTCGATTTTTGTTCAAACATTTTTGCTATTTTTTGGAAATTATGATAATTGTTTTGAGAATTTGTTCATAAATAATTAAGATCATTCCATAATTTTGCGCAAACCTTCAAAAATTTTGAAATATACAAATTTTATCAAAATTACGAATATATTCAAATTTTTTATAATTTTTGTTATATATTTCGCATATTTGCGATTTTTTAAAAAATATGGTGAAATTGGGTTTTTAAAATTCCAAATGGTCAAATAAAATGTGAGGCCTTTGAATTAAAAAAGTTAAGTGCTTTTATTTTATTTTTTCAAAAATTCAAAAAATACCAAATAAACATTCCAGTTTTTATGGAAATAGGCAATATTATGCTTCAGCGTTAAGAATTAAAAGCAAACATGTACAATCACAGATAATAAAATGAAATATATTTGAATACCGACCACAATTATAGCAAACAATTTCCTTTCTTATAAAAAAAGACTTGAAAAAATTTAACAATGCCGAGATTTCGATAAAACAATTCTACAAAAAGTTATTTTTCAAGTAGAAAAAACTTAATTGGGGTAGATTTGTTCCCGCTATAAAAGGCAAAAATATTGTTCTTCAGAAAGAAAAAAAATGTATCTGTTGTAATTAATTAACTTGTGGAATTTCCATATTTTTTGTGATTGAAGCGTATTTGTCTCCAAATCTTTTTATCTTTGGTCCGAAATGTCAGAAGAAAAGAAAGTAATGATATTATGAATTAAATCGTAAAATTAATGTTTGATTTTGGAGCTCGATTAAAACTAACAAAATGATTTACTATTCTCAGTCGCACAATTAGAACACCCTTAGCTAAATCTTTTCAGAAATAGAGAAAATAATGAATAATAACCGTCCTCCACAAAATGTGACAATGGGTTCACAAAATCGCCCAAAATCAATAGGAACTCGTCCATTAATGAACCATCCACCTGGACACACAGGACCACCTGGACCACATGGATAAGGTGGCCACGGACTTCATAAAAGATATTTATAAAATGTATGGATGATTTTCGTCAATTTTTTCAGATTAAACTCCACTGCAATTCATTAAAAATTTTTTTCAAAATTCTCGAGCTATATCAAATGAAACCCAAGCAATTGAATTTATGCTTGAAACTGTTAAAAAGGTAACTTGGGTGATACTAAAAACGATATGAGAAAACTTTCAAATTGGTATCAAACGATGGAAAGTTTAATTGTGAGGTTTTTGAGATCATGAAACGGGTTTCTAAAATGATATGGGTGGATCAGAGATAGATTTTTGGTCATTTAAGACTTTGATCGTAGTTTGTGGAACGTTCAAGATGTAAGATCGAAAAATCAGCAGTTTTGAAAATATCGGTCAATTCTTGCTTATTTCCATTCAAATAAAAATTCTCGGACTCCATTTTACAATTTTGCTCTAGAATGCTCTTGCGCGCCAAAAATGGAAACAAAATTATATTTTCAAAAGTTTGCGGTACATACTAGTAGTTGAGTATAATACAAAAAAGCAGCGAAAATCATCATTTGGTTTTTTTAAATAAGAATCCATTTGTAGCCGAAGGTATTTAAAATTTCAAACTAAAAAAAATTATTAATTCGCCGTAAAATACAAAAATCGGCCTAAAATTCCATAAAGTCTGAATAAAAAAAGACAGAGTCCATGGTCACCCTACACACTAGACCCGCCTATACCACACGGTCACCTGGCACAGCGGACCGGTTCAACATGGACCACCAGTGCCACATGGACCAGTTCCACATGGACGGACCACATGGACCAGTTCCCAACAATCCTATGGGTTATCAATAATCTTGATCAGATGAATTCATTACCAATTCGCAGGTATTTGAATACATTTCATGAAGAATCTGATTAAAACCTGAAATTTATATTCGAAATTTTGGAAAAAAACGAAAAAATTTTGAAACAATCTTACAATTCTGGCTTATCCAAAAATTTAGGGAATAATAATAAATCTGTAATCTACTTATTTTACATGTTTTTCTCATGTCTGCATGTAAGTGCATTTTATAAAAATGGTCCCGAAACTCATAAATGATGAATGTGAAGTTTTTTTTATTTGATAGTCTTCCTAATTTAAAACTCAACGATATTTTAATGTAAAAACTTTGAAACTTTGCATAATTCAGAACTAATCGCAAATTTTTCCCAAATAATTTTCAAAAATCACATAAATTTTCAAAAATCCGCAATATTAAAAAAAAATCACAATATCTCTCACAAGACATTTTCAATAGTTCGAGATGCGCTGGTGGTACCAATGTCACAAGAATCTTATTGGAATTTCATTATTAATTGTATCTTTGATTAGTCATTAAAAAATTAATTACTTATGAAATTAATTTTATGATTACAAATTCAATCATGAGCATTGTATCAACATTTTGACTGTTAGACTCTGTTAATTACAGCTTGATGAATTAATAAAGAAATGTAATAAATATTAATAGATATTTCTATTTCGCGCTCGAGTTGGCGCGCCTGGCGTGACCAGTGTTCTGAAAACGGGATTGGGATCCCGATCGGGTTAAATCTTGTGTCCCGGGTCGGGATAGGGACGAGATCGGGAATTTAAATTGTATTAAGGTTGGAAACGGGATCCCCGGGTATTTTTTAAATTGTTTGTAAAGATTATTATTGAACCATAACAAAAATTTTTGAATACGATGAATATTATGGAAAATCTTCATGATAACTTTTCGGTCTATTTTGAAATCAAGGAATAGAATTTTAACTGAAAATAAAGTTTTTTCAGATTTGACAAAATTGTTATACAGAACGAGTGTTGGAAGTATCTGTCAATCAAATGTCACTTATCACTTGAGCGGATCCGAATCTAATCTTATGAAGAGTTAAATTTAGCGCTATTGGCCAAGTTCAAAAAATATTTTTGAAAAAAAGGTTGTAACAAATTGAAAACTAAAATTTTGCCATTATGAAAAATCCCAGAAGACTTTATGTTTCCATTTTTTTCTTAAATATCCATATTGGATCATTCCGGTCATTGAAAATTCGGATTTTTGAAAACTTTGAAAAAAATCTCGAAAAATTTTTTTGCAAAAAAATCTTTCTCAATGACAGCCTAGAATTTTTGATCCCTGTTAGGCCTCTGTATTAGCCTCAAAAGGTGAAAATCCACTTAGGGTTCATAAAATGAAAAAAAATTTGAAATTTATAAATATTATATTATATTGTTGATATCCAAAATATTTTAAGGGTCCTATGAATAAATGGAAGGTTGGATCGGCGCAGTTCGAATTCTGGGATCGGAACCCGAATCCTCAAGTGCTCATCAGTCTTTTCCGGTTATCTGGTTTCAACCGGTACTGATAATCAATATGACCAGTTTCAGAGTAATGACGGTACCAAACGAGACAAAATTTCAGATCAGACGAAGAACTAAAACAAGTTGATAATATTATCACACAACTGCGCCAGAGAGCTAAATCAAATCCAGAAGAAATTCACGCAATTCTAGAAAGTTTAGAAGATATTTAGCGGACGACAGAATCAGATGTATTTTTTGAGGTTGGGATAGTACTTTGATTCGAAAATGTATTACAAATACTGTTGTCAAATTTCGTGAGCACAAATGGTCTGTAACCCACGCTTTTTACATGTTTTTTTTAGAAAATGCAATTTTAAAAAAAATAAGAAAATGCTAAAATTGAGATTTATTTTTTGAGGGAAAATATTTTTCGAACAAAAACGGTGTACCAAAATATTTCAACTTTAAACCAATAAAAACTCTAACAAGAAATTTCTACCCGAAATAACATAACAAAATTTTTTTTGGGAAAAAATTTTTATAACATATGCGTCTTTTAGTGAAGATTTTTTTGTTTCAAAAGTTTTTTTTGTTAAAAAATGTTTTGGCCCTAAAAATTTATTAAGACTCTAAACTCCACTGCTCGTGCTGCTCATGAATGACCCAAAAACGAAAATTAAGTATTCAATTTTTTATTAAAAAGATCAATTTTGGGAAAAGTTAACTGCTCTCCGACAATGTAAAATGACCGAGTAGCGCCAAGACATCTGTGCCGTGAGAATGTATTTCGATTTACAGTAAAGATGGAACACCTGAAGGCAGAGAAATTGGTGCAGGGATACTCGAGTCGCATCAGAGCGGTCATCGAGTTTTGGATCAAATGGATGGCAGGAGGCAGGATCGGCAAATCGCGTCAAATAGGAAAATCCTTTAAACGTCGTATAAACATTTAATTAATAATAACATTTTAATTATAATGCCAAATTTAACCTCATATTTTGCCGATTTAATTTTTTTCAACAAATAATGTCAAGACATATAATTTAATTTATGTACAATCTAATTGGAGATTCGGATAAAGTTCTGTGAAAATAAAAACAATTAATAAATATACAAATTTTTTTGATCGCCGATTTGATGAGATTTTTTAAAGGGGAGCTAATAATCTTTATAAAATTTTAACTAGAAATACCGGGAAAATTACTTAATTATTGATTTTTAATTTGCTGATTTCTGGATAAGGCTTACAGTTGATCACGTGGTTTATTGCTCGGTTTTGTCGATTCACATAATGACATGAGCTGGCGTTCAATGAAACTGATGGAAACCATTAACCAATCAACCATTCTGACAAAAATCGAGATACACCATGGTGTTCGTTATTATAGCCAGTAAAATGAGCAACAGATTTTATCACGCACAAAGCCACTGCGCAAGTAAACTGATAAAATCTTAAGGCAAAAA
>SCLH01000294.1:71033-118293 GCA_004367855.1 Oikopleura vanhoeffeni | reverse complement strand
AAAACAACCAAGAGAGATCTCTGCTCTCTAAAAAGTTTTTCTTCCTCAAGAAGAGTTGCCCCAAAGGGGTTTTTAAAGTTAAGAAAATATCACCATTCACCTCACCCAGACAAAATGTGGCTCTGAAACCGACCTGAAAAGAGTGGAAATAGAGCAGACTACGTCCCTTGAAGCCTCCGGTTTTTTGTTTTATGACCAGTTGACAACCCTAGACCATTTTTTTTATGTTTTCAAATTCCGATGAAAATCTGTCTAAATTACAGAATGTCCACGTTTTTGCCTTCTTTTTTTCCGATTTGCCCACAAATCTGAATTTCCCTGTTTTTGATAGGTTTTTTAGTCAGAAAAAACGTAGGTATTTCCAAAATTGAGTTTTCATTGGCAGATAGCAAAGTTAATGCAAACTTGAGAGAAAAAGGCAAAAACAATGACAACTGTAATTTCCAAAAAATTTTTGTGAACAAATCTGAGCGTTAAAACCTCTCATTGACATTACGCTAGAATCAAGAATAACTATTAGAAGCCAATAATGTCTCATACAACCTTATTGTTTTTGAAGGTTTTCAACCGAAAAATAAAGTTCTAATATAATCGAAAAATTAATGCTATTTCATCGGTCGTGCATCATTTCCCATTTTCCTCTTTCGAAACTGTGTAAAAATCTAAGATGGTTTACAGAATATGCTCACGCCGGACAAAAATTTCCTGCCATGCAGACAATTATCAGCTACGTCACAAAAAAAAAAAGTGACTAAGGAAATAAAATAGATTCGCGAAAAGTGATCAATAAAATACTGGATCTCATTTGTGACGTAGAAATAAATCCATTTTTTCAACTGAAAATTATTAGTAACGCAGTAACCATCACAAATGAAGGTGGAATTAAAGGAAGAATTTTAATCAGCGGTACTATTTCTGAGAATGTTTTGAATAATCTGTCACAATTGAAATCTTTGCAATTCTTCGTTAATGATCTATTGAGTCTTTCTTATAAGTAGGAATCACGTTTCTTGGCTCAATGAATAAAAATTTGAATAAGTTTTCATGATAAAAACATTTTAAATTAGATAAAAACATTATTTTTTATATATGTGGTATAATTTACATGTGATAACTAATAATTCTGGTAATATGCTTTCCAAAATAAAGTTTCACTTTCGTGTTTTCAATACCTATAAACAGTTTTTAAAATAACATTCACATGGTTGAAAATTTCCGCAAAACAATGAGAAAGTGCGTGCTCGCGGTCACAAACGAGCAGAATTTGTTCCAATAGTTACTTTCAATGCCTAAGACAAGGGTACTGACATTAAATTCCACAGCTGACAATTATTCGATTTCAAAAATAAACATATTTTTAAAAAATTTGAATTTGTGACGTAGAAAATTTTTTCATTTCCTAGAACTTTTTTAACTGCCACAACCCCTCATCACATTCTTAATTTCTGATAAACTTTTCGATAATTTTCTCCGGAGCGGTTGGACATGAAAACGGCAAAATAAAATTGAATTTTAAACTGTCTTTTTATCACCATTACTATCGATAACGAAGATCAAGGGCGATAATTACCAACATTGTACAAATTAATTCGAAAGAATAGCTGAAAGTTCCCGTCGATACCATGTTGAATACGGAGTGAGTCTTACAAGGGTGTTTTTCCAATCAATTTATTAAATGAAAAAGCCTATAAGACGATGTTGAAATAAAGAATTTCACCAAATAAAAAATCTGTTTAATGTGTTTTAAAGCTATGTTGAGATAATTTTTTCCCTCAATTTTCCAAAACGTATTGAAACGATATTCCGCCGGGCCAAAAAGACACTTCCTCAAATATTTTTGGTCTCTGTGATCTGAAAACACGCTTGTGCACGTGAGGGTTAAGAAATCAAATTTTATTTTAATATGAAAAAAATTGCACCCCTTTCTTAAAAAGATGCCGGGTTCCAGTACTAAATAACAATTCGTCAGTCCGCCATTGCTTTACCGCATTCTTCACTTGAAGTTCATTTGTCTTTTAAAAGCAACACCAATTTTGGAATGAGGATCCGATATAATCAAGGACCTTTGGTATTATCATAATCAAGACAATAGAGATAGTAAGATGGACTAACTCCGATTTTTATTTATTTTTGACCCTTCAAAATTTGAGAGGGTGCCAGGGTGTTTAAAGGATATATAAGCATACAACAAGTTGCGGCGTATAGTTGGAAACCACGCCAAAAACCAACGCTAAGCTTCCGCAAAAACTACGGCATTGAAAAATAAATTTATTCGTTTCCTGGCGTGTAGCGTATAGTTGTAGGCAAAAGAATCGAGGTTTTTTTCAAACTTCGTAGGGGTTTTTAGCCATAATTTCAGACGCAGGATTCTTTGGTCGTGCGACATCGGAAAAATACATTTTTTTAAAAAAACATGTTCAGATTGACGCAATGGAGTGTCGAAATTTCAAAAAGTTTAAAAACATGTTTTCAAGTTTCGCAGGCAATTTCGGCTAGCTTGAAATAGACCATATTTATTCAGATAAAAAATATTTAGTTTTCTGCTTTTCTGGTATAGTTGGTGTTTTTTGCAAGAAAATTTCCAACTAATACGCCGCACCCTGCTTTTTCCTTTCAAAATATGGAAATTGTTTAGTTTAGTTAAAAAAATTAGGTTGAAAAAGGTTGCCATCAAAGTATTAATTTTGCTCTGGTATCCCTTGAAATTAATTAATTCCGTTGGTAATAGTCGGAAATTTCGGAGACATTGGGGCGGCTTTTAATTTTTTTTTCTTCGCGTTTGGTCCCCAATTATTTACTAGTGGCCGGAGCTGCAGTGATGTTTGGCCAAACTTGTGGGCTTCATTTAAGATTTAAAAAAAATTTCATACATTTTTGACAATAAAATTGTTATTGAAAAATTTATTAAGAAATCGGAATGTCAGTTTGTAACTTTCAAGGAAATTCAGTGAAAATGTATCCCATAAAAGTATAAATAATTTTAAAACTTTAAACGATACTCGAAACCGAAATTCCATCATTTTTAACTTCCCAAAAAATAATCACCATTTTAATAGCGCCCATATTTGCGTCGATTGATAAAGATTTTGAAAATATTGATATTTTCCAGAATGAAGTGATTATGAGGCGGCTTACAATTTTTTCGAATGTTGAGTCCGTTATTTGAACCCGGAATAATTTGACAATGTCGAACAACTTCTTGCGACAAAAAATCTAGCTGAACTTTGTCATTCAAAAGATGCCGTTTTTTGCGATTTAAAGAACATATCATCTGTGCTCGAATAAAGGACAGCACCACCTTTAACAAAGCGACCTATGAAAAATAAGTTTCGTAAATTAATCAATATTGAACTTGAAAATTTGACTTCAGGCAATCTAACTTAAGAGTCCTCAGAGTCCTGGCGTGCGGCGTATAATTATAGCAAAAGATAGGGCTTTTTTTCAAAAACATTCCTAGCAAAAGATAGGCGTTTTAAACCAGATTGTTCAGACCACGATGCTCACAGTCGGCGCGCAACAATGAAAAAATACACTTTTTAAAAACATGTTCAGATTGACCATGAGTGTCGGTATTTCCAGGAGTTTAAACATGCTTTTCAGTCTTCGCATACCCAATGCAGCTAGCTGAAAATGGGGCTAATAGTTTATTCAGATAAAATAATTTTAGTTTTTCTTGGTTTTCTGAGAAGTGATTTACTGTGAGCATATTTTTTCATAATTTTTTCATTGTTTTCCTTGACATTTAAATGTTTTTTGATAAATATTTTAGATTCATGTTTATTTAAAAATTAACTTTATTTCATTTTTTCAATAAAATTAATTTATAACATCTAGAAGACTGTAAACGAAAAATCCAAACTTAAAATCACCGAAAATTCTTACTTTGACCTAATATTTTAAACGCAATTTTAAACTCTATATATTGTCCAACTTGACCAATCAGAGCAACATTTTCCCCAAAAGTAACGCGTATAGTTAGAAAGTACCGCGTATATTAGAATTACGCGTATAGTTAGGGTTTTTTGGCGAACCACTTTCTAACTATACGCGCAACCAGTTGGTATTTAAGAAAATTTAAAAAACATGTTTTCATCAAAAATCTGACTCGAGACAATTTTTTTTGAAATGGTACATAACAAACAATTTAAAGCGGTGGTCACTGACTACTAAGTCAGCTCATGGCAAACGGCCGAAAATCAGTAGAACGCGTCGGATACCACTTAATCTTCAATTATTACGGGCTGGCAATTTTGAAATAATTCAAAGAATATTCAGACAAATTGAACTGCGTTTATCTTCTGTTTTCGCTTAGTTCACGAAGTGTAAGCATACAAACACCATTTCGCAATTTTTGACGCAAAGCTGAAGGCTAGTTTCTAAAAACTGGCTAATCTGAATTATATCCGTCGAGGCCTTGTTTGTTTAATATTAAGGAGGGTTCTCAAGCTGTAAGGAGCTTTTTCAAATGTATTTTTTAACAGTTAACCGGTGAAGCTAGAGATTTCCAGTTAAAGGGCTGAAATAATCAAAACTTGGCTGCAAAATTTGCATGCTTGGACGAGTTTAACCAATCTCATTTTACGCAGTAAACCAGATTTAAAAACGGGTATTTTTAGAATTTTCAAAAGATTCAGGCATTCACTAAAGATGCTAGAAACTTGAAAATTCCTTGAGGTTATGAAAAATTATCTATTTAAGAGCGAAATTCGAAAACCAATCAGAAAGTGATATTTTTGGGTGGTTTTAAAGTTAATTCTTCTTTACAGATCTTCCAGGATGTAATAAATTTTAATTTTATCGAAAAAAAATAAAAAAAAGGTATTTTTACATAAACATGAATCGAAAAAGATTATCCGAAAATCGTAAAAATGTTAAGGAACAATGGAATTATGAGAAAAATGTATGCTCACAGTAATCAACTCTCAAAACCAGAAAACTAATATTTATATCAGAATAACCTATTGGCCCCTTTTCCAAAGCTACGACATTGTCTGCGAGACTTGAAAACATGTTTTTAACTCTTGAAATACCGAACTTGGTCAAATCTTAACATCTAGACCTGGAAATCTGGTTAAAAACGCCTAATATTTTTGTCTAGGAAACGTTTGAAAAAACCTTTCCTTTGCCTACCACTAACGTCGCAGTCATGGCGCGCTTAGGAACAAATAAATTAATTTTTAAATGTGTAAGGTTAAAATCTCTATCTGCAATAAAAAAACCTCTTCATTTTTTCTCAACAATTTCTTATTCAAATGAAGTTTCAAAATAATATCTGATTAATTTTAGGAGTGAAGTTTTCCAATTTTTGCCGCCCTACTCACCGCAAGAAAAGTTTAATTGCTCATTTTTTAATGTGGTCACTTTTGTAATTTCCAATTATTTATGAATCCTTTAAAATGAATCCTTTTCTACAAGAATAGCTCCGAAAAACTGTTTTAATGACTCAGTCATGGAGGAAAAAAATCGACCAAATTGAAAAATTATTCGCCGAGATATAAAACGCGCCAAAAGCATTTTTCCAAATAAATTGAGAATTTTTGAGTAGAACTGTCTCAAAGACTTGTCCTTCCAGACACTGAAAAATGTTTTTAACGTCTGAAGACAAGTCTTAGACAATTTTAGATTTTTGGGCTCGAGACAAGACTTTTTAACCTGCTCTCACACACAAAACGCCATTCTGGATGCTACTTTTGGCGCAATTATTCGAAAAAGTAAGAGTCCTTGGCAACTGCACTTTTTGTCCTTATTGAGTCCTGATTAAAGATAGATCTTACTAATAGTATTAAATAGCATTTGGACTTATATCCTCGTAGATCTAGTGTTGAATTCACATAATGTGACCACGCATTTCAATTCCTGAAGAAGATGAGAGATTTCGTCTGAACAAAATTTATAAAATTTTTGAATTGTGATTTTTCAGAATATACCTTTTCAATCTTAGGTTCTCCAACTACCAAGTGTTTTTCCGCAAATTAAACCTAAACTAAGCCATTCATCAAAATCACTTCTGAAAAAACCAAAAAAAATTAAAAGACGTTAGATCAAAAATCAAATGGAAGCGTTAGGAATATTTTTTCCATAGAAAGTGACTTTCTCAGAGGTTAACTGCGATTTCTGGTCCTATCTACAATGTGTTTTTTATCAAAATGCTGCGTGTGTGAGGGGGTTAACAACAGATACTGGGCCATAAATACAGTATACTGGTATACATTTTTTGATTATATTTCTCTAATCGGCCCGAAAGAACATTTATTCACCTCGTAAGTCCAGTGGAACTTAGTCCAACCAGTTATAAAAAATATGTGTTTCACTGCAAGTGTTTAATAAATCCAAAATCCACAATTTTTCAGACAAGGATAAATTAAATATTATTTTTAGCTTCAAAATTTTAAAACTCCCCCTTGGTATAAACCTGGTCTTTCTCATAAAAAAAGCATAAAAGCTTTTTTTTTTCTTTAAATTTTTGCAGATGTTACTTTTTCAGTAAATAAATATATTATAATTTTTGACGAAAAAAAACATTCTGACGAAAAAAATATTCTGACGAAAAAATAATTTCATTTTTTTTTAATTCTGACGAAAAAGAAATTCTGGACGGAAAAAATTAAAAAATTCTGACGAAAAAATTTTCTGACGAAACAAATATTCTGACGAAAAAATGCTTCCAGCCAAAATTTTGTTAGTTTAAAAACCTGCTAGTGGCATTTTAAATACACGGCATAACTTCCTTTTTTCTCACTGTACGAAACACTGTTGTTTGTATAGTGATTTCTTGTCCACCAACGGCATTCGATCTGCAATAGATTAAAAAAAATTGTAATTTGGAAAATAAGTTTAATAAAAATTAGATATTAATCCCTAAATAAAGTGGTCTTAATGAGATGTCTCATTAATTCTTCAAAAATTCTTTCTGTTTCCTGAAGTTCGACTTCATCAGTCAAAGATAAATTTCTATTTCTAAAGTGAGTTTTTCCATCAAGAAAGTTTTTATATCTGGACATTTTTATTTTTTAATCTTATTTACTGTAATTGATAATCTAGAATTTCCATTTAGAAAAATTTGAACAATTAATGTGTAGTTGTCATTGGATTCATAGTCCAGTTGAAATTATTAAACCATGTTCTAAGTTTGGAATTCTTCAAAATTCGTATTTTTTTATTAATTTGGCAGATAATACGAAATTAAAAAAAAATTTGGCGAATAATATATTGGTCAAATATTTTGGCGGGATAATTATTTTGGCGGATAATTTTTTGGCGAATAATTTTTTTTGGGCGAATAATTTTGGCGGTTAAACGTGCCTCATTTTTTCTTGTTCCACCATTCAGTTTTTTAGTCTAATCAAATATGGAACTGTTTTTAATTGTGTTCATTTGATACTATTGTGCTATAATCTTTAATTAATTTATAGTGAAGTATTTTAGCGCTATATCTTTAGCGCTATAACGCTGATTTTTTTGTCATATAATTACTATCTGATTCAAATAGTTTGAGACGCAAAAACGCTCTCATCTTGTTACGGGACGGCCCCGCGTGAAACCAGGTGCAGACCCGTGATTACAATTCATAGACTCTCTATTCGCCAATTATAATAGCCCAGGGAAACCAATAAGCGCCTACAATTTTGATCTTCTAAAATGCAAAAAAATGGTCCTAAACAAAATTTCGATATGCAGGCGAAAGAGAATTTAAATTTCATGTAAAATAAGATATAAATATCCGTGCCAAGAATTCAAAACGCTAGAAAATGGCATCACGGGCGCCCTAAATTTTTATCTTCTAAAATGCAAAAAAATGGTCCCAAACCAAAATTTCGATCTGCAGGCGAATACAGAATTAAATTTCATGAACAATTAGAATATGAAAATTGTTGGGGCCCCCCAGAATTTTAAAGCTCTAGAAAATGGCATCAACGGGCGCCCTAAATTTTTGATCGTCTAAAATGGCAAAAAAAATGGTCCTAACGCAAAATTTCGATATGCAGCGAAGAGAATAAATTTCATGTAAATAGAATATGAAATATTCGTGCCAGACATTTCAAAACCTAGGAAAATGGCATCACGGGGGCCCTAATTTTATCACCGGTTTTTTGTTTCACTCTTTAATTTTTGTTGTTTTCGCTACTTGAAACGTCACCGGTATGTGTAGGTTGAGATATTCCGACTTGATAATACCTCACAAGAAGTCATCAACTTTATTAAACCACCGAAACATGTTCAATTAATTTAAAGTTTGACTTAATAAGGATCTAAAAACGTTAACAAAAATTACCTTGAATGCAAATAAGTCTTGGTTTCTCAATTTTCAGCGCAGGCACATACAACGGCCTCTCTTATCTTATTTTCCGAAAATTTAGGCTAAATTTAGCCTGAATTTCTTATCTTGGAACAAAAGTAAATGTCATTTATCAAATAATCAGCCAATAAATGCAAATAATTACATTTTTGACTTTATAAATTTAAACAGTGCAAAAGTGTCATTATTGAGGCTGGTTTAATGCGCAGCAGCTCAAACTACCACCTGATAAATTTTTGATTAAGTAACGGCCCCGCGACCTTTTGAATTTAAGAAGACTAGCGTCGAACAAAACTTTCTTACTTATTTATTTTCGATGATCAAAAGACTGGTTTGGACAAGACCGTAGTTTTCATCATTCGAATAAAAAATTAAGTCAGTTTTTTAGAATAAATACACCTAATTTCTCGAATATTTTGAAATAATATTTACTAAATTGACAGAATTTTGTGCTGTTAAAGATAAATCCATCAATTTTAAAGAAAATAAAACGTTTAAAAATAACATATAATGCGCAATAAATTAAAATATTAAACTTAATTGACTGAATTGGTTCTGTTTTAAGGATTATCCTACTCATTTTCTAATAAATAAAACTTTAAAAAAATATTGAAAATAGTTGAGTTTAAAATCGATATCGTAGTGAGAACGCAAAAGTGCCCGGGCGATTTAGCGCCTCACTTCGATATCGATTTTTAATGACCTAATACTTATAAACCACCAACTTCTAAAACCATTAATTTACTATCAACTCTCGCGCAGAACAACGCGATACAGTCACAGCCAAAAAATGCACCGTAAAAATTAAGTTGCAATCGACGATTTTTTGGAGAGTAACAACACCGAAAACAATCTATACTAGTACAATTATTGACACAAGACTTTTGTGTCATTTTCAAAACTTATAGATTACTTTTTCAAAAAAACGCTTCACTATTTTTTGAAAAAAAAGTGGAGCAGGCACTATCTTTTGATAAGTTTACTCAAAAATTAGTAAGCGGCTTCGATAAGCTTACTGGTCATACGGTATTCTTAACTACAAAATCAAAATTAAGTCCCAAAATTAATTTCTTACTAGGGCAGCCGTTATTGTATTTCTGGTTTCGCTTAAATTTTTACAGTTAATGTACAGTTCGAAACATCTTTTTGAACTAAAGTTTTAATTATTATGCGAACCAAATAAATAAGTTGTGTGAACTCCCGCTAAGTAGGAGCTGCATCGCGCCGATGTTAACTTTCGGCGGCAAGGCGCGGGCAGCCATCTGCCACATTTTGTACCCTATACTGGAAAGAGGCGTCGGCGCCGTTTGGGTCTACCCGACTTATTATTTTTCGGTAAGTTATAATGGCTCCAGTCTGTGGGGTTATGGCAGCCCCTTACAGCACAGTCCACGAAATTATTCGGTTCATTGCAATGTTATTAATATAAAATTCTTAATTAATTTACTTAAAAATAATAACATAAAAATGAATTTCAACATAACTTTGAAATTAACAAATTTATATCAAACATAACACTGAAATTCAAAAATTCAATTTCAACATTACTTAGAAATAAAAAGTTTTCCAAAATAAATGAAATAAACAATAATATTCTAATTTTTCATACATCATCAATTCAATCACCTTTTAAAGTAGCATACACCACGAAAATTGTCAATTTCATTGAAATTGTCTCACAAAACATCAAGTTGAAATATGAACAAAAACTCCCAAATTTCATGGTTATCAATCACCAATTTTTGAATCGAAAAATGATTATTAAGCTGGAATATTCTCTATAGATAGAAAATTTTAGTTGGTCAGTATATATTTTAAAGTCAAAATGTGCCTTATTGTTTAGGATTTATTATCTTATTATATAAAGATTGTATCGGTTTGTAAACGGACTCATGAGTAATGTAAAAAAATTGTCAGAATATTTATCAGTCGGTAGCTTTAAAAGTCTTAATAGAAAATTATCGAAATATATTCGAAAAATTTTGTGCTAAATTGGACTTCACCGTTTTGGAAACAAGTCCAGTTTATTCCTCGAGTTGATTATTGCACGAAAATTTCTATTTGATTATCGGTTATCATCTGGCAACTGAGAGGAAATAGTTGGAAATCTAAAAAAGACAAATTCGGAAACATTTGAGTAAAAAATGTGAAATTTCTGATATTTCTGACATTTTTCCACAAAAACTCATAGAAATTCGTAAAATTAACTTCGAAGCAACAAAATTTCAAAAAAAACAAATAGCTTTGAATGTGTTGAAAATATTGATGAGAGCTTAGCTCAAATATTATAAGTAAAAAAAATTAATTTCTTATTTTCGTGAGTTTTAAATTTGGCTGCAATCTGGCCGTGCTTTCGCACCCATTAAACTCTCCAAGCATATAGTTTTTGACAAGCATTTTTCCGACGTGCTTATTACGGGAAAAGTCAAAAGTGGCTGTTGCAACTTTATTGTTCTCTAATCCTCGGATCAAGGATAGACTTAAACTTTAAATAGTAATGTAATTCCATTATTTTTGACTTTTATACCCCTATGAAAAGTGACATTTACAAATTGTGTTTCAACCTACCGCAATATATTTTTGAAGAAATGAAGACGTCAGAACAAAAATAAATACAGGGAAAAGATAAAAATTTTCTAATAAATGACTTCCTTAGAAATAACCTGCAATTTTCGGTCTTTATTTACAGTGGTTTCGAAACAAAACCTTACCATACGCAAGTTATCGAAATCAACTTTTAAAAAAAATTAAAAATTTTACTTCAGATTCCGTCCGAAAACAAAAGTTGAAAATGCCACAAACCACAATTCGGTTAAAAAAAGTGGTCTTAAATCATCGAAATCCACAGTATTGAAGACCAACCATAATGAAAACTTACCTTGTCTATAAATCTGGCATTTGAAACCGTTACAAGCCAAAATATTGACGGATTAAAGCGATCAAACTTTGAATACAAAATTTCCATCGAATGTTCAACATTAAAGTTTTTTTTATTTACAGGATAAGTCGAAGTTGGGACATTTTTTAGAGATTAAGGGAGTAACCGAAGGGGGCTATTTCTCGAGATCCATATATCCCTTTATGACCTTTTGATTAAATCTAATAGATTGTTGTTGAGGGAGCAAAGTCCTAACACTCCTCAGACCCCTCTAGCCACTCATGAGGCCGCTTTCTCTTCTTTTTTCAGCCACATCTAATTAGATAATTCAAAAGGTCATAAAGGGAATAGTAAAAACAATTTTTTTTGCATTCAAAATTTTTGTTATCGTTTGTTTCAAAAAATTAAAAAATTTCGTATTTGAACGAAAATAAATATCCGAAATCGATTTTTGCCAAAGTATTTTGTTAGTATTCATGCTGTATTTTCTGAACGCCTGATTGATGGACCTCAAGTTTAGTTGGACGCAGTTAGCCTGAAATTCAGTATTGCGGAACCAATAAAAAAAAAATGAAAAACCGGATTAAAATATTTGAAAATATTTTAGAATGGTGAAATGGTCAAAATTTTGAAGGTTACCCTGAATTCGAACATGTGATTAATCAAAAACTAAATCGAATATCGAAAGTGAAACGCCAATTGTTCTTTGCTATGAATTTCCGAAAAAAATGTTTTTTTCTCAAAACTGATTACAGTGCTCAAATGAAATCGACTGGAACGGCTTAATATACCGAGAGATAACCAATTCAACGTGTCATTTCATCAATTTTGAGGCAAAGACCTAAAAATGCATTTCAAACGCCATATTTTGCTAAAAAAACCCATTAAGTGGGCGTAAGCCAAAAAATTAAGAAATCTGATATCTCTGAGGGATTTATCTGCGGATATCTGAGGAGATTCTCCTCGCTGAGTGATTTTATCGTAAATAAACCGAAATCGAACTGTTTGAACCGGTGCTAATTCCGGTGCCTTCAATACAAAAAACTTTTTGTTACCTTTTTTTGAAAAATTTAAATATTATCTCAAAACACACTACAATTTCAAATTCGTACAACCCTTCCTCATCTAACGACCAGATGTTTAATATTAAAATGTTTATTTCGTTATAAATTTCGTTATGCACCATTTTTCCAAAGAGAGATGTTTGTTTCAGAAAATAATAAGTAGCAGACTTGAACTTCAGCTATTCTAGAAATGAACAGCAAACTAAAACGGAAGTAAAATTTTAAAGGAATTTTAGGGCTTTCTGACTTTAATTTTGAAGCCATTTTTGGATAAAAGAGGCAAAGTGGTTTTCGTCTTTCGGAATATTCCAAACTGGGGCGTTGAGTTTTTGATGAAAAAATGCCTCAGTGTCAATCGTTCGAATAGTTGTTCATATTTTTTGTCAAATTTTCAAAATGTGATTGTAAATGTCATAGACTCGTCGATCTTTTTGTGCTGGTTTGGAGATACTGATAATGAGTTTTCCTTATCATTTTGACACGACTTTTTTACAAAATTGGGGCAGTTTGGTTTTATGCTCAAAACTTCGCCTCCTCGCGGATTGACCGTGTTCGTGAATACGGTGATGTAAGGGTCGAGACTCATACCGATGTAATCGACCTTGCAATCAACAAATAAATTGATAGATACATCTGGTGATCGAAAACACAAAGGTTTTGTGGCTTTAGTTGACCGACTAAAATAGCTGGCTCACTTTCACAGTTTTCAGTGGCGACATTCACACTGAAATTTGGCAAAACATTTTTTGCATTTTGTTGAATTACAATTTTTACAAAAAGTTTCTGTGTTTTGCACACCTATATTTTAGGGAGAGAGTTGCATCTATTTTAGGTTTTCTGGTTTTTAATCATAGAGAAAACGTTTCATTTTCCTGACAAGGAGAAATTAGGGGTACTGATTTCTTAAAAATATGTTTTTTTTAACTCGATCAGGCCTTTCCTTAAATAAACATCATTTGAATGGAGTCGCGCCCACGTGTGAAATGAGTGAATATGTTAGAAAATTAGATATCTTTTTGGCATGACTTTTAACATGGGATGTTTAATAAATAGTGAAACGTGTCGGTTACGTGCCATTTTGGGACGAATTATTAGGTTTGTTTTATTCAGGGTATCAAAACTCGATAATGGCCAACTGAATTATTAGAAATTTTTCAATTATAGTACGAGTTTTTGATAAAAAAAATTCTAGTAAAGAGTTGTTATTCAGACTGGCATGTACGAGCAAGGGTCCGGCGGATAAGTGGGGCCGGGATAGGTGAAATCCGGCTAATAGGTGAAGGTTTTGAGCGAAAAAATTTTTGTTGGCGGATAGACGGCGGATAGACGTAAGGCAAAAGATAGGGGTTTTATTTTGCAAAACTTCCTAGGCAAAGATAGGCGTTTTCGAGAAGCCAAATATAGCGCATATTTGAGATTTTTATGAATGACAAAAACTATTTAATTAATTTGTCGTTTATTCTATTTATCTTAGTACAGTTGATTGCCTCAAAAATCTGGCACACAATGTTTTGTTCAATAAATTTCCCAAGCATTTTTTCACGATAGCTATTTATTTCTTTCCGTTTGAAAATCAAAGTTGAGGCACACAAAAAAAATCAAAATAATCTGCAAAATTTTCATGTGAGTCTTTTAACCCGTGTGAGCACAGAAAAAAAAAGTTCGCCAAGCACCGACACCTATACTAATAGGTGATCTGTTCAACGCGCGCCTATTACAGAAAGCCGCAAGGTATTAGAGTTTCATTTTTTTTTGGCATAAGGAAGTTTCAAAACGATATAGTTTTTGCATCGATATTTGATATTCTTCAGAATTTGATTTTTAGTTCTATGAAAATTTACTGATAAGAGCAAGGTAGGCAGCATATCAGTGATACAAGCCACAGTGGTGTTCACAAAAATTATTTTGGTATTGGAATGGATGCACAATGATCTGACGTAATGTCCATCGTTTTTTCTGATGATTATATATAATCAATGCAAATATTTTTAAAATAGGTTAAAATTTGATGAAAAAAATCACAATTTTTCATAAAAAATGGTTATTTTCCCCTATAAAAGCAGAAAGTACACTTCTGAATTAATTTCTGGGTCGATATACTATCATAGTGACTCTGGGACAATTATTAAAATTGCTCGACATAATTTTTTAATAATTAAAATATTTTCGTGAAATACTTAAAATTGAAAAAATTTTGAATATTCATTTTTTGAAAAAAATTATCTGTTCCTGTTTACCAATTAATCCTTTGTTTTTGAGTGTCACCATGGACACAACACTTTCCCCTAAAAACTGGCTATTTTCAAATGTAATGACGCAATAGGTGTCGCATTTAATTTTTTCGGACGGTAAAAGATTGAAAGAAAATCTCCAAAACTCAACCCTCCGTAAAATTTGACCAAATTTTTCAAAAAAAAAAATAAGTACTTTTTGAAATCCTGCAAATTCTCCTAGATGTTTTCAAGGAGACAAGTCTACGCATGGTTTTTTTGTATAATTTTAGATGATCTTAAATATGCAGTCACCTATAATAGGTGTTGTGCTCACACGGGTTAATGGAACCAGCATAAAGGATCAAAAAATATCCCTTTAATTGACACTTTTGTAAATATCCCGACCATCTGATTAGGAAAACGTAGTTTGTTTTTTATGTCGTTGGGCGGATATTTACAAAAGTGTATGAAGGAAATATAACTGAAATAAAATGTTTTTTTAAATATAGACCATAGGCTTGATTTAAGCAATGCCACTCAAGGGGTTGAATCTGCTGTTGTATTCGGCCGGCACATAACGGAACGTTATGTTGGAGACAAGTTCAAGTGGGATTTTCAGGCAGTAAAGTGGGAAGTAGCGTTATCTAACAGTATAATGATATTTGCTATTCTTGTTGGATAACTTTTTCATTTATAAATTCCCCATGAACTTTGGAAACGTTTCTCTCTGGTTTGCCAAGCATTTTTGTTCACAGCCACTTCAAACTAGGAGGAAGCAACCCCGTGTTTTTTTTGAAATTTTAGTCTTCACTTTATTATCAGGTTTTGTCGTTTTTCTTTAATTTCGGTTTTAATATCTGATAAATAGTTAAACTAAATAAATGACGTATTATAATCCCTTTTTCCAACAAAGTGGATCTTGGAAAAAGGGTTATGATCTCTATAGCGCGTGTTCGAATCCCACTTATGTTGTCACTTATAGGTATGGGGTGTAATAATAGGCAGGGTGCTTGATATTAGGAGCGCCCAAAGTTGATTGTTGCGTTTATATGGAAATACGCGCTATGAATTATAAGCATTTTCAAGATCCACTGTGGTTGGAAAGAGATATTCAGAGAAAATTGAAGATTTCAAGCACTTTTATTTCTCTACAAGCGATAAGTGATAGTTTTTTTTGAATGTAATTATTTTTTGTCTTAGAATTCATTTTTAAAGAAATTGTAATTTAATATAATTTGGCCGAAATAACATAAATACAGGGCATTCTAGAAGCTAACTTCAATACTGGCGTGAGTCAAAAATCCGAAAAGTAGTTTCTGAGGTTTTTCAAAACCGTCCACTTTTGCATTTATGATTAAAAATGGAGCAAAAACCAGCCTTAATTCTCACTCTGACTACCCTTAACTAAATTAACATTATTGACCTTGTTTTTATTGGACGCAATCAGAGCCGTAGCTTCCCAGCCGTTCGGCCGAATAGGTGAAATCCGGCTAATAGGTGAAATCCGGCTAATAGGTGAAGGTTTGAGCGAAAAAACTTCACCTATCCGCCCGACCCTGCTGTAGTATATTTTGTTATTATTTTTTTCAATTTTTAATTACTTTGCTTTCATTGTTTTTAGATCAATGCAAGCTTTAAAGATAATCAGCCGCTAGTAACGATCCAGAAGCACACGAAATCCTTACTTTGATTGGGTTACAAATTGTTAACTTACAAATTGTAAGTTTACAATAACTTCATTTGAAAATGGTATGGCGGTATACGGTACAAATTTTAACACGTCCACCGTGAAAAGTCACAATGTTTTAACCCAAAATGACACGAAAATTTTAGTTCAGTTTCTGTAAATTCATCAAAATGTGTTGTATTAAGGGGGCTGTGTGTGGCTAATGTTGATAAGATGTAAGTAATTCCAAAAAAAGGGTTATTTAACTAACATTTCAATTTTCGAAATAATAAGCAAAATATTTTGTTCGCACTTACTCCTTCATGGTTCGATCGACACACAACACTGCTAGTTAATTTGTCAACAGTAGGTGGAAAATTTGGCTTGTTAATTGAGGCTAGAATTTTGTCCTTCAATCAGGGAAAACATGGCTGTTAAGTAAATTTTGATCGCAATTTTCAGGGTTTGTACTCTAGGTTGAAACGGCAAAGAATTTTGCCGTTTTCATACTTTTCCATTCGGTCAAACTCTCGGCAAATGATCAAAAAAAATCTTCCATTATTTTTAAAAAATGTATTTTTTGACTTTCCAGTTAATTAGAATCGTGATTTTTACAAAAATTCACCAATTTTTTGAAATCTCCAATATAGCTCCATATAAATTGAAAATGCGAATCTCTAAGTATCTACCGACCGAGCTAAAAACAAGCGGAAATTACGCAACTTATCCTTTTCAGTTATTCTTACATGAACCGTTTTGTCTTCTTGCGCGATACGATATGGATTCCGGTTCGGAAAAGGATAGCAAATTACAAATCGCGAGCAAAAACGGACATAGACAACGCTACGTGTGCAAATTTGTTTTACAGCTAGCCTGGCTGGTTTGAATTGCATATCCTTTTCCGCACAGGACTCCATCCTCACCAAAAAACGCTTACTATCTCTAAAGCGTGTGTGTCGAATCCACTAATGTTGTCTAAGTGATTGTCCTTAGTGATTGCTTTGGGTAATTACACATCGATAAAAATTTAGCGGTTCCATTATTAAGACCCTTTGCCTATAATCAATATTCAGATAATCACTAGGCAACATTAGTGGGATTCGAACACGCGCTAATAAGAGGATACAGTAAGCGTTTTTGAAATGGAGTTCCGTTCGAAAAAGGATATAATGCACTACTGCAATATTGACCACGTTATGGCCATATCAAATTGCTTTCAGTTAGCTACGATTTCTACCAGAAACCTCTTTAAGCTAGTTAACAAGGCAAAAAATGCAAGTTCAAAATTTCTAAAACCATTGCATAATTTTGCCCGTGAAAGTGGTTAAGCTAAACTCTTCCCACATCTACTTTTGAATTCCCTTTCGTTAATAATCTTCGAAATTATCCTTTTGTGTAATATTCCGCCGATATTGCAAAATTTTCAAAATCACCTCTTAGAGGCATGATTGTGTAGCAAATCGGTACAAGCAAGATATGGAATAGGGAAATAATTTTTCATTCAGTGGTTTTTGACAAGTTGTTAGCTTGGCGGATGTCTCCGATCAACAGTAAGATAGTTTTTCCAAAGCTGGTTCAATTGAAGGGGAAACAGGAACCAGACTAGATAGCGACAAACGATAATTCGTAAAAACGTTTTTTTTCAGTAAATTTTGAGCAATTCTATGACTGCTTTCCGTCACGTGATCACCTAGGAAGCCAAACATTTCGTGCCGTATATACGGCTGTAAGTTTTACCTCTTTTTTCCAAACTGGTTACCCTTGATTTCCCGCCGTTTGGATGGTTGTCCAGAAAGCGTTTTTCTCAGACTTCAACAATCAAAACGGCGGAAATCAAGGTGTAACCAGTTTGGAAAAAAGAAGGGAAAACCTTACACGCCTGTATTTTTTCAAGGTTTCAATGCAAAAACCGATTGTCGCTAATTCCTCTAGTTGGTCCCAGTCGAAATCACAATGGAACAAGCATAAATAAACGACCTAACCTTTATAGTATTTTCTCCGTTTCCATATGGTTTTTATAACGGGAGGTACCTATTTTGCGCCCTCAATTTGGACTATTTTTTAAGATGCATAAAAGTCGCCAATGGCGACTCGCCATCAAAGTGAAGCGAGAATAAGAGTGAGAAACGGGGTAAGCCAATAACAGGCGACAAGTATTCCCGCAATTCCGCGCAAACATTTTATCCAATTTCTTTTGCTTAAGACGCCCACGTGATAATGGAGCGGGATAATTAAATTTTCCAACGATCGACGCTGAAAGTACAGGATGGTAATTTTTCGGAGTTTGTTCCATTTTTTTCCTTTTTTTTTTTTTTTTTTTTTTTTTTTTTTTTTTTTTTTTTTTTTTTTTTTTTTTTTTTTTCGATGATATGGATACTTTCAGCATGGAGCGCTGTTTATTGGCCATTAATGAGCTTGAATAAGATACTGCTCAGTATACATAATCCACAAAGGTCGTATGTAATGTAGGCGATTTCAACCTACCAGTGAGGGGATGTTTCCGTCCGACTGTTTACAAATTTGGTCCTGGTTTCAAATATCATTGAAACTAAAAGTAGTGGCAACCAGCATGGTACTGTAATAACGAAAGCTTATTTTTTGTAATACCGTTAATGAGCTATTAACAAAACAGTTCATAGTCTAGACTTGACATGTTTAAGACATACGTGAGTTTTTCCGGACTGGTATGATTGTGGAGAAAATTTTAACAGTCCTAGGACCAACACGATAAAGTCAACAAGACCTAGCTTTCCCTCGAAATAGCTTCTGTTCATCAAAGATTCTTCTTAGCAGGGAAAGAAATTAAATATATTTTAACATTATGCGCATAATTTAGGCATAGTTATGCTTAATATGAGTTTATATTGTATAATTAAGGTTTCAGTTATTCAGCAAAAGGTATTGAATAACCATTATGAACTTTGAAAGTAGCGTGATAATTTTCGAATTGCTTTTTTACGACAACGTTTTTTTTAAGCTGAGATAGGTAGTGACTTGTTTGCATACAGCTAACCAATGTTCTGTTACGTGCGGAGAATAAAAACTTTCCATGTGCACAAGAAACGATCTGAAAACATCTAAACAAATACGACGTTGTTTTATATATCATTAAGAATAATTAAAGACGAATAAGGTTACTATAAAACATCAACTTTTACTTCAAAGCCCATTAATTATCAAATAAGTGTAATATTTTTTGATTTGAAATTGCTTATTTAACAATGATCAAGATTCCAGAATCTTAGTCAGTCTATTGAAATAAGCAAATCACTTATAATTAAGGATTTTTTGCAATTATCCGCTTCTAAATAAACCGTAATGTTTTAAATCATAATACTATAATTTAAAAAATTAATGTTATAGTACCATTTATTTCTCTGGCTAACATCATTATTAATCTTTGAAGGCGTAATCACTCCAAAATACACATATTTCTTTTACGAGGGAGATAATATTTTCTGTTTGGTCTAGTTCATTGGATACTACTCAAAGTACATAATGTGCTAGACCAAACGTAAAAAGTATCTTCCCTTCCTCGTAAAGGGATATGCTGCAAAGTTTAATCAAAGGGTCGATGGCACCGAATAAAAGACAGACTGCCATTTATGTTTTTTTCTCTTGACGTCAAACTTTTTACTCTGAAAATTTTCAAATATGAATTTTGCAAATAGAATATGAAACATTTTGAGAGTGGCATCGATCTGGCAGATAGTAGATTTTTGCAGAGCCGATATATCGATGCACGGCGCCATAAGGACATTCTAACCAACGATTGATTGCTCAGCAGCTAAAACAAGAAGGCAGCGAAGAGGTTAATATTTTGAATTTTTGGGCGCCACACGGTAGGACATTCTCACCAAAAACTGATATTTTAGGGTGGCCACAAGGACATTTTAACCATAATTGATATTTTAGGGCGGCCAGCGAAGGAAATTCAACCAAATTGATATTAAAGGCAGCCCAGAGGGGCAAGAAGGGCCATTTTAATTGATAAATTGGAACATTAATTTAAGGTAACGTTTAGGTAACTTTTTTTTTGTAGGTGCCCCCTCCCTTGGAGCACAAACCCGGGGCCCTACAAAAGTTGCCGGAAAATTAATGTTCCAATTTATCAATTCAAATGCCCTTTGCCCCTCTGGCTTGCCCTTTTCAATATCATTTAGTTAAATGTCCCTTGTGGCGCCATACAATATCAAATATGGTTAAAAATGTCTTGTGGCCGCCCCTACAATATCAGTTTGGTTAGCATTTCCGCCCCAAATTCAAAATATTGCCTCTCGCTGCTTCATTGTTTTAGCCTGGCATAAATCGTGGTACGAATGTCCTATGGCCCGTGACGATTAATTAACGAAAAAAAGTAAAATCTGATTTTTACTTTTTATTTTAATAAGAAGTGTTTATTCTTGCAAACGTTTATATTTTTAATTCCTCACATAACTGGCGTATCTGTGCAAATATAAAATCACATTATAATGAACAGTCCATAATTCGCTGCACTAGATACAGATACACCTTATTGTACTGTTGAGGCAGAAAAAGGAAAATATAAATCTTACTCAAATCATAGTCAAATTCGGTGGTCTCTCATCTCGCGCATTAATGTAAACTGGTTTAAGATCCGCGAGCTAAGAGTTTAGATGGCGAAACTAAGTGGGAATTCCATTTTCACTCAATCTTATGTACGATTTTTTTAAGGGGGTGGATCGACTCGGTGGATCCAATTTAGCTTACAGTAACGAAATAATTAGTTGGTTTATTTTTTGTGCTTATTATCGTTAGCTAATACCAGAATAAATGTTTATCAGCTCATTAAAATATTTTTCTTATCTGTATTTAAGAAAGATTTGAGTTGAACTTTATTTTGAGTTCTAAAATTTTCAAAAAATTCAAGCATTATTAAAAATTTACGCATTAAGTCTCCAGATCACACTTCATCAACCAGAATCCTCAACAAACAGGTTAAAAATGAACCACATTTGTGAGTGTCTGTTACTGAATCTATTACTGAAAAACGTGCTATTAATTTGGCAAGAGTTCATCATTTTGCTATTTGTTTTCATTTATATTAAAATAACGCAAATATCTCCTGCTTTATAGTTCACCATTTTACTTAACACCATTTTCCCTATCACCTGTTCTTGACTTCAAATATCCCTTGTCAGCATGACTACATTGTCTTTCAGTTTGTTTATCCGTATCAATGTTTTGTTATTTTGTAACTAAAAATTTTCTAACTAATCTCGCACAGCCGTCTCAGAAGTGCTAACTAACTATGCTTGGAATTTAATTTTGAACCATTTTTATGAACAATTTGGCTGATGAAAAAAGAGTCGTTTTACATGCTCTTTGCTTAAGTCCGTTCTCAAAGTTTGGTACACTATGCTACGTGCTGACCCTAAGCGCCTCTTGGAATACCATGAACCGTTCCAGGAAATTCTAAAAATATGCAGTTTTTTAAGTTTTAATGCATGTTAAGAAGTGTCCAATTCTTCAACAATAATATGAATTAATCACAGACCGTGTATATTTTGTCCTGAAAAAATATCCAATCAAAGATTATTATTCGAAAACTAATCTCACCTTGTACTTATCATTCATAAGAACTTTTATGAAAAATTAGCCATATGTTGGCAATTCAAAATAAATAATGTCTAAAAGGTTAAATCCTTTCTTTGTCATCAATCAACAATAATTTTCAATGTGAAAGTATTCTATATCAGGTGGAAACGGCAAAATAAATTTTTCTTGAGAAAAAATTATATACGTTTAGGGTTAACCTCCTTTTGAAAAACTAGGATTATAAGATACCAAAATAATACTTTGGAATAAATTTTTTTTTTGAATCACTTGCAATCTGTCAACAATCAAAAACTGTTTTTGAAAATTGCCTAATCTCGTAAAGAAATATACGCATTTTATGAAGTACCACTATTGTTCCTCAAAATACGCTTCTCCTCGATGCGCCGCGAATTAATCTAAGCACAAAAATTTCTTCGCATTTATTTTCAGTAGGCTTGAACGAAATCATGAATTTGCTAAAAAATGTAATTAATATGCAATAAAACATGTAACTCGTACAAATTTTTTTTAAAAGAATTGAAGTTTAATAAAAACGCCAACGGGTTTTGAGAGACTTAGTTTCAGAACGGTTTCCAATTATTTTTCAAAAATATGTGGTAATAACTTATACCGTATATTCTTAAGAATTTTGGGGCAGTACCACTCAGATCATCCAGATAATTCACAAAACGCTCAAAAATGATATTTCGTAGGCGTACAAAAAAGCACCTAAAAAACCTACTCCTCATTTATTTCCACCCATGAGATTTGTTTCTTATTTGGCATTCGGGCTTATGTATGCATACGGAAGCGCTTAAGCACCAAGTTTATTTAAAAATTGTGCCTCAAGTGGCCAAAACAGCCATTCGGAGACTAGATAGCCAGTAGCTAGTAGTACGAATTAAATTTGTTTAATATAAAATTGCTACCAATTATTTAAATTCACAAAATGATTATATCTCAGCAAATTGCTGAATTGATTTTACCGTTTTGTACGAGAACTGATGGTACTTGGAAGAACTCGCCACTTTCAATTAATGTGACTGGTGGTCAAAAAGTACAGAGGGTCGATTTTCATTTTTTTTTTGATAGTAATAACCCTTATTTTTAAAAGATTTTGGAGGAACAAAAATTTATTTAAAATGCAGTCCAAATAAAAACAAAAATTCAAATTTTAATTGAATATTATCTATGGTCCATAGACTATGGATAACTTTGAGGCGATTTAACGTGGGCCTTGAATTAGTGCAACTTGAACTAAATTATTTTTCTGCCATTTATTTTTCATCGAGTCAATTAATATCGCTGTTAGATGATCCACCACCTGTCTTGCTCCAGATTGAAATTAACTATTCTGCAATAAATCTGTTAATTTTTTTGCGAAAATGTGCGATTATTTGCCAAACTATTGATTTAGCCGCAATTTGTTGTGGTGCTACTTTTTGTCAACACTTTTTGGTTTGCTCTGTAAATAAACTCAAAGGGAAACAATAAAATAATATTTGTTGGTAGCCCAAAGTGTTTGCTCCCCATTTTGGGAGGTCACTAAAAATCCTAATCTTCAACACTTTTCATGCTGAATTTTAAAATTCATGCTTCAAATTTGTGAGCTCGCACCGACCAAAACGGCGTGTTTTTGTGTCGTTGTTTTCTCAGCTAATGATTGTTTAGCAACATCGAGAGTAAGAAAACCAAATCCCGGTTTCTATCTATTCCTTCTCGCGCTATAAAAAAAAAGGAGCTTTTAAATGGCTTTTTTGGTGTATTCTCGCAGGGCTACTCACGCCAACATTCTGTGAGCTTAGGGCAGCCTCGCTTTAGGCAGTGGTACCAGAAGTCACGGGCCCTGGAGTACCAAATTATTTTATAAAAGGGGGGAATCTATATTTTTATGATTATAATTATGATTATAATTTTTTTTAAGAGAATATATTTTTTTTTCGAAAGTGTGACTGACAAGAGAACAGACTAACGTAATTACAGATTTTCTTCACCAAGAGATTTTTCGTAACAATTTAAAAATTAAAATATATTAATTTTTGGTCATTTTTTCAATTTTTTTTTATTAATTTGTTCATTTCAGCAGTTTTGTCCAATTTTAACATTTTTTTCTGGATTTTCAATTAATTGTCAGAAATTAGAAGATATCGAAATTTTTTTATCGAAGAGGTGATGCTAGTTTCGCCATAGGATTTGCCCAAATTAACTGTTACACTTATTAAACACATTCTTACGACTTGTTCGTTTTTAAAGTTTCGACAATTTGTTCTTTTAAGCTGTATAGCATAAAATAGTTTACAGCCGGCTTAATTTTTAATTCAAGATGAAAAATATTTTGGACAAAATCGTTCATAAACTATGGATGGTAGACCATCATGAACATTTGCCTGATATGGAAATGCGAGACATAAATAAAAAAATTCATTTTTCTTGGCTAAGAGAAAATTTAGAAGAATTAGAAGTTAATTCAGACCATATAAATTTTGATAATTTGAGGGAGTTTGCTATAGAAACCCTTTTTAAAAACGGTTTTATTTATAGTTATAACTCTAGTTGCAGCAAATGCCTCATTCCAGTAAAAAAAGACCAAAGTAAAAAAATGGGTTTGTCCGCTGTACCCACAATCAAAGACGATCCAGAGATTTTTTGTGATACGAGGGATTTTGCCGCAGAAACCCTTAAAAAAAACGGCACTGTCGCAAATTTAGCTAAAGTTTCAGTGGACCGAGATGCAATTTTGAACGATCTAGAGAATATGTGTATTATGAGGGACTTTGCCGCAGAAACCCTACCAAAAAACGGCATTAAAGACGATTTTAACGCGGACACCCTAAGTGACCCAAATTTTAAACAAATTATCAAGCCTGAAACAATGGCTGTTTTTATCATTGGCGCAGATGTCAGAGTGGACACTGTAATAAGTCCATTTTCCGAGCCTGACAACAATGCAATTTTCAACCAAATAACAAGCGGAACTGATATTTTGAAAAACAAAATTTGTGGTAAAACCGACCACGCATTTTTCCCGCCTAACAAATACCACATTTTCGAGTGGTCACATTTTTTACTGCGATTTTTTTGTCATATTTTTTTCAATTTTAACTTTTTAAAATTTTTTAACCAATTTTGCCAAATTCTCACAAAATTTAATTCGAGCGTTAACATAAATCTGGGGGGACGAGGTCATAGATTTATGATGACTCTCGAATCCCGTATTTCACGATTTAAATAAATATTTTAAACAATTTTTAAAAATTAGTTTTGGAGCAATAGACTTTTTTTAATCATTTTATTATGTTATTAGATTTTCCTGTTATTATTCACCAAGACCGTGGTCCTCAGAAAAAAGAAAAGGATTCGCAAACCCGACAATTTACTGTATTTGTACAGCTAATCAGTCATTTAGCTGGGGGGCTGTGAGCTCCACGACCAAAACGGCGTGTTTTGTGTCGTTGTTTTCTAGCTAAATGATTGTTTAGCAATCATCGAGGGTAGAAAACCAAATCCCGGTTTCTATTCTCATTCCTTCTCGCGCTATAAAATAAAAGGAGCTTTTAAATGCTTTTTTGTGTATCTCGCAGGGCTACTCACGCAACATTCTGTTGAGCTTAGGGCAGCCTAGCTTACATTCTGAAGGTACTTTCAAGTCTTTACGATGAACTTGAGATTGACCTTGAACTTTGACCGGTCATTGTGGTCGACCGGGTTGTCATTGTGCCCTAAATCATAAAACTTGAAATTGTATCAACTTTTTCTCCTGATTGCATAAAAAAGTGCGCTAGCTACTTATTTGCAACTTTTACAGCTGGCTAAAGTAAGTCATGAAAATTTGCCCTTAAAATCATTTTTTTTTTGTTTAAATTTCAAAAACGAAAAAAATCCTGAGTAGTAAAATGACCAAAAAAATCTCTACAAGATAGCTTAAAAACATTGTTACCCATTTTTGAGTTTTGAAATTCCTTATTTCAAATCGTCAAAGACTTTCTTTTTTAAAACCCCGTTCACCTCAACTGTACTGTAAATTACACGTATTATACGATTGAATTCAAGATTCTGTGAGGTTTTGAAACGTCCTAAATTTATTTCCAAAACCCTGAAAGTGAAATAAAAATAATTAATTTTATTTATAAAATGAAATAATTTCCGCCATCTTACCGGTAAAGTGGTCATTAAATGTTGTCATAAACTGGAGTGACATTTAACAAAGAACATTAGTACTAAAACATACCTTTTGAACCACATATTGCTGTAAATAAATTCGATTCATAGCATTTCAACTCGGGATTTCTCTCAGTTAAACCTAATGCATAAACTGATAACATTAAAAATATGAAACTTTTCATAAATTTTCATCTGGAAAATAATTTGAATAAAAAAAGAAGATTTTTGAAAAATAATTAAGTGCCCTATAACATAGGCTATGTACTCTATTATTCAAGAGTAAATGGTGATTAAACGAAGTCTCAATAGGAAAATGGTTTCAAATCACTAAATTTATCATCATCTCGTTATAATAAAAATAACTCACGCTTCCTGATTCTGGTACTCTGGTGGCTCGAAATTAACCCAACCACCGAGATGGCTCTGCGCAGCCAATTCCTTAATCGCAAATTATCTAATGTTCTATCGGAAACTTTCTCAATTTAATTTAAACTTTCAATTCACAACACTATCTTGCTAATCGTTGAAAAATTTCGAAGGTAAAAATAAGCTACTATAGTACTATATACAGTAGTACTATATACATGTAGTAGTTTTAAATATATATAGTTTTAAAGCTCAAAAAAGCTAAGATTATGAAGGGTGGGCCACATTTATTTTGTATTGGTTCATGAAACTTGTAAGTTTCAATTTTACGAATTTTGCTGCCGACGGATTTCTTGAGATCGGAGTCAAATTTTTGAATTCATGAAAAATGAAAACATCCGGTAAATTTTCATTGTTTAAAAACGCTATTTGTAAAATAATATAAACTTTTTTATCTTTTCTGGTACAATACGAAAAATGTGTTTTGGCTTTAAATCGAGGAGATCGTCGCAAGTTAAAGGACCAAATTATCCACATTGCAAGCTGATTTTTTATAAATTCTCACGAACTCTTGTAAAAGTCAAATAAAAAGAAAACAGGGTATCGGAATATCGAGATTTTTTCAATTTTTCGGAAAATTTTTCAGTTACTATGTTCAGTCTTCAAGATGCGCTAATAAAACATTACACATTTTTTTATTTCCAAAATTTCTTTTTTTAAATCGTGTTTTTTGACTGGGTAAATAATTCTAAAAATGTGAATGCGAGTCGTCTCACTACGTCTTTAGAAATCACGCTTTACTCGGAATAGTAAAAAGATTGTTTATGATTTGAATAGAATTTATCTTATTAAACTGAAATAGTTTTCGTCATGGCGTCTCTCGGCTTGGGCTCAAGTTCAGTCACCAAAATGATCAAACATTTTATTTTCATTATTTAGATTTAGTTGACACAAGAGAGGCGAATCACAAAAATATTTTGGTTTAATTTTTTTTTAAATAAAACTTTATAATGAGATGATTCAGGGTTATGAGATCAAGTTCAGTACTTAAAAAACGCGTCAAAATGGCTGAGTAGGAGACATATAATAAATTTTCTTCTTTGTTTTGAAATGAGTCAGTAGCTGATTCAAGGAGAGAAATTTATCACAACTTCAACAGAATAGTGAAACAGGTTAATTAAAAAAAATAATTGATTGGTAAGTTAAACTTTAAAAGGGATCGAAATTGTAACAAGTTAAATATCGTTTCCTTTGACAACTTATGGGAATTTTTAATGTTGGTTTCTTGAAAATTTGAAATTATCATGAAGTTTTTTAATAAAAATCTGTGTTCGACAAATTTAGCAGGCTTTTTTCGCAATATTGTAAATTTTCGATTTTTGTTCAAACATTTTTGCTATTTTTGGAAATTATGATAAGTTGTTTTGAGAATTTGTCATAAATAATTAAGATCATTCCATAATTTTGCGCAAACCTTCAAAAATTTTGAAATATACAAATTTTATCAAAATTACGAATATATTTCAAATTTTTTATAATTTTTTGTTAATATTTCGCATATTTGCGATTTTTTAAAAAATATGGTGAAAATTGGGTTTTAAAATTTCCAATGGTTCAAATAAAATGTGAGGCCTTTGAATTTTAAAAGTATAGTGCTTTTATTTTATTTTTTTCAAAATTTCAAAAATACCAAATAAACATTCCAGTTTTTTATGGAAAAAGGCCAATATTATGCTTCAGCGTTAAGAAGTTAAAAGCAAACAGTGTACAATCACAGATAATAAAATGAATTATTTGAATACCGACCACAATTATAGCAAACAATTTCCTTTCTTATAAAAAAACTTGAAAAATTTAACATGCCGAGATTTCGATAAAACAATTCTACAAAAAGTTATTTTTCAAGTAGAAAAAACTTAATTTGGGTAGATTTGTTCCCGCTATAAAAGGCAGAAATATTGTTCTTCAGAAAGAAAAAAATGTTATCTGTTTGTAATTAATTAACTTGTGGAATTTCCATATTTTTTGTGATTGAGAGCGTATTTGTCTCCAAATCTTTTTATCTTTGGTCCGAAATGTCAGAAGAAAAGAAAGTAATGATATTATGAATTAAATCGTAAATTAATGTTTGATTTTGGAGCTCGATTAACATAACAAAATGATTTTACTATTCTCAGTCGCAACAATAGAACACCCTTAGCTAAATCTTTTCAGAAATAGAGAAAATAATGAATAATAACCGTCCTCCACAAAATGTGACAATGGGTTCACAAATCGCCCAAAATCATAGGAATCGTCATTACCAAATGAACCATCCACCTGGACCACATGGACCACCTGGACCACATGGATAAGGTGGCCACGGACTTCATAAAAGATTATTTATAAAAATTGTATGGATGATTTTTCGTCAATTTTTTCAGATTAAACTCAACTGCAATTCATTAAAATTTTTTTTCAAAATTTCTCGAGCTATAGCTCAAATTGAAACCCAAGCAATTGAATTTATGCTTGAAACTGTTAAAAAGGTTAACTTGGGTGATACTAAAAACGATATGAGAAAACTTTCAAATTGGTATCAAACGATGGAAAGTTTAATTGTGAGGTTTTTGAGATCATGAAACGGGTTTCTAAAATGATATGGGGTGATCAGAGATAGATTTTTTGGTCATTTAAGACTTTGATCGTAGTTTGTGGACGTTCAAGATGTAAGATCGAAAAATCAAGCAGTTTTGAAAATATCGGCCAATTCTTGCTTATTTCCATTCAAATAAAAATTTCTCGGACTCCATTTTACAATTTTGCTCTAGAATGCTCTTGCGCGCCAAAAATTGGAACAAAATTTCATATTTTCAAAAGTTTGTCGGTACATACTAGTAGTTGAGTATAATTACAAAAAAGCAGCGAAAAATCATTCATTTGGTTTTTTTAAATAAAAATCCATTTGTACGCGAAGGTATTAAAATTTTCAAACTTAAAAAAATTATTAAATTCGCCGTAAAATAAAAAATCGGCCTAAAATTCCATAAAAGTCTGAATAAAAAAGACAGAGTCCATGGTCACCCTACACATAGACCGCCTATACCACACGGTCACCTGGCACACGGACCGGTTCAACATGGACCACCAGTGCCACATGGACCAGTTCCACATGGACCGGGACCACATGGACCAGTTCCCCAACATCCTATGGGTTATCATAATCTTGATCAGATGAATTCATTACCAATGTCGCAGGTATTTGAATAACATTTCATGAGAATCTGATTAAAAACCTGAAATTTATATTCGAAATTTTGGAAAAAAACGAAAAAATTTTGAAACAATCTTACAATTCTGGACTTATCCAAAAATTTTAGGGAATAATAATAAATCTGTAATCTACTTATTTTACATGTTTTTCTCATGTCTGCATGTAAGTGCATTTTATAAAAAATGGTCCGAAACTCATAAATGATGAATGTGAAGTTTTTTATTTTGATAGTTTCCTAAATTTAAAACTCAACGATATTTTTAATGTAAAAACTTTGAAACTTTGCATAAATTCAGAACTAATCGCAAATTTTTCCCAAATAATTTTCAAAAATCACATAAATTTTCAAAAATCGCCAATATTTGAAAAAAAATCACAATATCTCTCACAACATTTTCAATAGTTCGAGATGGCTTGGTTACCAATGTCACAAGAATCTTATTGAGAATTTCATTATTAATTGTATTCTTTGATTAGTCATTAATTAAAAATTAATTACTACTATGAAATTAATTTTAATGATTACAAATTTCAATCATGAGCATTGTATCACATTTTGACTGTTAGACTCTGTTAATTACAGCTTGATGAATT
This sequence comes from Oikopleura vanhoeffeni, assembly GCA_004367855.1. Taxonomy (NCBI): domain Eukaryota; kingdom Metazoa; phylum Chordata; class Appendicularia; order Copelata; family Oikopleuridae; genus Oikopleura; species Oikopleura vanhoeffeni. Next base: position 88,243 of record SCLH01000294.1, on the reverse strand, counting down.
TATAAAGAAATGACTAAAATAAATTAATAGATATTTTCTAATTTCGCGCTCGAGTTGGCGCGCCATGGCGTGACCAGTGTTCTGAAACGGGATTGGGATCCCGAGTCGGGATTAAAATCTTGTGTCCCGGGTCGGGATAGGGACGAGATCGGGATTTAAATTGTATTAAGGTTGGAAACGGGATCCCGGGTATTTTTAAATTGTCTTTTGTAAAGAATTATTATTTGAACCATAACAAAAATTATTTTGAATACGATGAATATTTATGGGAAAAATCTTCATGATAACTTTCGATCTATTTTGAAATCAAGGAAATAGAATTTTTTAAACTGAAAATAAAGTTTTTTCAGATTTGACAAAATTGTTTATACAGAACGAGTGTTGGAAGTATCTGTCAATCAAATGTCACTTATCACTTGAGCGGATACGAATCTTAATCTTCTGAAGAGTTAAATTTAGCGCTATTGGCCAAGTTCAAAAAAATATTTTTGAAAAAAAGGTTGTAACAAATTGAAAACTAAAATTTTTGCCATTATGAAAAATCCCAAGAAGACTTTATGTTTCCATTTTTTTCTTAAATATCCATATTGGATCATTTCCGGTCATCTGAAAATTTCGGATTTTGAAAACTTTTGAAAAAAAATCTCGAAAAATTTTTTGCAAAAAAATCTTTCTCAATGACAGCCTAGAATTTTTGATCCCTGTTTAGCCTCTGTATTAGCCTCAAAAGGTGAAAATCCACTTAGGGTTCATAAAATGAAAAAAAATTTGAAATTATAAAATATTATATTATATTGTTGATATCCAAAATATTTTAAGGGTCCTATGAATAAAATGGAAGGTTGGAATCAATGGGCGCATGTCGATTCTGGGATCGGAACTCCCGAAAATCCCTCAAGTGCCACTCACTCAGTCTTTTCCGGTTATTCTGGGTTTTCAACCGGTACTGATTATTCAAATGACCAGTTTCAGAGTAATGACTGGTACCAAACGAGACAAAATTTCAGATCAGACGAAGAACTAAAACAAGTTGATAATATTATCACACAACTGCGCCAGAGAGCTAAATCAAATCCAGAAGAAATTCACGCAATTCTAGAAAGTTTAGAAGGATATTTAGCGGACACAGATATCAGATGTATTTTTTTAGGTTGGGATCAGTACTTTGATTCAAAAATGTATTACAAATACTGTTTGTCAAATTTCGTGAGCACAAATGGTCTGTAACCCACGCTTTTTACATGTTTTTTTTAGAAAATGCAATTTTAAAAAAATAAGAAAATTGCTAAAAATTGAGATTTATTTTTTGAGGGAAAATATTTTTCGAACAAAAACGGTGTACAAAAAATTTTCAAACTTTAAACAAAAAAAACTCTAACAAAAAATTTTCTACCAAAAAACATACAAATTTTTTTTTGGGAAAAATTTTTAATAACAATGCCTTTTTTATGAAATTTTTTTTGTTCAAAAGTTTTTTTTGTTAAAAAATGTTTTGCCTAAAAATTATTAATGATCCTAAAACTCAGCTGCTCGTGCTCTTCATGAAATGACCAAAAACGAAAATTTAATTCAATTTTTATTAAAAAAAGATCAATTTTGGGAAAAAGTTTTAACTGCTCTCGACAAATGTAACAATGACCGAGTAGCCAAAGAACTGGCGAGAATTATTTACGATTTAACAAGTAAAGATGGAAACCAAGGCAGAGAATGGTGCAGGATACTCGGAGTCGCATCAGACGGTCTACGAGTTTTGATCAAAATGATGGAGGCAGGGATCGGCAAATCGCGTCAAAATAGGAAAAATCCTTTAAACGTTATAATAACATTTAATTATAATAACATTTAATTATATTATGCCAAAATTTAACCTCATATTTTTGCCAATTATAATTTTTTCAACAAATAAATGTCAAGATTATTAATTTAATTTATGTACAATCTAATTGGATCGGATAAAGTTCTGTGAAAATAATAAACAATTATATAAAATAACAAATGTTTGAATCGCCGATTTGATGAGTTTTTTAAGGGGAGCTAATAAACTTTATAAAATTTTAACTAGGAAATACCGGGAAAATCTTATTTATTATTATTTTTTAATTTTTGCTGATTCCTGGATAAGGCTACAGTTGATCACGTGGTTTATTGCTCGGTTTTGTCGATTCACAATATTATCATGAAACTGGCGGTCAATGAAACTGATGGAAATCCTATTACTCAATCACCCATTCTGACAAAATTTCGAGATCACAATGGTGTTCTTATTATAGCCAGTAAAATGAGCAACAGATTTTATCACGCACAAACCACTGCGCAAAATAACGAGTAAAAATCTAAGCAAAAATCAAATACCGTCTTGCGCCATTTTAAGCCCTCTAGCGCCATATTTAGGAAGAATTCCTCATAATTTTGAGCAAAAACGATAGCTCGGTATCATTTGATAGTAAATGGCTCGCGTGGTGAAAAATAGTGCCCGAAAAGTTGATTGAAATAATTTATAAGTAAAAATGCCATTTCCACTCTTGAAAACGAAATATTATCGAATTTTCAAAAAAAATTTAATAAATTTTTAATTGATACGGATTACACTTACAAAAATCTCCTCCCCAAAAATCATCAATATTTTAACTTATACAAATCTCACGAATTCTCTCTAGCTATAATTTAAGTTTATTTTTCGAATTTAATTTTCACTCGTTCAAAAGTTCTGATTCAAATTTGGCCACGAAAACGCAGAGCACAAAAAAGTTTTTGATCATTTGCCTTGATATCCTGAGGACAGCTGCGTTCAAATGCCAACAAACTAAAAACCAATTACTTCACGAAAGAATCCCAGAAGTTTTAGTAGAAATGATCAAAGTTCAAGATACTGAAAAATTATTATTATACGCAACACGATTTCTGAAGGTACACATAACAGATTCATAATCAAAAATTGACTTAAATTTGATTTTAATTTTAGCTAAAATTGGGTTTGACTAGTATATACCAAACTTTATTTTTTTTTAAAATAAGGTCACGTGATTTTATTGAACAAAGAATCTTATATCATTTTCATAATTCCCTCGAAATTTTCTCGGCGTAATATCAGTATTTTTTGAAAAAAAAAATAATCTTACGCCAAACCTCATTTCTTGATTATAAGGGTACGTGATATTGATTGGAGTTTGTTGTTATGGAAAAAAAGCCTTAAAAACTAATAAATTTTCGAAGTATTTTTTTTAAGGTGATTTAGCTACAATTTAACAAAAACAGAATTATTTAGGTATTTTAAATCACGTGACCGTATAATCAAGAAACATGGTTTTCTTGATTATACGGTCACGTGATTTTGGCGTCAAGATACCGCTTTTAATCAGCGATCAATTTTAGCTCTAATTCAGCGAAACGCAAAATTTTGTTCGTTTAATTAATCTTTAGACATAAAAAGAATTTTTAGATATAGTCTATATCATATAGAAAGTTCATGTTTGCATGCTATCGGATAGCAGCTATCCGGCACCCATAACCCCTTGATCGGTTTGTTTTAAATAAAAAATTTTAAAGTTTCTTAAAAAAATGCTAAAAAAATTAGCAATCGATAAAAATGAACAAATTCATTTTTCAGCGAGTATTTTTAGCGTATTAAAAATGTTAACCGAATTTAGGTCATGTCCGTGTGCCCAAATAATAAACCCAAAATTGTTGAATGTGGTGGAATCGCGGCTCTTGGTAATCTGATACGAACGAGAATTGTTCACGAAAATGCTCGATTACACATGCCGCCAAGTCATCAGAAAATATCTCTTCAAGCTTTATGGACTTTACGAAACTTATCTGATGAAGCTTTACGACAACCCAGAGAGGTAAAAGTTACAAAATAAAAAAGCAAAATAAAAATAGCATGAATTTTATGGCAAAATTTCTGACAAACAGTTTTGCACGGTTTTTTACACTGGGCACGAGTTAGGCTGTACGAAGTCTTGCTATTTTCATTTTTCGAAGCTTTTAAGATTTTACATCTTATGTGAAATTTTGCGCCGATCACGAATGCTGATTTATTTTGCAAAAGATGAATAATATTTTAATTAATTGTCCAAAAAATTGTATAGAATGAAAGACAGTTGCTAATATTTTATTTTCAACAAAAATTTTTTTTTTTCTTAAATATTTAATTTTAAAAAAAATGTTTTCTTCTGTTAAAAAATTTTAATTTCTTTAAAATATTTTTAATTTTCTTAAAATTTTTTTTGTTAAAAAATTTTCTTTTGCTAGAAAATGTTTTGTTAAGGGGGTAGGTGTCGCTTTTGGTACCTTTCAATCACGCCTCAGAACAAATCTAGGGCAGTTGTAAAAATTCTGAGGATCCTCGTTTGTAGATCTAGCCTTCGTCTAACGATTACACATCTCAAAGTCAACCTGTTACATCACACCACCAGGTGGTGAGTCTATTCTAGAGCACTAAACGGTTTTTTCAAATCGATCTTCTTTTAGACCCCACATACAAAGCGTCTGAAAATTTACACAGAGTACGGGAAGAGTGAGGTTACTAATATGTTGGAGCTATTTTTTTGAATTTCGCTCTTGAATTTTTCTAGAATCACTTTTGAAGGACGATTTTTCACAATTTTCGTCTTCAAAGTGATACTTCTCCTAGACGGTGTTCAGAATAAGCGTTTTTCGACTCAGGTAGATGGATATAGTGTCGTCAATATGTTGGGCTCGATTTTTAAATTACACCCTAGAATTCTAGAAATATGACTATAAGTAAACCGAAATGAAAAGTTCGAAAAAAAAGTTCGTCTGATCGGAACAAAAGTACCACCAAATTGAAGCTGAAATTTCAACTGATCAAAAGAGTTGGCTTACAGCTAATCAAATTTTTAACCAATCAGCGTCAAATTCGATAATTAGGTTTAACATTTTGGCTTAAAAATAATTGAAATTCTAGATTCGAATTAAGACATTTCCGATAATTTTAATGTCATGCATCGTTTTCGGTGGGTCATATTCACCAATAAAAAAATTTCATATCATGGGTGGAATACCGGTTTAAGCAAGTTAAAGCAAAAAAATATTCGAATTTTGAAAATTCTAGATTTTGTTCTAGATTGTTTGAAAAAAAAAATTGCCACCCATGAGATTCCTGGGTCAACTTTAGTCATAACGATATTAATGTATCATAAATTTAATTCTATAAAGGGCTCAAAAAAACCGACACCTAACCCCTTAAATAATGTTTTTGTTAGAAAATATTTTCTCGAATTTTATAGCAGCGAAGATTTTTATTTTACTACAATTTTAAGGGAATGAACCATCACATTCTAGAGGTTTTATTGAAACTTTTACAACTACCCGACATAACAATGAGAAGCTTATCTACTGGAATTTTGTATAATTTGATTTGCAACAACTACGAAAATAAATGTAAGTTCAATCCTCGGTCAAAATTTACCCTAATATTATCATTTATGACTTATCACTTAAGTATTTTTTCCAAATTTATTTTTAAAAATAACGTTTGTGTCAATTTGACCACTAAAACTTCAAAATATCGAATTGACGTGAGCCAACTTTCTCTTCAGTGTTACCCTGGCTTTCTTTTGAGCCTACTTTCGACAAAATCGAAGCACATTTTTTTTCGAAAAAATTTTCACGTGAGCTTGAAAAATTCATATTTTGAGTCTGGGGTCGAAATTTAACAAAAACGCTCCTATGAAGCTTCTGTTTGTTTAGAGCTAGCTTTTGCAAAAATTTGATCAAATTTTCGAAAAGGTAGTTTTTGCATATGCTGGAATAAAAATAGCACTTATCGACAAAAGCGCTCGTATGAAGTTTTGAATACTAATTATACAGCTTATGTTAAAATTTGGATTTATTTAAAAATAAAACCTGGGAGAAGATAGATTTTCCGTTTTGGCTCAGGTCCTCTTGTGTCGCTTATTTGTGAAGAAGTGTATGCATACAAAAATGTTTTGGCATATTTTTTTCTCAAGTTGAAGGCTAGTTCTACAAAGTGGCTAATCTGAATAATATCCTTGAAGGCCTGTTTGGTTAATGTTTTATCGGAAATATGCCAAATTAGGAACCACCATACGGTATGGACCATAACCTTAATTTCGATTGAATTTAACAAAAGTCTTAAAGAATTTTATTCCTGATTATTTCGTTTTTTAAAATTTCGGTATTTTGATAAACTCCAATGTTGCAAAACTCTCGTGTTTTTGCCTGATCTACCTTTTTCAGGCTATGTGATACAGCAATTTAATGGAATAGACATCCTTCTCGGTCGAACTGAAGAAATTCTGCGATCTGGTTGGTCGAAAATGAAAGAGAAAAAAGCTCAAATAACTGACATTCTAGAATCTTGTATCTCAACATTAAGAATCCTGACAAAAGATGCTGCGCAGGCGGAAAATTTCCAAGACCCAGCAAAACATGCCCAACATCAAATTCGAAATAGATTTCAAATTATTTTATATTTATACTGTTTTCCCCACGAGTTTTCAGACAACAAAAAAATTATTTGCGTAAGTAGATTTTAGAGTGGTTGAGTGGCGCCAAAGAGGAATAATTTTGTTTTTTAGGAAACGCTGCGGATTTTCATCAATATTTTTGTTAATGAAGGTTACGAACATCCAAATGTCAAAAAACATTTAGAACAAATTTTAAAGCAAACTTTTCAATTATCAAAATATTATAGACAACAAAAAATAGAGGTAAGACATTTGGTGAGACATTCGTTTTAACTCCTTGAACGATGGATGTCATTTGAGTTTTTTTGCGCCTTTTGGTTTAAACGGGATATTGTTATGAACAAAAATGTTCTCATATCGACGAAGATATATCCCTTAAACACATTTATAGTGATTTAAAGATCGTTTTTTGACCTGCACATCATTTTCGAGTCATATTTATTGTATTTAATAAAATATGAAAAATCTCAAAAAAATTAATTTGCGAATTATCTGTCCGGTAGTTTCTACAAAAAATTAGGATTCTCCGTAATAAATTTGCCGAGATTTTTTGTACCGCGCTTCAAAGCCAAAACCTTTCTAAACAAAAATCTCGGCAAATGTTTTACGAAAAATCCTAATTTTGTGTAAAAACTACCGGGCAGATAATTCGCAAATTTATTTTTTTTGGGATTTTTCATATTTTATCAAATACAACAAATATTACTCAAAATGATGTGCAGGTCAAAAAACGATCCTAAATCACTATGAATGGGTTAAAGGGATGTGCTTTTTATTCGTTTATCGAGATTTATTTTTTAAACCATGAATTAGTCATAATTGTCGCTTAGATGACAGTTAAATTACCACCTACGCATTCAAGCGACCAATTATTTCGATTTTATCTTGAGCGACAAATGAGTAATCGGGTAATTTTTAGGATTTTAAGAAAATTATCGCGAAAAACTAAAAAATTGATTCTGATTGGTTCAAACTTAACTCGTAGACTTTAGACATGAATCTGTACCCAGACTCGATTTTAGCCAACTGAGTTGCCTCACTTTTAAATCGGCCATATAAGCAAAGTTTCATTATCACATTAATTTTTCAATAGCTTAAAATAATATTCGACAATTTTCTTATACAAATGAAATAACAAAATAACAATAAAATTTAAACGAATTTAAAGGCATTTTAATGAAGATAAGAAAACAAAAAGTTGCGGAAAGTTGCTAAAAGTTGCGAAAAAAAGTGCAATAATAAGATGAAATTAAACCTTAATTTATATTTGCAATTACCTAATATAAAACTTCAAATGATTTTCTAGCGGGTCTGTCTAAAAATATTATATGTTTTCTCCAAAATTCTCTAGTGAAAAGACTCTTTAATTATTGTTCAATATCATTTATTTTGGTGTATAACAAGAGACCTATTCACGCCTACGCATACCCGCAAACCTTTCAATGATTCTAATTTAATTAATTTTTCGGAAGTTTTGACTTCCAGAAATGCTCTATTTTAACCGGAGGCCAATTTCACAATAATACAAACAGAAATCTTGAATTAAAAAAAACTCAATTGGTAATTATTGATTAATCAAAAACCATTGTACCGATAAAGGGTAATTTAGAAAAGTTCTCAAATTACATAAAAAACATTGGGGATGAACTTCAGACGCTTTTAAGACTTTCTTCTCATTACACTAATTTCCGAATAAAATCAGGTGACGAAATAATTCAAAAATAAGGTTTGAAATATGTCATAAATAAATCCTTATTTCTCGAAAATAAGATCACGTGACGTGTTTGGAAAATATTATTATGTTCAAAACTCTTAAATTAGGTGTTAATTGGCCCAAAAAAATTTTTCGGCGTATTTGATCACTATTTTTGTTTACTTTCACCAAAACCTTATTTCCTAATTTGAAGGTCACGTGATCGGCTTTTGGACTTTGGTGTAATGGGAAAAAAGTCTTTAAAACTTCTAAAAAAACCACTTCACTTCTTTCAAAAATTGATTTAAGCAATTTTTGGAAAAAAAACAGTACTACTTTTACCACCTTTTCCTTAAATATACGGTCACGTGATCATTTTCGGGCTATGATGTAATGGAAAAAATTTCTTAGAATTTTTTTCTGATCACGATGAAAGGTTTAATTTTGTGATTTAAAAATTTTTGCAAAAAATAAGTACTGTAATACAGTAAAAATTTTCAAAAAAAAAAAGCGCACAAACGTCATTTTGTTTCAAAGTTTATCGATAACTTTATAACTGATCTTGTCATTATTGATTAAGCGTCGTAAAATGCGATTAAATGGTCGTGCGGCAACTAGTTGGCTAAAATCGAGTCTACGAGTTAAAATTTGTAATTATAAAAAAAATGCTTTGTCATATAATCCAATACTTTTTTAAAAACCATAATTTCCAAATTAGAACATACTTTATGTTCATTTTATCACCAAAAAAAAGTTTAATCGAATCGCATAGTAATTTTTTTAAATCACATCAAATGCCATGACTTCATTGTTATATTTTAATTCTTTATGATTTGAAGAGTTAAATGAATTTTTTAAGGATAAAATGTCAGAGGAGGTGATCGTTAAATTAACAAATTTAATTTCAATGATGACAGAAAATAGCCAACTCCGAAATTATATTCATTCCGAATTAAATAAATGGGATTTACTACGTCAGCATGTCAACGATGTCCAGGTAAAAAAAGGAGTACAATTTGTGAACATTATTGGTTGAAAATATGTATGTTTATTGTCTTAAATGTCTTTTTTTAGCTATAAAAAGTGCGTAGGTAAACAGTATATCAGTGCGAATATCTCCGTATGAGCCCATATCGCCAAAGTTCCGTGGGCGTTTGAGTTTTTCATAAAAATTACTTCAAGTGCGACATGAATGACGTCATATTGCAATATTAAATGTTTAAAAAATTTTTTTTCAATTTTATTTGGTGGAGTTCGTAATTCTACAAATTTCATTATTTTACTTTAATTGAACCTATTGTGAAACTCCTTATGAAATTGAAAACCTTTTAAAATTATGACGTAATTCCGAACGCCGACGCGTTTCTCATTTTTGAACGAAAAAATTTATTTCTGTCCCCATATCGCCGATTTTTTTGGAAAAACTTTCGGCGATATTGCCGTTTCCTTGTAGTTGTTATTCAAAAAACTTTATACACATTTTCATAGCAAAAGATAGATAAAATATTTCAACCAAAAATGTAAACTCAAGAATAAAATTAATCTTTATGCATGCAAATGAATTGGATTTTTTGAATTCAGAATTTGTCAAAAGAAACCCCTAGATGGTGCCATAGCGCAAAACTGTTATTCAATTTGCAAAATGAAATGAAAGATTTTGGAAACGAAGCTTTTTGGAGAAATATTCATCAAGAATTAAGTAGACGAAAATCGATACCAAAACCAGCTTATTCCAGAGCAGGAAACAGTCAAACCCATCTTCCTCAAAATCAAGGTTTTTTCATACAAAAATATAATTTTTTACAAATAAACATCCGATAAATATCTGGTACGACATATATTGTTAAAAATCAATTTTTTTCGATATCAATAAAATTTGAGAATGCGTAGGTTTTTCTCAAAAAGGGATCCTAGAGCTTGAATAAGAAAATTTGAAGGTTTTTTGATTATCTTAAAAATTTCTGAATTTTAGGATCTTGTACCTGGCTTTCTGATTTTTTACTCAAAAGTCTACCGGTAGGTCGGTTCAGATGTGTCAAAGCATATTAAAAAATTTGGTGTTTTGATATAAAGTACCTTTTTAATTCAAATTTTTTTGGCTTTGAATCGACGAAAAAGTGCGCGAATTTGAAATTCGGAAAAATAAAAGTAATTTTTATTGAGATGACTTCCGAAATGAGCTAATGGGGTTTTTATTAGTGAAAAAAATCTAATTACAAATTATTTGTAAGATCAAATTTATTTTCATTTATTATATTCTAGAATATTGGAATCAAGGTTCTCAAAATTGGAACTATAATCTACCTGCGGGCCAATATCCCGCTCAAAATCCAGGAATGGTTCCCCAAATGAACCAACCGTACCATCCTGGAATGGATCCCTCAATGCAAAACCAGCCGTATCCCGGTCAACCAGTTAACCAACCGGTTAATCATGTACCGGCTGGGCAACCTGCGCAAGCTTATATGGAAATTCCAAATTACCAGATTAACACTCAGATGGATCAGGGTGAAAATTACCAAATTACCGGTACCGTTGGGCAACCGGTTAATCATGGAGATTTATTTCCCAATGTTTCTGGTGATTTAATCCCGCCATTTGATATGCCTACTAATGATATGACAGATTTAAGTACGATTAATTTTACACTCTCTAGCGCCACTAATTTCACATTAATTGGCGAAATAATGAATAATCCAAATGTCAAAACAGAGGTATCTGATAATTAACTCGTACACTCCGAAGCCGTATGCGTACTTTCTCAAGGTGCTTCAAAATCCTGACCTATATATCGAAAAGCCTGCCTATGACTCAAAGGCTATGAGTCGTATTTTATCACTACGTCACAAATAGAGAAAGTGACCTATGAAATCACAGTATTCTATTCACAGGACCAATGAAATCACAGGATTTCTATTTTTGTGACGTAGTGATAAAATACGACACATAGGCAAGATTTTCGATATGTAGTTTTTTTTTACTTTTAACTTAAAGTTTTATTGAATAATATATATTGAACTAAAGTAACCTAGTAACCTTCATTTTTAGTCGAAAGTTTTTTTTGATCTGCGGATCGTAATCAATATAATCGCAATGGTCTCAGATCAAGTGAAATGTCCTTTTTCTCATAATTAAGGTAGAAAAACGCAAAAAAATGGCGAATGGCAATGAAAGTTGGTAATTCCAGCATTTTGAAGCATTTAATGCGGACGATTTTTGGTCAAGATGAAAACGCTTATAAGCATACATACGCTTATAAGCATACATGTAAACGCCTATAAAGACGTGTACACTAAGATAGAACCGGCAATTTTTTGCTGAACATTTTTTAAATTATAGCCCTTAAAAAATATTACGTTTAGTACAAAAAATTTTACTAAAAGTTGTCAGCCACTGCTTAAAATTGAAAAAATGATTTGAAGTTGCCTCTAAGCTTAAGATTTTTTTAAAGTCTTGTAAAATAAATTTTAAGCTAAACATAGGCAATTTTCAAAAAGTTTTTTTTTTATTTTTAAGCAGTAGGTGACGACCCTTCAAAGTTTTTTTACTGAACGTAAAATTTTTGCAAGGGCTACAATTTAAACATAATTTAAAAAATGTTTAGCAAAAAAAGAGTTTTGTTCCTATCTTAGTGTACCCTTAGTGTGATTAAATTAGAATTATCAAATAATTCGTATCATTTAACATGCTGGGAAATTATATTTTCTTCGGAGTGTACGAGTTAATCAAACACCAGTTGTGTTACACAACTCATTCAAAATTTTTGAGACAGTTGAAAAAACGTAAAATTTTGACACCTTTTCATCGGCTTGACAATAATTACAAACGGGTTGACCAATGAAAATGAAGGTGTCGAAATGTTTGTTTTCCCAATCCCCGTGAAAAAATGAACATGGTACTCACTTATTTCGTTTGAATGTCAACGATGTTTTAGGCTTGTTTTCGTCTAATTATTCATTTCCAAAATAAAAAAAGGCGTTTTTTTTCGAAAAATTTGCCCGTTTATAACTGGTGGAAATAAGCTTCAAAAAACCTATACTGTAAAACACAAGAATTCATATTAAGTTATTTAAGTGAACTCAGACTTAAATATTTCGCTCGAAAATATCTGATAAAATGTCAAATATTGATTACGACGCTTAATTGACTCCCTTGAGTACGTTGAATTTAAGGCACATTTCTTATCATGTGTCCGTTTAAAAAAATTTCAAAAAATATTTTGTGACCAGGTTAAGGATATTAATTTCTGGAGAACTATACAAGTTATCAACAAACGGGTTTTTGCATCGAAATCTTGACTAAATAAATCACCAAATAATCGCTGATTTCTGGTCACGTGCAAAAAGTTTTTAGATATCGTATGTCGTTCTGAGAAATATGTCCCTAAATCAAGTGGCCTTATTTAAAAAACGACCTAAGGATTATATTTTGAATACAATTCCAAAATTTTGGATTATACAAAAAAAACGTTAAAATTATAAAAACCTGGAAGTTAACAATGTTTAATCACTTTAATCAAAATCAAATGATCAATTCAGATTGGCTGGATTCTAACTTCAACTAACCCTCGAGGGTTAACCAGTGGTTAACCAGGTGGTTAATAACTACCCTCGCCAAATACGACAATCTCCACTCGACAAAAATGATGCTTTTTACACTGTTCAAATTTCGTTCTTTTATTTGTATTCATAAACTACCAATTGAAACCAAAATGTTTAAAAATATTTCTGAGGTTTTGATCTATAAGAGTTGTTCATTTCATTTTTCAAAAACCTTTGTAAAATTTTAGTTTTTCATTTTTCTACCCTATACAATTTTTTAGATAAAATTGAAATACTACACCAGCTACAGTTTTAGGGTTCAGAAAAATAAAGGTACATTCGTTTGTTTTCATTCAAAGCACCGTTTTTCTGGATTTTTTTTTAATATTATCCAAAATAAAGAATGTTTAACGCTAGGTAAAAACGCCAGCTTTTTTACTTTGTGGGGAATCCCCACTGGGAATTCATTATTATTCAAACTAAGGTCGGAAGTTCCGACTCGGAACGGCAAAAATCGACCAGCTCAGATTCTAATTATTTTCGGACCACTTTTAGTTTCGGTGCTGAAATTGACCCCGAAAAAATTTAGAACAAAGAATATGTCCCACTTCCAAAAATCAGCATTTTTCGAAAATTTTGATAAAAATTTGGCCTATCATTAAAGCTTGAAATTTTTCTAAAATTTTTTTTCGAAAAATAGCGAATTTCAATAACGGTTTTTAATTTTTGATAGGGTTACAAGTGATTTTAAAAAAAAATATTATCTCTTATTTATTTGTTATTCACTATGTCAAGCAAAATTTATTTTGCCTTCCTATTTTAATTTGAACGCATTTAAAATTACGGATCATGCGAGTTTTTTTATTTGAGGTTTTTAGTGAGTTCACTTTATTCACAAATGATTGCTTCTATTTTATAGAACTTCAGAAATATTTTCTTGTTGTTTTAATTATTGAAAACCTTATTTTAAGGGGGTCGATGCATTTTGACAGATACCGATATTGGCTCTTGATGAAAAACTTTTTACTGGGTTTATATATTCTTCTCAATATACCACCAAAGTAATGTTTCATACTCCAGGCAACATATGTAACTATATAATTTTCGAATTACTGCTTTTTANGAAAATTTTGAGTTCGAATTAAACTTTTCGAATTCGACAAATTATGAGAAATGTTGGAAAAGACTTCCGAACATTATGAAAAAATGCCTTATTTTTCCTTCAAATTTTTTTACAGTACTTGTTTTTTATCAACGAAGAAAATGCTTCAAAATGGCCACTTTAACTTTTCGCGTAGGTGACCACATATTTTTTTTATGCTATTTGAAAAATCATATGACATTTTTTTGGGTTTTCGGTCGAAATATTTGGGAAATATATTGCAAATTTTTTCAACTATTTTTTCTGGAATATATAGCTGAAAATATAGATGTCTTGGTTTGTGTTTCTTCGCTCTTGTTTTATACTCTGAATCATAATTTTTAGCGCAATGGAAACTACGGTTGGCAGAAATCCATCAAAGCCCTTTTTATCCAGAATTAAAAAAAAAATATCACACCAAAACTTGCCAAATTGGTAAGCCGACCCATCCACCACGTAAAATTTAATTAATTAAACTCATGAAGATAAATATTTCTTTCGATGTGCTAAAATGTCGTTTTTTTTCCAAAATTTAAATTTTAGATTTTGACGTAGAAATCATATAAAGTTGAATTATATAAATTTTCGCTGGTGGTCGAGACCGTTTTTTAGAGCTTTTAATTAATAAAAAAGAAAAAAAATTAATGTAATTTAGACACCTTTGATAGCAAACGCGCGTTTTTTGAGTGTTTTTCCAAAAGACGATTTATAAGGTTAAAATAAATGATCCGAAAAAATCAGATTATGCAAAGGTAGCGCAAAAGTGGCAACCTTTGTTTGAAAAAATTTTCATTCAAAAATTTCGAAGTGGCAGAAAGTTTCCCATCAAGAGAAAATAAATTGAAAAAGTGCAAATCTGTCAAAATGCACCGACCCCCTCAAGGTGGGAACGACGGCACATTCATTGCAAAGAAAAGAGGTACAGTAGAAGAATTTATTAAATACAAATTTTTAAGCAAAAATCTATTTGGGCAAATTCCGAACTTCCTACTTTCAAGGTCGAGCGTGGAAAATTATGTCTTCCTCTCATTATTCACGTGCTTCTAAAACCAAATTAATTGGATAAAATATTTTGCGAGGAATTGTGGAGAAAATTGCGCGCCTGTAATTGGCTGCTCGCTGCATGTTAAATTTTCATAGTTTGTTGAAAAACATATCGATAGAACAAAAAAATATCAGGCATCATCTTCGATATGAAGGATAGGGATTATTGTTTTGTAGAATTTTTCATAAACTCAGAACTTAAAAATATTTTTTTGCTTCTAATTTCATATAATAAATTTTGAAAAAAAACGACAATATTTTTTTTTGAAATACTTGACAAAAATGGTTAATTTTATATTCGTTTTTAACAAAAAAAACGAATAAGCGAGGAGCTGCTTTCAGTGTTCTAAAACGGGATGGCTAAAATTATTCCGGACTAAAATGTGAAACATTGGTTCAAATGAGTTCCCGATGAAGTTTTTTAAATGTATTATAATTTTATTGATCAGTATTGATACAGAATAAATCACCTTCTCCAAATGTCAAGGTCAGATTCTAGTGACATTAAAAATATAAAAATTGGCACCTGAACTCAAAGTAAGAAAAAAATATTTCAATTCTGAAATTTCTTGTCTTGATATTTTCTCCATGTGAATAATAACACAGGTGAAAACGTGTGTTTGAAGGTCTCAAAAGTCTTGTCAGAAAGTATTTGCCCCGTCAGAGGTTTTGAATAGCTTCGTCATACAGAAAATTTAATNTCCCCCCCCCCCCGCCTCACTTTGATAACGCACTTTTTGCATCAAAAAATTGAGAATTGAAATTGATAATCTACACCGGGAACTCATTTGAAGCAACATTTTTTTTCAATTCTGTCTTTCCGTTTGTAGCAAATTTGTTAATACATTGGGTACATAATATACCGCGGTCTAACGGTTATGTACCGTATATCTCATATTCACACTTTTGTGAATATCCCGGCCCTACTACTTAAAAACACACTACGTTTCTTAATCAGGGCCGGGATCTACCGCGTGAGTTTCAAGTAGCGAAGAAACAAAAAGTGAAATGATGACACATAAGAAATCTGGCGGGGGTTAAGATTTTGATGTTGTTTTTGAGATTACATAATGAAATTTTCATAGTTTGTTGAAAAACATATCGATAGAACAAAAAAATATCAGGCATCATCTTCGATATGAAGGATAGGGATTATTGTTTTGTAGAATTTTTCATAAACTCAGAACTTAAAAATATTTTTTTGCTTCTAATTTCATATAATAAATTTTGAAAAAAAACGACAATATTTTTTTTTGAAATACTTGACAAAAATGGTTAATTTTATATTCGTTTTTAACAAAAAAAACGAATAAGCGAGGAGCTGCTTTCAGTGTTCTAAAACGGGATGGCTAAAATTATTCCGGACTAAAATGTGAAACATTGGTTCAAATGAGTTCCCGATGAAGTTTTTTAAATGTATTATAATTNTCATGAAATTTAATTTTACATTCGATGCATATCGAAATTTTTATTTGAGACCATTTTTTTGCATTTTAGCATATCGCATCTAGGGCACTTCGTGATGACAATATCAACCTACGCGAATTTATGCATCATCAGTTCACGCTCGATTAATTTTGTTTGATTACACAAAGAGAAGGGTTTTCATTTCAGCACAAACGTCTTCGCCACTTCAAACTCACGCGGTACGTTATTCCAGTTTACGGAAATAAGCTTCTAAAATAAGAATGTTTTTTTTGGCAAAATTTTCATCGAACTTCTTAAAGTTATTTATAACACCGCGTCTTTATATATAACAAAT
This sequence comes from Oikopleura vanhoeffeni, assembly GCA_004367855.1. Lineage (NCBI taxonomy): Eukaryota > Metazoa > Chordata > Appendicularia > Copelata > Oikopleuridae > Oikopleura > Oikopleura vanhoeffeni. Next base: position 71,607 of record SCLH01000294.1, on the reverse strand, counting down.
CCCATGCCAAAAAGTGATGCATTTAAAAGGGAAACCATTTTTGTTATAACTTGTTTTTTATATCGTTAAGAAAAGCCAAATAACCTCTCAGCGTCTCTTCTGATATGATGATAGGGTTAACACTGCAATTTTTTTTGAAAATGAAGATATGCTATTTTTCAATAATTTTTTTTAACTTGGTGAAAATAAGACTGCAGAAGAAGGGTTTCATTCGAAAAATTCTGAATATTGGGCCATTTTGGTCCACTTAGGCACCCTCCTGTCAAGAAATATTTTTTTACTCGACCAATGGCCTATCTTAAATTATAAAAATAACTTTGGGATGAACTTTAGACGTTTTTAAGACTTTTTTCTCATTACACCAAAGTCCGGATGAAATCAGGTGACAAAATAATTCAAAAATAAGGTTTGAAATATGTCATAGATAAATCCTTATTTCTCGAAAAATAAGATCACGTGACGTGTTTGGAAAATATTATTATGTTCAAAACTCTTAAATTAGGTGTTTATTGGCCAAAAAAAATTTTCGGCGTAATTTGATCACTATTTGTTTACTTTAACCAAAACCTTATTT
>SCLH01000294.1:0-69109 GCA_004367855.1 Oikopleura vanhoeffeni | reverse complement strand
TAAAATATTTTGTTTGTTAAAAATTGTTTTATTTTGTTAAAAAATGTTTTCTTTTGTTAAAAAATGAGTTTTTTGTTAAAAAATGTTTTGTTGGCAAATGGTTTGTTAATAAATGTTTTTTGTTAAAAAATGTTTTCCCTCAATTTTGTGATTCAAAAAATTTTTGCAAAATATAAGTACTGTAATACAGTAGTAATTTTCAACAAAAAAAAACGCACAAACGTCATTTTGTTTTCAAAGTTTATCGATAACTTTATAACTATCTTGTCATTATTGATTTAAGCTCTTTAAAATGCGTATAAATGGCGATGATGGCGGCAACTAGTTGGCTAAAATCGAGTCTACGAGTTAAAATTTGTAATTATAAAAAAAATGCTTTGTCATATAATCCAATACTTTTTTAAAAACCATAATTTCCAAATTAGAACATACTTTATGTTCATTTTATCACCAAAAAAAAGTTTAATCGAATCGCATAGTAATTTTTTTAAATCACATCAAATGCCATGACTTCATTGTTATATTTTAATTCTTTATGATTTGAAGAGTTAAATGAATTTTTTAAGGATAAAATGTCAGAGGAGGTGATCGTTAAATTAACAAATTTAATTTCAATGATGACAGAAAATAGCCAACTCCGAAATTATATTCATTCCGAATTAAATAAATGGGATTTACTACGTCAGCATGTCAACGATGTCCAGGTAAAAAAAGGAGTACAATTTGTGAACATTATTGGTTGAAAATATGTATGTTTATTGTCTTAAATGTCTTTTTTTAGCTATAAAAAGTGCGTAGGTAAACAGTATATCAGTGCGAATATCTCCGTATGAGCCCATATCGCCAAAGTTCCGTGGGCGTTTGAGTTTTTCATAAAAATTACTTCAAGTGCGACATGAATGACGTCATATTGCAATATTAAATGTTTAAAAAATTTTTTTTCAATTTTATTTGGTGGAGTTCGTAATTCTACAAATTTCATTATTTTACTTTAATTGAACCTATTGTGAAACTCCTTATGAAATTGAAAACCTTTTAAAATTATGACGTAATTCCGAACGCCGACGCGTTTCTCATTTTTGAACGAAAAAATTTATTTCTGTCCCCATATCGCCGATTTTTTTGGAAAAACTTTCGGCGATATTGCCGTTTCCTTGTAGTTGTTATTCAAAAAACTTTATACACATTTTCATAGCAAAAGATAGATAAAATATTTCAACCAAAAATGTAAACTCAAGAATAAAATTAATCTTTATGCATGCAAATGAATTGGATTTTTTGAATTCAGAATTTGTCAAAAGAAACCCCTAGATGGTGCCATAGCGCAAAACTGTTATTCAATTTGCAAAATGAAATGAAAGATTTTGGAAACGAAGCTTTTTGGAGAAATATTCATCAAGAATTAAGTAGACGAAAATCGATACCAAAACCAGCTTATTCCAGAGCAGGAAACAGTCAAACCCATCTTCCTCAAAATCAAGGTTTTTTCATACAAAAATATAATTTTTTACAAATAAACATCCGATAAATATCTGGTACGACATATATTGTTAAAAATCAATTTTTTTCGATATCAATAAAATTTGAGAATGCGTAGGTTTTTCTCAAAAAGGGATCCTAGAGCTTGAATAAGAAAATTTGAAGGTTTTTTGATTATCTTAAAAATTTCTGAATTTTAGGATCTTGTACCTGGCTTTCTGATTTTTTACTCAAAAGTCTACCGGTAGGTCGGTTCAGATGTGTCAAAGCATATTAAAAAATTTGGTGTTTTGATATAAAGTACCTTTTTAATTCAAATTTTTTTGGCTTTGAATCGACGAAAAAGTGCGCGAATTTGAAATTCGGAAAAATAAAAGTAATTTTTATTGAGATGACTTCCGAAATGAGCTAATGGGGTTTTTATTAGTGAAAAAAATCTAATTACAAATTATTTGTAAGATCAAATTTATTTTCATTTATTATATTCTAGAATATTGGAATCAAGGTTCTCAAAATTGGAACTATAATCTACCTGCGGGCCAATATCCCGCTCAAAATCCAGGAATGGTTCCCCAAATGAACCAACCGTACCATCCTGGAATGGATCCCTCAATGCAAAACCAGCCGTATCCCGGTCAACCAGTTAACCAACCGGTTAATCATGTACCGGCTGGGCAACCTGCGCAAGCTTATATGGAAATTCCAAATTACCAGATTAACACTCAGATGGATCAGGGTGAAAATTACCAAATTACCGGTACCGTTGGGCAACCGGTTAATCATGGAGATTTATTTCCCAATGTTTCTGGTGATTTAATCCCGCCATTTGATATGCCTACTAATGATATGACAGATTTAAGTACGATTAATTTTACACTCTCTAGCGCCACTAATTTCACATTAATTGGCGAAATAATGAATAATCCAAATGTCAAAACAGAGGTATCTGATAATTAACTCGTACACTCCGAAGCCGTATGCGTACTTTCTCAAGGTGCTTCAAAATCCTGACCTATATATCGAAAAGCCTGCCTATGACTCAAAGGCTATGAGTCGTATTTTATCACTACGTCACAAATAGAGAAAGTGACCTATGAAATCACAGTATTCTATTCACAGGACCAATGAAATCACAGGATTTCTATTTTTGTGACGTAGTGATAAAATACGACACATAGGCAAGATTTTCGATATGTAGTTTTTTTTTACTTTTAACTTAAAGTTTTATTGAATAATATATATTGAACTAAAGTAACCTAGTAACCTTCATTTTTAGTCGAAAGTTTTTTTTGATCTGCGGATCGTAATCAATATAATCGCAATGGTCTCAGATCAAGTGAAATGTCCTTTTTCTCATAATTAAGGTAGAAAAACGCAAAAAAATGGCGAATGGCAATGAAAGTTGGTAATTCCAGCATTTTGAAGCATTTAATGCGGACGATTTTTGGTCAAGATGAAAACGCTTATAAGCATACATACGCTTATAAGCATACATGTAAACGCCTATAAAGACGTGTACACTAAGATAGAACCGGCAATTTTTTGCTGAACATTTTTTAAATTATAGCCCTTAAAAAATATTACGTTTAGTACAAAAAATTTTACTAAAAGTTGTCAGCCACTGCTTAAAATTGAAAAAATGATTTGAAGTTGCCTCTAAGCTTAAGATTTTTTTAAAGTCTTGTAAAATAAATTTTAAGCTAAACATAGGCAATTTTCAAAAAGTTTTTTTTTTATTTTTAAGCAGTAGGTGACGACCCTTCAAAGTTTTTTTACTGAACGTAAAATTTTTGCAAGGGCTACAATTTAAACATAATTTAAAAAATGTTTAGCAAAAAAAGAGTTTTGTTCCTATCTTAGTGTACCCTTAGTGTGATTAAATTAGAATTATCAAATAATTCGTATCATTTAACATGCTGGGAAATTATATTTTCTTCGGAGTGTACGAGTTAATCAAACACCAGTTGTGTTACACAACTCATTCAAAATTTTTGAGACAGTTGAAAAAACGTAAAATTTTGACACCTTTTCATCGGCTTGACAATAATTACAAACGGGTTGACCAATGAAAATGAAGGTGTCGAAATGTTTGTTTTCCCAATCCCCGTGAAAAAATGAACATGGTACTCACTTATTTCGTTTGAATGTCAACGATGTTTTAGGCTTGTTTTCGTCTAATTATTCATTTCCAAAATAAAAAAAGGCGTTTTTTTTCGAAAAATTTGCCCGTTTATAACTGGTGGAAATAAGCTTCAAAAAACCTATACTGTAAAACACAAGAATTCATATTAAGTTATTTAAGTGAACTCAGACTTAAATATTTCGCTCGAAAATATCTGATAAAATGTCAAATATTGATTACGACGCTTAATTGACTCCCTTGAGTACGTTGAATTTAAGGCACATTTCTTATCATGTGTCCGTTTAAAAAAATTTCAAAAAATATTTTGTGACCAGGTTAAGGATATTAATTTCTGGAGAACTATACAAGTTATCAACAAACGGGTTTTTGCATCGAAATCTTGACTAAATAAATCACCAAATAATCGCTGATTTCTGGTCACGTGCAAAAAGTTTTTAGATATCGTATGTCGTTCTGAGAAATATGTCCCTAAATCAAGTGGCCTTATTTAAAAAACGACCTAAGGATTATATTTTGAATACAATTCCAAAATTTTGGATTATACAAAAAAAACGTTAAAATTATAAAAACCTGGAAGTTAACAATGTTTAATCACTTTAATCAAAATCAAATGATCAATTCAGATTGGCTGGATTCTAACTTCAACTAACCCTCGAGGGTTAACCAGTGGTTAACCAGGTGGTTAATAACTACCCTCGCCAAATACGACAATCTCCACTCGACAAAAATGATGCTTTTTACACTGTTCAAATTTCGTTCTTTTATTTGTATTCATAAACTACCAATTGAAACCAAAATGTTTAAAAATATTTCTGAGGTTTTGATCTATAAGAGTTGTTCATTTCATTTTTCAAAAACCTTTGTAAAATTTTAGTTTTTCATTTTTCTACCCTATACAATTTTTTAGATAAAATTGAAATACTACACCAGCTACAGTTTTAGGGTTCAGAAAAATAAAGGTACATTCGTTTGTTTTCATTCAAAGCACCGTTTTTCTGGATTTTTTTTTAATATTATCCAAAATAAAGAATGTTTAACGCTAGGTAAAAACGCCAGCTTTTTTACTTTGTGGGGAATCCCCACTGGGAATTCATTATTATTCAAACTAAGGTCGGAAGTTCCGACTCGGAACGGCAAAAATCGACCAGCTCAGATTCTAATTATTTTCGGACCACTTTTAGTTTCGGTGCTGAAATTGACCCCGAAAAAATTTAGAACAAAGAATATGTCCCACTTCCAAAAATCAGCATTTTTCGAAAATTTTGATAAAAATTTGGCCTATCATTAAAGCTTGAAATTTTTCTAAAATTTTTTTTCGAAAAATAGCGAATTTCAATAACGGTTTTTAATTTTTGATAGGGTTACAAGTGATTTTAAAAAAAAATATTATCTCTTATTTATTTGTTATTCACTATGTCAAGCAAAATTTATTTTGCCTTCCTATTTTAATTTGAACGCATTTAAAATTACGGATCATGCGAGTTTTTTTATTTGAGGTTTTTAGTGAGTTCACTTTATTCACAAATGATTGCTTCTATTTTATAGAACTTCAGAAATATTTTCTTGTTGTTTTAATTATTGAAAACCTTATTTTAAGGGGGTCGATGCATTTTGACAGATACCGATATTGGCTCTTGATGAAAAACTTTTTACTGGGTTTATATATTCTTCTCAATATACCACCAAAGTAATGTTTCATACTCCAGGCAACATATGTAACTATATAATTTTCGAATTACTGCTTTTTAAGAAAATTTTGAGTTCGAATTAAACTTTTCGAATTCGACAAATTATGAGAAATGTTGGAAAAGACTTCCGAACATTATGAAAAAATGCCTTATTTTTCCTTCAAATTTTTTTACAGTACTTGTTTTTTATCAACGAAGAAAATGCTTCAAAATGGCCACTTTAACTTTTCGCGTAGGTGACCACATATTTTTTTTATGCTATTTGAAAAATCATATGACATTTTTTTGGGATTTTCGGTCGAAACTATGGAAATATAATTGCAATTTTCAAACTACTTTTCTGAAATAGAGCTGAAATATAAATATGTCTTGGTTTGTTTCTTCGCTCTTGTTTAGTAACTCTGAATCAAATTTAGCAATGAAACTACGCTGTTTTGGCAGAAATCCATCAAAGCCCTTTTTATCCAGAATTAAAAAAAAAATATCACACCAAAACTTGCCAAATTGGTAAGCCGACCCATCCACCACGTAAAATTTAATTAATTAAACTCATGAAGATAAATATTTCTTTCGATGTGCTAAAATGTCGTTTTTTTTCCAAAATTTAAATTTTAGATTTTGACGTAGAAATCATATAAAGTTGAATTATATAAATTTTCGCTGGTGGTCGAGACCGTTTTTTAGAGCTTTTAATTAATAAAAAAGAAAAAAAATTAATGTAATTTAGACACCTTTGATAGCAAACGCGCGTTTTTTGAGTGTTTTTCCAAAAGACGATTTATAAGGTTAAAATAAATGATCCGAAAAAATCAGATTATGCAAAGGTAGCGCAAAAGTGGCAACCTTTGTTTGAAAAAATTTTCATTCAAAAATTTCGAAGTGGCAGAAAGTTTCCCATCAAGAGAAAATAAATTGAAAAAGTGCAAATCTGTCAAAATGCACCGACCCCCTCAAGGTGGGAACGACGGCACATTCATTGCAAAGAAAAGAGGTACAGTAGAAGAATTTATTAAATACAAATTTTTAAGCAAAAATCTATTTGGGCAAATTCCGAACTTCCTACTTTCAAGGTCGAGCGTGGAAAATTATGTCTTCCTCTCATTATTCACGTGCTTCTAAAACCAAATTAATTGGATAAAATATTTTGCGAGGAATTGTGGAGAAAAAATGCGCGCCTGATGGCGCTCGCTGCATGTTGATCCCCCCCCCCGCCTCACTTTGATAACGCACTTTTTGCATCAAAAAATTGAGAATTGAAATTGATAATCTACACCGGGAACTCATTTGAAGCAACATTTTTTTTCAATTCTGTCTTTCCGTTTGTAGCAAATTTGTTAATACATTGGGTACATAATATACCGCGGTCTAACGGTTATGTACCGTATATCTCATATTCACACTTTTGTGAATATCCCGGCCCTACTACTTAAAAACACACTACGTTTCTTAATCAGGGCCGGGATCTACCGCGTGAGTTTCAAGTAGCGAAGAAACAAAAAGTGAAATGATGACACATAAGAAATCTGGCGGGGGTTAAGATTTTGATGTTGTTTTTGAGATTACATAATGAAATTTTCATAGTTTGTTGAAAAACATATCGATAGAACAAAAAAATATCAGGCATCATCTTCGATATGAAGGATAGGGATTATTGTTTTGTAGAATTTTTCATAAACTCAGAACTTAAAAATATTTTTTTGCTTCTAATTTCATATAATAAATTTTGAAAAAAAACGACAATATTTTTTTTTGAAATACTTGACAAAAATGGTTAATTTTATATTCGTTTTTAACAAAAAAAACGAATAAGCGAGGAGCTGCTTTCAGTGTTCTAAAACGGGATGGCTAAAATTATTCCGGACTAAAATGTGAAACATTGGTTCAAATGAGTTCCCGATGAAGTTTTTTAAATGTATTATAATTTTATTGATCAGTATTGATACAGAATAAATCACCTTCTCCAAATGTCAAGGTCAGATTCTAGTGACATTAAAAATATAAAAATTGGCACCTGAACTCAAAGTAAGAAAAAAATATTTCAATTCTGAAATTTCTTGTCTTGATATTTTCTCCATGTGAATAATAACACAGGTGAAAACGTGTGTTTGAAGGTCTCAAAAGTCTTGTCAGAAAGTATTTGCCCCGTCAGAGGTTTTGAATAGCTTCGTCATACAGAAAATTTAATTTCAAAAGACTCTTTGAAACAATCATGACACCAGTTTACCCTTAACCATTAATGATTCGATTACGGACAAACTGGTGTAGTACGGGACTTTAACCCGTGTGTTGCATTTATCAAGATTTCTTTCCAGGATTCCAATTTGCACTCACTCGACGACGAATGAAAATGTATAAAGTCAACAAAATCATTAACATACTACAGATAACATCCATATTCGCAAAAATTTCCCACACAACATTCTAACAGACGGATATAAATTATATACAGGGGGGGGCAATATTGCCGAAAGTTTTTTGCCCACAAATTTCCGACATATTGGCAAATTCGGCAATATTCAGCACCCCTTTTGTACTGGGGGCCTATATAACGGGAATTTTTTTGCCAAAAAATTTCGGACATATAATATATGTCACATATTGGCAATATTGGGCCGGAGATATTGCCCCCCTGTAATTCATTTTCAAAAATATCAAAATAAAATTTGTACAGGGGGCCCGATATCGCCGGGAAAACCTACGCAACTTCACGATTTATTGCTAAATCTCCCAAAAATTGCATGAGCGTTTGAGGTTTTCATAACAAATGTCTTCGAGTGCGTCATAAATGACGTCATATTTCAAGATTAAATTTTCAAAATCTACTACTTTGAATTTTTATTTGATGGCGTTTGGTGGATAACGTGATTATACATATTTAGGTATTTTTTCATCTTTGAACGAAAAAAAATATTTTCGGCCCAATATATCGCCGAAAATTTTTTCTAAAAATTCGGCGATATTGGCTCTTTCAGCGATATGTGGATCGCTGAAAGTGCCAATATTTACGAAATTTTCTAATCTCCCCGAATTTTTTTGGAAAAAACTTCCGGCGATATTGGGCCTCTCCTTGTACGATTTCATAGGTTATTTTTTTTTAAATTTTTCAATCCGATCCTTGAATCCGTCAGCATAGGTGGCTGGTTTTCTCGTGAATTTTTTTTTATATTTCGCTCCCATTTTTTCTCGTGTGAATAATACCTAGTAAGTATACACCACGTCTTTGTTTGGCTTTGTAACTAGAGAGCATTTGCCCAGGGCTACAAGAACTAAACTTTTACAAATATCACTTAATATTTGTATTCAGAAAGAGATATTTTGGGTTGGCAGTAAAACGGCAAATAAACATTTTCTAGAAACTTTAATTTTTGAGGAGAATGTTATCATTACTAAAAATGGATAGTTACTACTCATTTTGCAACGTGTCTTTTGGTAGTTTTTTGAAGAAACCACCCCCACCCATGACGATTACGGGAAAATCATAGGCAATATCGAGAAACGTGTTTTTGCATTCAACTGCCTGGCAGTTACTGCTAACTAAAAAAGCTCAATGGAGATTTTATAAAGTTCATTTAATAACCAGTTTATCAGTAAACCGGAATGTAATTTTTTGTAGGTTCGAATCTCGGTGCGCCCAATTTTTTTCAGCCAGAAATTTAGATGTTTGTTCTTCCTGATATCACGACTGTCTATACCGAAAATTATCCCTGCTGCGCCTTTCATACCATGACGCTTGTCCAGAAAGGCGCACCAGGGATAATTTTCGATACATCAACTACTTCAGCTATATTTTGATGAATTTTCGGAAGAAAAAACCGATGTTCGATTTTTTCCTCAAATTTTTTACCGAAAATGCCTATATCATAAATATCCGGTTACCAGTAGACCAACAAATGTTTGCATTGAGCTTTTTTAGTTGGCAGTTGAATGTGGCCCCGTAATCGATATAGTTTATCATATAAATCATCAAGATACTATCAATATTTCTAATTTTCCAAATCCAAGGAATTCTCCCTATCTATATCTAAGATTTATTTTAAGGATCCCCTGTTCCTCCGGTTCGCGTTCGTGGTTGAACTTCTTTTCGAAGCTCTTATTCGTCAAAAAACTGAAATCCGGTGCTCTCATTGGTCAAAAGCGGGTCAAACACGAACGCGAACCGGAGNGATATGCCAAAAAATTGAAAGTTTTTCTAAGAATCGACCTTTTCTATTTTTACCTGTAAATTTCCCGTATTTCTAGTGGAGTATAAAAAAAATTGGTCACTGAGTTTTTTCTTGGCTGTTAGTCTGACCCACTGGGGTGTTTGAAAAAATAACCTCAGCTAACTTAGCTTCAGCTCAAGCTAAGGTTGTTTTTTAAGCTTGAGTACCGTTTTCTAATAGTTGCTTGAGTTTCATTAACCTGCTGTAAAGGATTGCGGAAATCGACATTATACCAACCTACCAGTTAACGGAGTTGACATTTTTCGCCGTGAAAATTTTTAGCCGATTTTCAGCTTTTGCTTTGAAAAATGCGTAGGCGCAAAAATTATACCAGTTTCAAGAGAAAACGCGTACAGTAGTTATCTTCAAATCTTATGTCGCAAATATAAATTATGGATTTATAACATAAACCGGTTGCAATGCTAAAATACAAACATTTATCAAAAAATGACACATTTTGTAGATGTGTATTTTACTTTTACTGCCGATTTCCACCTACGGAAATTTTCATAGCAAAAAATGGCATTTCAAACAAATCTGCCAAAAACGTAAACCCCGTTTTTACTGGTTGAGTCTGCTGATTGTTAAAACATGTTTTTTATTTGTGAAAGGATGCCACTTATATTGCACTTTTGATAAATAATTCGCAGAATGTGAAATGAACAATTTTGTTAATAATATAACCTACACCATATTATACTCTAAGTTAATAATTTGAAAGTCCAAAAGTGGAGAAAAAAATTTAGTTCAGCAGAGATGAAAAAAGCAGCGTCCTGGATGAAAAAAGTTTAGTTTTTATTAAATAAGAAAAATTGCATCTTTTTAAATCTACTTTACTGTAACTCAAATATCATCGGATTATTGAATAAGTGGGGGAGTTGAACTTAAAATGAATAGGAGATGAAATAGTGAAATAAGGATTTCAAGGTCAAAATTTCAGGTCAAAAAGTTGACCAAATATATACTTTTTCTGAATCAAATTTTTATGAAAAATAATGTCAAAATTTTGAAGTTTTGTTTTGAGAAATTTTAGCATAAGAAAAATTGACCAAAAATAAGAAATTTGATTAATCTTTTTTGAGCTTTTAAATGAGCATGCTCGGACCAACTTTTGAATAATCTTTTTTTATTTACACATAAATAATGAATCACATTTTGTACAGTGACGAATTTCAAATATATTTTTTTTCTAGAATCTGGTTGAAGCTCGTCAGTGTCAACTCTTCATTATATCATATAAGACACTAAGTTCTCAGTTATCGCAACATATACAAAAACTTGATTTTGACACACTTTTTATTATTATTGAGAAACGGCAGTTTAAATTTGTCTTACGGAAGTCAGCAAAAAATTCGTATCAAGATAAATAGCCGGTTTAGAGATATAATAATAAACGGCTGAAGTAAATATTGCTAACGAAAAATTACATATTAATTATTTATTTTTTTATTATTGGGTTGCAAATATATTATATGGTTTATTAATTATTTAAATACATTTTTATGGTTCCTGAAATGAATATTTCCTGTAGACACACTTGTCTGAAATTGCGAAAAAACGTCATATTAAATTATTAAACGCCGTTTCCAAAACTGAAAAAATGCGTAGGTTTTAGTAGACAATATATTACACTGCCGACTATTTGATATCTTTGAAAATGTCAATTTTTAATGATGAACAAGCCCAAATTTTGATACCAATGTCAATTCACAAATGGAAGCAAAAAATAACACTGCCGTTAGAAAATTTTTGAAAAAATTACGGTAACGTGAAAACTAGTGTATAACCATTTGACACAGATTTGAAGGCGTTAAGTGAAAGTGAAATTAACTGAAATCAAATTAAGTGCACTACTATGACACCCTGTAGGGTACCAAAATTTGGATTTTATACTTCTTGACATTTGGGCAGATATTGTTCCCAAAGTGCAACCACCTTCTTTTCTGCAGTTAGCATATCTTTCATCCATTGAATTAAAAATTGTTTTGTTTCCTAAAAATATAAATTTTAAGAACTTGATTTTTTTGAAGTGAAACTTAGGTGATATGCTTTAGGTCCTACGATTTTAAATGTAATTTTTTGCCGAAACCTTCATAAAGAGTCTATTTTTATTTTTGCATTTAGATCTTGAAAATGGACGCTTCTACACTTGATGTTTTAATTTCAAATTATTTCACGGAAAATGAGGAATTTGAAACATTTTTGGAAAATCTTTCAAAAATCCGCAAAATAATTTGAAATTAAAAAATCAGCTCAAGACTCTTGAGTCAAGAGCGTCTATTTTCAGATCCAAATTCAAACATAAACAGTTGAGGTCATTATGACAGTTTCGGCAAAAATCACATCTGAAATCTTGCGACCTAAAAAAATATTCACTGTATATTTCCTCATTTTTCTTGAAATGTTAAAAAAAATATTTATATATAATAAAAAAGATCAAAGTACGAAAAAAATCGTCATTTTCACTAAATTGAAATACTAGAAGCTACAATGGACTTTATGTTCTTTGCCAGTCAGAGCGATTCTGTCAAATAAGAGGGCCTGATGGTGGTTTGAATAGCATTGGCAAAAAACTTTTATTCCATTGTATTTAAATTTGCACGCGCCCGATTTTCGCTATGCGCATCGGAAAGCTTAATTTGAATCATTTTTCCATTCAAAAATAGAAATTTTCATTTATTTTTTAGTAGACATTTTAGTAAATATACTCCCAGTTACCACAAATCGCTCCAAGTTTAGTTGAAAGCTAATCTGGGGCCATTTTTGGTAAATCACTGTATCTGGTTATCGATCAATCGGATGAGAAATGATTTCAAAAATATTTTGCATTTAGCTTCTTTAGCAGAAAATTTTTTTATTGTACCGGCAAGTTTAAATATATTTACCTTGACACGTTGAGCCTCCCAAGTGTTCATTTCTTGTTTAGCATTAGCACTCATGTCTTCAAATGTTTTGCGGTTTGTTTGGGCTTTCATTTCCCATTCTGAATACAAATTTTAGACATTGTCTACTAGACATAAAGAAACTTTAAGCTCTACAAAACATCACCAGAAACCAAATCCATCTTTAAAAAAATACCTTTAATTTCGAGTTCTGCTTGTGGGATTTTTTCAGTTCTTCCAGTAGCTTGTAGCCGAGTAACCGCTTCTCTTTTTCTTAAAAGTCCAGCTTCACAAGTTTGCCAATTTTGCCACATTTTCTCACGGGCGATCAAAATATTTCGGATTCCATCCAAGCCACGAACCTAAAAAATTATTATTTTATTTCTCAAAAAATTCATTTCTCGAGAAATTATAAAAATATATCATGTTAAATGAAAAAAGTCATACGTGTACAGGGGGGCAATATCGCCGAAAGTTTTTTGCCGAAAAATTGTCAATAGTGATATCGAGTAAGGTCTTTCTTTTCTTGATAAAAACCCTTCTTTGATATCACTATTTGGGATCACATATAATATATTCTAGCATTGGGGTCAAATTTCAGAGTTTCTTTTTTAATTTGGGAAAAGGTTTTTCAAAATGGCTCATTGACAGGATATAAAATTATGTTTAAAAATTTTGAATCGGCAGTAAATTCTCTTTGAGTATATAACTGTAATATACTGAAGTAATAAGACCCCGAAGTTCGGAACAATGTATGATAAATTTGATAAAAACTTTAGTTAAATACTTAAGTATTCACGTCAGTTCAAAGATTTTGTATATTGTGACTGGAATTTCAAATAAATAAAATGCCGTAAAAACTCATTATGAACTTTAGTGGAATTTTGACCAGTAAAAGTCAATTTTTACCGGTTTTTTTCAAGGTGAAATACCCTATCAAATGTTTCACATATCGATAACGATGCCCGAGTGCCTTAAAAATATTATCAATAAAATCAATAACAAAGATTTTTAAGGCACTCGGGCATAGGTATCGATATTCAAAGAGCGCCATAAAATTTTTGTTAAGAAAATATTTATAAAAATACCTGGTCTGATAAAAGTTCGCTAAAACTGTATAAATCTTTGTCAGATAAGTCTGAATAAATTTCTCCCAAGTTTTCATAAAGTGTTCCTAGATGTGAAAGTGATCTTGATAAACTTTGCTTTTCTTCCGTATTTGCCAACATGGAGGAGGCGCGCCCCAAATCGCCACTAGAAATCGCTAACTCGCGACGATGAACAGATAAATTACCAGCAGAACCAACCAAGCGTTTTATTTGACCCTGAAAGCAAATATTTAAGGGGTGGTGGTTTCTAATTTGACATTTTCGTTTTGATAATGCGCTGCGAGACAAAAAATAAGATAACCATTTTTTTCGAAATTTTGCTCTCTAGCAACACATGTGGTAATTTTGAAAGTTTTCATGGGTATAGTTCATACCGAATGGAGACGAAGTTAAGCTAATTTTTCTTCTTGGCCTGCTATGTACCGCTCCCAAAAAATAGTAACCTTGAAAACTTTCTAAAAATAACACAGGTTTTTTTATAACTATGTATTTTCTACAAAACTTTGTTTCAAGATAAATCAATATCAGGGAAACTGAAAATGACCATAAGAACTTCAAAAAGTACCACTGGTGACACTAGAGAGCAAAAGTTTTATATTTGAAGATTTTTTTTTATAATTATGAATTTTCCACAAAATTTTGTTTCAAAGATAAGTCGATATCAGAGAAATGAAAAATAACCATGAAACCTAAAACAAAATTACCACAGTTGTCGCTAGAGAGCAAAATTTCTAAATTTGAAGAATTTTTTATACAAATTAATTTTCCACAAAATTTTGTTTTCAAGGTTAATCGATATCATGGATACTGAAAATAATCTTGAAAACTTCTAAAATGGCACATCTAGTCATTTTTTAAAAAACCAATAAGTACCCCTTATTGTTGATATTCTGCTCTCCTGAAGGCATGAAAGCAAAATTTATCTTATTTTTTTACCCTCGCAGGTGAGGGTTAACAATTAAACAGTTGAAGTCTAACACAAGAATTAAAACTCGAGTTAAATTTGTAAAAATCGATATTTTTTCGCATTTTGGCAATTATCTGTGGTAAGTTTGCAATCAATAATTGATTATGATTTTGGTTGATGTTTCAATTTAACTCCCTCGAGACCTGATAATATCTGTTGATGGATACCAGTTGCCAAATTTGAAACAAAAGAAAAAAAAATTGATAATGAAAACAGATCTTTTTGAACAACTTTTTGGGATCTCAATTATCTGGATGATTTTTTGCCTGTTGCTCACTGCTATCATTATATTTTGGCCGGTGAATGAGAAAAAATTAAGAAATAATTATACAACTTTTGATATGGTCACAAAATCAACGAATAAAACTACAGAGACCTTACTGTCTAAATCACCCTCGCGAAAGGAAGACATCGCCTACTGATTTTTCGATCCTCATCTTTTTTGCTCTTTATGGTCGGTTTTTTCGGATCCTCAAATTTACCGGTTCGATAGTTCGGAACTGGTACATACGATATTTATGATATGATGGGCCATAATATAACTTTTGAAGCTACGCTTACATGCAGTTCCGGTTTTTTACCGGTATTTTTCGAGAAAAAATCAAAATTACTGGCAAAAATTGAAAATTCTGCACTGCATTGAAATGTAGCTTATAAATAAAGATATATTATGGCCTAAAATTTCAAAGAGATCGTATATACGAGTTCCGAACAACCTTTTTTTTATTTTGAGGGTCCTAAAAAATAGACATTTGTTAATTTCAAACCCACGCAAAAAAGAGATCGAAAATTGTTTCATTTCACAAACTCGGTCTGAACCAACTATTGATAATAAATTATTTAATTTAGTCGTTATTTACTGGTTCTAAGAAAATGGTCCTATCAAGAGGTGGCCCATCCCAATATTTTTTTCTTTTGGGAGATTCGCTCAAAAACATGAAATGTGAGTAGGTTGTAATTTCACTGTTTTTGAACAGGTGACAAAAATCAATCACGTATTTGATGTTTTGAAGCGAAGCTCCTAAAAGAAGAAAATACATTTTTTACTGTGAAACCCGCTGAAATACCGGAAATATATTATATAAATTTTAGAAAGAGCACCATTTTTTGATCATTTATTTTGCAACTAAAATAGATTAGAGAGTAAAATTAAACGGGTACCTGTAAAGCTTCAACTTGTTGGGACCTTTCATCAAACCAAGAATCCGTTTCTGGCATTTTTTGTTGCACTTGTTTAGAAATAGCATTTTCGACTTTTCCCATTAATCGCAAAACACCAGCAGTACTCAGAGCTCGGGTGCTACGAAATGATATTAAAATGGGTCTGATTTTTATTCAGTGGGTCACATAAAAAAGATAGTTCGGTACTGGTACATACGATCTTTCTGATCGTGTCACTGCAGAGCCGTTTTTTCAATTTCGGATTTTATACCGGTAATATTAGATGTTTTTCTGGCGAAAAAACAATAATTTAGAAAAATTTCGGAAATAGAAAAAACCGGCTTTGCAGTAGATTGGAAAGATATATAATGACTCAACATTTCAAAAAGTTCGTATGTGTTACTTTCGAGCTATCTAAAAAATAATGTGAAAATATTTTTGGAGATTTGTTAAAAATTTTACCTTGTTGCTGCTGGGATATTATCTTGTGTTAAAAATGCTTGTAGATCTGGGTCTTTTGTAAGGGCGTGATGTTTAACTATTGCTCGAAGCCATCTTTGAAGGGATTGTTGACGACGTTGCACAAATTGATCGTCATCAGTACCGATTTTAACTAAACAAATAAATTGACGTTCTAGTTAGATTTCAGGGGGTGGCTTTTCGGATATGGCTTTTGATGAAAAACTTTTTGCAACAAAAACAGGACGAGGTAAACATTTATCATTGCTCTTTTTTTATAAAAAAAAATTTACTTATATTTGCAAAATTGTGAGCCCATCGCAACCACCGTAATTAATTTGTTATATTCACTCCATGACAAAAAAAAATTTCGCTGTGTTAAATTATTTTTAACTTTTTGGTAATGTGGATTTTTTGCGAAGCAGACACAATTGGAAATCCCTTTTTGTCCGCTACATCTTTATGATCATCTGATTCATATTCAAAATTTCCGTTTGTGCGCTTAGACTGACGTTTAAAATCTCAAAGTAATTTTAAAATTTCGAGATGGCTTAAGCCCTAAAGAAAACAAATAAAAATAAATTAAACAAACTGAATTCGGTGATTGCAAACAAATGACGCGAATGTTGTACTATCATAAACAGTATATGGCTCTAATTTTTAAAAGGTTCGCAATTCAAAAAATCGGAACTAGCTATAATAAGACTCTTAGGACGATTTTAGATATTTTTTATCAAGGTTTTATTATCCTTATAAGTGCCGCAAAAAACATGAACGATCACAAATAGCTTTAGCTTTACCTAAATAGGTAGTTTTTTTAGATGCGACAGATTTGACTGTGTCACCACAGGCGAACCGTATGAGATATCACAAAACGGTTTTTGCATTCAACTGAAAACTATGGCAGACATAGATTTCTGCTTCAATGAATTTAGGCCCGATTAGAAAAACTGGCTTTCAAAATCTTGGTATAATTAGGAAACCGGCCTGAAACCCAAAAAAATAGACAAACCGAAGTGAAATTTCATTCGCTATCTGTAATTATATCCTTTTATGGTCCGAATACGTTCGGATACGAAAATCCTGCCTATGCGTCGAATTTTATGATGACGTCACAAAAAGAGAAAGTGACCAATGAAATCACAGGATTCTCGACAATCGTGTGATGTGATTTGACTATATCTTTTCTTGTGACGTCATGATAAAATTCGACGCATAGGCAGGATTTTTGATGTGCATGATCCCCGTATCCTCAAACTATTTTCCTATAGGATATTCTTTTACATCAAATGTGTCTTATTGGCCCATTTTTTAGCCAATCATATCGGTAGAATTAAGGTTTTTATCATGGAACTGCACCCATGGAGATCTATATCGTAATTTTGAAACGTTATCGGACAATTTTTCTTCGGGAAATATTTGACTTTAAATTTATAATTTGAAAATTTAATAAAATCGAAAATGAAAATAATCTAAAAAACCCAGATTAGATTTACAATGACACAGAAATATATTTTGAGGATCGTTAATTTCAAGTTGATAATCTTTACTAATAATTTTATAGTTTATTTTTGAATAACAAGTTATGGTTTCCAAATTACATTTGAATAAATAGAAAAATATCGACCTCTAAATGTGAAATTTCAAATCTTTCATAAACCTCGTATTCACGCGTTTCTAAAAAATAAGATAGCTTGTGAAGCATTTGAACTTACTTTTAGTAAATGAGGTAATAGATTTTTCTGGTGCTGGAAATATAAAATATCCTCTGTGTTGATACTTTCCCGATAATTTTTCATATAATCCCAAAAAGTCTGAAAATCTTCTGGTGACTTCAAAAACTTTGCCATTCCATCCAGCTCGAGTAGTTTCTGTCTTTACAGTATAAGCAATAAACGCGCCTACGCCATCTCCAGCTTTTCGCGGATCAGTGACAATAATTATAATATCTTTTGCATCACCACTTGACTTGACAGTTTCGACTTTTGTATCGGAATCGGCAAAAAGATCGTTTCCGCCAACTGGGGTAGATGGAACACTTGGGGCAGCAGAGATCACAGATTGCATTGCAGGTTGCATAACAGGGACAGATACTGGTACAGATACCGGCACTGATACTGGCACTGAGACCGGTACAGGCACTGAGACCGGTACAGGCACTGTAACTAAAATTAAAAAATGACAATTTATAAATATAAAAATGAATATTCAATTTATATTTGAACTAAAAACAAATGGGATCGCGAATATAAAGTTGTCAAATTTCTATCCAAAATTTTCGACTAAAAATTTTTTGTTAGAAATTTTTTTAAGCCATAATTTTTTAAATTTCATTTTTAATATATCATTTTCCCAAGCTAAGTCCTTCTTAAAAATGCTTACTATCTCTATAGCGCGCGCGTGTTCAAATCCTACTGATGTTGTCTTAAGACTAAAGTGATTGCTTGAGTGATTACACACCGATCAGCTCTGGTGGTCCCAATATCAATCAACCTTGCCTATAATCATACTCAAGACAATCACTCAGACAACATCAGTGGGATTCGAACACGCGCTATAGAGATAGTAAGAATTTTTAAGATGGACTTAGCTTGGGAAAAGGATATGATTTATTTTTGATAAACCCATTATTTTGAAAATTATAAAATTCCCCGTATACTTAATTTATTGAATATCAAAATTTGCATCAATATATTTGACGAAATTTCAATTATGTAATTTTTTGTCCCTTTTTTCAACTTTTGTCATTAATTTAAAAATATATTTATTAATTTCAAACAATGGCTAAATATTTTTAGATTAAAAACGCCTCAATACTTTACAACTTTTTTCCCGAAAAAAAAATGAAATTTTTTTGGACTTTTTCCCACCTAAGTTTTGAAAAAAAAATTTCATATTAATTATATATTATTTAATTAATTAAATACCATCGATCCCGATTTTATTCTTCGAATAAAACATTCGTAACTCAACAATTAAATTTGTTTTAGGAGAAAAAAGGTTTATTTTTAAGACTTAAAAACTAAATTACCTGGTTCTGGGTCGACTGGAGAATCTAGGGAAACACTTTTCATTACTGGTTGTGTGGAGACTGCCGATCCGAAAATATCTCCCGAACTATCTTCGACAGTTTTAGCGACTGGATCGGAAAAAATATCACCTCCTAATAAATCAGCCATTTTCTAAAATTGAAAAAATTATTGAAAAATATGTTTTTAGAATGAAAATCAAGATATTTTGCACAATTATCAAAAAATAATTAGGAATTTGAATTAAAAATTTTAAATGACCATTTTAAGGGGGTAGCGGTCGCACTCTTTTTAGGGTACTTTGGGGTGTAAAAATAGCACGAAATTGCTAGGGAACACTTAGAATGCATAAACTTATTAAAAAAACAAAATCAAAAAAAGTTCGAAAATTTTCATTTTTTCAGAATTTTTCTGAGTATTTTTTTTGGGAAAACATTGAACCCCACTTTTCGACCAGAAAAAACTCAAAATATCAAAGAGCTGTCGGCAGATTTTTTGATCAGTGGAAACTCAGCTTTAATATTGTGGTATGTCGACTAAATTCCTACGACATTTCATTTCCAAGATATTCACCTCGGGTTTACTTAAAATGCGTTGTTCTAGATTCAACAAAATTTTTCAAAATTCGGCTGCATCAAAATAACAAAAACATATTCCTCCATCTTTTCCCAAATTTATGCTGCATTCTGAAATGTAACCTATGAGGAGTAGTACTTTGAAGAGCGGAAATCTTGAAATTAGGCGGTTTTTCGCAGTTCTAGAAAGAAACAGTTGGAAATTCAAAAATCCGCTGCATCAAATAACAACCAAAAGTGTTTCCGTGGTTGATGCCAAGTTTGAGTGAGATCGTATGCGATCTCTAGGAGGAGTAGTAGTTGAAAATTCGGTTAGGTGCTCTAGAACTCGCCGAATGGTGGTCACCAGGGTCGGCCAAAAATTATTCTGATAAATTATTATTGTAGATCAAGAATAGATCTACCATATGCCTATTCTCAAAAGTTTCCAAGCAGTTTTGTATTCTGGTAAATTGGAGTACAAAAGTACATTTATGCGACCGCTACCCCCTTATGTGGGTAGTGCATAATAAAAAGTTTGGCTTCCATTTGGATAAATCCGGCCATAAAACTATTGTTGATCGTCTCGCGGGCACCCAAAAAAGGTTATTCCAGAGGTGGGAGCCAAAGTGTTAAACTTCAGAGACTTTTTTTAAATAATTATGCAAAAAAACTTTTTGGGCACACAAGAACAAATAAGAAATACGAATAATTTTCATTGGTCGAAATTTATAAATTTAATAGAATAGAGAATGGTCGAACAGAAACATAAAATTTTACTTCAAGCTCATTAATTGGCTAAAATAAGTTAAACAAAAACAATAGAATATCATAAAGTAAGACAATATTAAATTAAAATGGTGTCATAATACATAAGGTTATATTTCAAAAAAATTGAAATTTGACACTTTGCAATCTACTTAAATGAATTGTTTTACATAAAGAAAAAAACTAAATAATATATATTTTTTAATATTGAAATGTTTTTTAATTAAAATTATAATAATTAAGGCCTGGTTTCGTTAAGATACCTCACATTTGTGCGCGAGATAGTTTTGAACTGATAAATACAATCTTTTTGGGATTTTGAGTCATAATATAAATTTTCAAGCCTTTAAATCACTTGCGACGCTGTCAAAAATTAAAAACCTTTTTTTAAATGCCTATCATTTGAGATTGAAATTTTTGATTTTTTCAGATAAAAAAATTAAGAAAAATTTCAAGCTTTAATGATAGGCAAAAAATTTTCAAAAAATGCTGATTTTTGGTAAATCGGACATCATTTTTTTCCAAAAATTTTTCTGGGTAAATTTCAGCAAAGAAACTAAAAGTGCTCCAAGAATAAATAAAATCCGAGCTGGTCGATTTTTGCCGTTCCTACCTTAGTCTAGCTGCAGAGCTGCTTTTCGATTTATTACAGGTAACTTACGAAAATAACCGGTTTAAAAAAAACATTACCAGTAATGGGAAAAAACCAGCTATTCAATGGTACGTAGGTTGAAAAGTTACATAATGGCCCAAAATTTCAAAATTATCGTTACAATTTCACAGACCATTCAGAGGCACTTAAAAACACGACTTTGAATGATTTTCCAACGATTTTCTTCTCTTTGACGGGCCCTTAACCAGGCGGTAAATAATGCGGCTTTCTTGGTTATATTTTCTGTTTTGTCTTTTTACAATTGATGATTAACGATCGTATGATCAGCGTAAACAATTTGGGCGCACGTTTCACTAAAGTTTTAATTTTAGACAAAACTCAGTATGATTGAGACAATAATCTTATATAAACATTCAAATTATGACTCACGGTGATTGAAATAGGCTTAAATCGTAGGCTACTTCTATTTTATGACAGTTAACCATTAAATTGTTTGTTTGTTGGCGAGATATATTATATGCATTTTTTATAGTAAAACTACATTTTTATAAGCTTTCGATTTATTTCAATCATCGTCAGATATATTTTTTTGAGTGCGAAATTTTTCGGAGGTTAGCATCGTAATAACTTGGCAATAAATTTATAGTGGGCCTCGAATTGATTGGCAAATTATTACAATACTAACCTGCGAAAAACTTTTCACAAAAAGTTCGCACTCAAAAAAACCTATCTGACGATGATTTGAAATAAACGAAAGCTTATAAAAATACTGAAGTTTTCACTTTGGTTCTACCGCTGCGCACGTAACTCATTAGGCCTTAAATATGATGGTCTGACAGTGATTCTATTTACCATTTTAGCGCTAGAGAGCTCTAAAATGGTTAAGTTTCGATGCCTCTTTCCGCTTTAAAGGGGTGGTCCTTACAATTTCTACATTTGTTACACCGTGCAGTAGATGTTTAATGGCAGATGGTAATATTTTTTCATAAAAATGCAACAATTCAATCGCATATATTTTATAAGCACAAAAAAATAATAAAAAGTATTATAATTTTTTTTTCGTCTTTTATAGAATTTTTTATGAAAATAAAGTTAAAAACATTCGTATCAATTTGAGCACTAAAACTTTCCAAAAATTGAAGCAATTTTTTCGGAATGATTTCACTTGACCGTGAGAAAGTTCATATTTTTATAAGTTAGTGTTGAATTTTCAAAAAAACTCCAAAAAAGCTTCTGCTTATTTTGGGCTGACTTTTGGCAAATTTTGAAAATTCAACCTTGAGCACGTGGGGGTTAAATTTCTTCATTACACAAATGAAGCGATAATTTAAGCAATTGATTTAGTAGTTTGTTACCTGAGTCTTATTGGTAGTTGTGAGCACGAGGCTCCTTCGGGAACTCTATTTTTCACCAATAAATTTAGGGAAGAAAAGCCAGAAGATTCAAATTGAGAATCGTTTCGCGAAACATCCAAAACTAAAAACTATTTTCAAGTTTTTAAAAAATTTTGATTTCCGATAAAAATCGGAAAAACCATCAACAAATTTTCAATATATATATTTAATATTTGTTTAAATTTGGGCATTAGCACTCTTAGTCCCGACAGCCTTTGAGTTTTAATGACCTAAAGTGACCTTAAAACCTTTTTGCTGATATATTAATAAGGTTTCTTATTTGGAAAATCCCGTTCTTCTATAGAAGGATATATATCCTTATGGTTTCATAATTACTTTTTTGAAGTTTTAGGCCAAATTAGCAAAAATTCCTTTTATTTCGAAATCTCCATCAAATATGTCAAATAAACTTCAAATAGTTCATAACGCCAATTGCCTGAAAAATACACGAATAAAAATGCAATTCAAACCAATATTTTGCGCCCACGCAATTTTATATAGTAAAAGATAAACTTTTTAAACACAAAGAAGGTATTTAACTCCCTTTGATCGTCGTCAGATGTCCTGTCCGTTTAAATGGATTGCAAGAATATAAATTCGGGAATAGATGCGGGCTGATTACAAAATACATATTTTTTTGTTTAACTCTTACACTCCGATTGTGGCCAATTGCGTAAGTTTTCTAATTTTCCGATCGCTGACCTTGTTACAATTTTTTAGAAAATAGCTTAAATTGTATTAAAAATTTGTATGTTGATAATAACACGTCGATGATACCGAATGTTTTAATAAGTGTGGTCACGCGTAGTCACATCATAGTATTGATATAGATTAGGTTTCGTAGTCTTCGAGTTAACTGGGACAATTAAAAAAAACATTTTTTCAAAAAAATATTTATTTTTAGTAACTTTTGTTAATTTTGCTGTAGCACGACTTCCTGTCCGTTTAAGTTTTCCATTTATAGTTACTCTACTGTAGTTCTCTTTATTTTTCTGTCTCTAATTAATAAGTGAAATTTTTTAAATAAGATCGAAATGTGTTTCTGAAAATTATTCTTGAAATTGCGTTTCGCGTTTTCACACTTTCCTTCCAACAATTACAATTCAAACAAAAATATGAATAAACCAAACAAAAGATTCAAAATTATTTTCGCCATATTTACGCAAAGTTTTACGAACTTTTTTGGCTATGAAATTCTTGGAGTTATTTTACAGATTTTTNTTTTTGCGACAATATGCGACTCAAAGCGACTTTTTAATATAGAACAAAAAGAATTATAATTTAAAAATTTATTTTTAAATTATAAAACAAAATTTGGGAGGGAGTTGCACACGATGAGGCTGGAACTTTGACATATACAAGATATTTTTAATGAATATTTAAACCATTATCAAGATTTTTTTGAATTTTCTCCATTAGCTGTCGCCAAATATATTTTTTAACTTAATTTTAAAACATTTTAGTTTTTAGAAATTGAAACAACTTTGTAAAATTTAAATCCCAATTAACCCTATGTATAGGATATGATAAAATTAATTTAAAAAATATATTTCATGGAAAAATTCAAAAAAAACTTAATAATGGTTAAAATATTCATTTAAAATTTTTTTGTATGCAATTTCTCAATTAAGATATGTCAATCGAGTTGTTGGTTATTTCTTTTGTTAAATACGTGCTGAAATTATATTAAATTTAAAAAAGTAATTAAATTAGAGCCAATTAGTTTATATATTACAGGAAATTCCACCAGAATAAACATTTTTAATGTTTAAACCCGGAACTTTTGGGACTCTGGATCATTCGGTCTGTGTTCGATCCCCAGTTTTTGCATATTTCTTTTTTAATAATGTTTGATATTTCAGTTTTCATAAACAAAATAGGGAAGCTGAAGTCAGGCGGTATATTTAGCATGTGAAATAGCAAAAACCATATTTCCCAGAAAAACCTTATAATTGAAACAAAAATTTGAAGCAAAAAACTGTTTTTTACCTTTAATATCTCGTAGAGTTCCCAAATCGACATTGCATAATAAAACGGTTTGAAAAGCAATTTGCTCTTCTCCATTAAAATTCCAAATATTTTCAGCATATTCCAGCACTAGAAGAAGACGAGGCCAAATACAATCAGCAGCTTAATTTTACTTTTAGTATTTTATTATTAGTCACAGGGAAAACTTTGTTTTTCGTCAAAATTTAATAAAAAAAAACGTCAAATTTTTTGGTCGAAGTTAACATAAAACATTTTATAAAAATTTCTAAAAAAAATGGCAAACTAAAAATCTTTTACCTAAAATTCTTGAATCTTGTTTTTCCCAGTTGAGAATTGTATCTGGGTTCAACTCTAAAAGAACTTTGCCCGATGCTTGACTCACTCGTAATAATCTTCCAGCGTGGGAAATCTCACAAAAATGAGAAACGTCTTCATTAATCTTGTAATGTCTACTAGACCAAACAGCCGTTTTTCGTCGTCGATTGGGTTTGTACGACTTTGGAGTGACTCTTCAATTATCATTCAAAAAACAAGTTTGTATTTCGAAAATTGACACCATAAAAAAGGTGTCGAATTTCAATATCAAATGAGCTTATTTGCAACATGTTACGTAATATAGTTTTCCTGTCGTTATTTTTATAATTATTTTCTGTGACCTATTTAGCATCAAGACTTTGAGTCTATTTTGCAATGTAAGTATCAAAGTTTAAGGGGGTTTTGGTATAAATACGAGTTGCCTATTTAGCTTGAGTATGCGTATTAATGTTTTTTTGTATCGCAGAGATATTCATGCGTTCGTAGTACATCCTTCCAAAATGTATACTGCGAAATCAAAAAAGAGAAAAGTAAATTTCAAATAAGAGTTTTTGCTGCAAAACTGAAAAAAATATTTTTTTCAACAGTACATTTTCAAGATTTTTTGAATGATTCCTTGGGCTAACTGCTCGAGTCACGTGACCAAATTGGCTTTTTATTTGCACAATTTCTGCATTAATGGGGAAAATGATCGTATTTTCGACCTGAGCCCTATCATGAAATTTTTGTAAATCATAGCACTCCAATTTGCGTTTTAAAGGTGCTCCGGAAGTGCAAACCGGATGCCAGATTGATAAAGAAGATTTTCCAATCGCAAGAAATTCTAAAAGAGCACCTTTGCCGATTACGTCTCCAACAAAACACGTGCGAGTTAAACGCTTGTCAAGATTCATAGCCAACGATAAAACGCCCTTTTCTTGGTGGATAGACTATAAAAAATTATTAGAAATATTAAGAAATTAAGTCATAGAACGAATTATGAACTGAAACAAACAATATTTCTGATTTAAATTCATAACAATATTATATTTCATAATAAGAAATATCGCGTGCTCATTGGTCAACAGTTCCCCCTTTTTGAGTTTAGATGATTCATAATTTCAAAAATAATACCAACTACCAAAATACTTTTACCGAATTGTAAGTTGAAAGCCGCAAAATGAGAAAATGACTCAAATTAAATCAACAATCACAATTTCAATCAAGTCCAAAGCGCATGATTTTTTACCATCAATAGGCTAGAATATGATCGAACGCGGTAATTGGTTGGTGAAATAACCAACGTGAGAAACATTTTATTTCACACCTCTTTTTTCAAGAGTCATTTCACCTCAACTGCAATTGCTTAAATGATGCAGAATGATACAGAATATATACATGTACTGTATAGGGTTGAAATTGTTCGTGAAATATTTACCGGTTTTTCAAAGTTGTCGCGCTCGATCACGAGAAGAATTGAATCTTTGTTCTGGTGAAAAATTCTGATTGGAGTATCATCGATATCATAATCATAATTTAACTCGCTAAAGAACGGATAATTAAATTATATCAAATTTTGTAAAATGACCCCGAAACGGTTGAAAAAATCCATACCGATTCACAGTTACGAAAGTACGTTTTCGAATCAAAAATCAATTATATCTATTACGGTACTTGCTGGGCCTTCTATGTCATTTTTCAAATATGGGTACTAGGTGTTATGTTTTCTACATTTTAGGCAACAAAAATAACACCAACTACCAAAATCTTAAAAGTGAAATAAAAGGCCCAGCAAGTACAGTAAAAGATATCTATTACGGTACTTGCTGGGGCTTTTATGCCACTTTTTCAGC
Source organism: Oikopleura vanhoeffeni (assembly GCA_004367855.1). Lineage (NCBI taxonomy): Eukaryota > Metazoa > Chordata > Appendicularia > Copelata > Oikopleuridae > Oikopleura > Oikopleura vanhoeffeni. Next base: position 42,525 of record SCLH01000294.1, on the reverse strand, counting down.
CAACATTTTCATTTAATTCGGCTTTTGAAAACGACTCAACCGATTGAGTTCTTAGATATGTAGCTCAAACTGAGCAAAAATATTGAGACAAAAATAAATTAAAAAAATGGTCCGAATTAGACCATTGTTTCTAATTTTTTTCAACAAAAACTGATAATTAAACAATTTCAGTAATCTTAGAAAAAAATGGTCCGATTCGGTCCAATTTTAAGAACTTAATCAGATAAGTCGTTTTCAAAACCAAAATTATATAAAAATTTTTGCAAAAAAAGTGTCATAAAAGCCCGGCAAGTACCGTAATAGATATATCCAGAAAAACATAAAAATTCAGCAGAAATAAATATTTTTGAAGACCTAAAAACATTTTCAGAAATGGTTATTTCTCATTTTCAAAGCCTGAAAATTGGCATTTTTGAATAAAAACTAGAAGAATGATTCAAGGCGTAATTATATCCGACACATTCATTCCCGGAGTCTAATGTGACTTTTAAGCAACTTTTTTTTCGACCAATCAGGACGATGCAAAATATTGTTCAAAATAATATACAAAAAAATTGGTAATACATGGCATCCTCGGATTTTTCTGAATATTGGCCTTTCCCAGAAATGCTTCAGAACGCGGACACCAGAAAAGTCTCCTTTAAAAAAACGTGAATTTAAATATCCGTAGCTAAGATTTATCGAGTATAGAAAGTTTCCATTGGCTTTGAAAACGTTTATTATTGATCTTTGTTCTCTTGAGGAATGACTCTCATTTGAAGATATTGAACAAATTTCAGAATCAGCAAAAGCATCAGATGAGTCAGATTCGCCTTCATCGTAACTCAGCACTTTATACGGCTCAATTTTATTATTTATTAACAATTATTGATAAAACTTGGTAAATAGTAGAAATCAAGTTCATCACAAAATCTTCAGAAAAGGCTCAAATTGACTGAAATTAAACACCTTGTCGCCATGGCTTTTACTTGTATTTGTATTACAGTAGTGAGCTTTTACTAGGTAAAAAATCTAATACATGTAATGGTTATTTCTAAGCGAGCAAAATAGGCAAAACCTACGCATTATTTCGGATTATTTAAAAAAAATCGTAGGTTTGCACATTAGGCCACTTAAAAATAACCATTAGGTATCTTTTTTTTTAGGAACATCGAATATTCGGCACCATAGCGCAGAAACCATAGGAATTTTCGAAAAATATTTTTTTATTATAAATTAATCAATAGAATTGTTTTTTGGCCGTTTATGTTAATCTGTTATCACATAGAAACCCATAATTATCAAGAGGACTTTTTACATCACGCGTCATAACTTTGAGAAAGTGACCAATCACATAACTTGATTGTCGACTAAATTCAAGAAGCCCACTTCGATAAAAATAGTCAAAATAAATTGGGCTTACTGAGATTCGAACCTCTGAATTTTCGGTTTAAAACATCAATTACCGGTACCGACCATATACCAGTCGTATTTTTCACCTGATTTCTAATGGGTCCATTAGGCCAGAAAATTTCGACTGGTCGTGGTCTGACGGTGATGCTATGCACCTTTTTAGCGCTAGAGAGCTCTGAACTTTCGGTTGCAATTTTAAAAATTTTAATAAAATGTTCAATGTTTAAAATGGCGCCATTTCTTTGTATCTTGGTAATTTTCTATTTCCACTTTCAATAGTGATAACAAAATTTTGCGTGACACAAAAAGACTGAAGCCCATCTGCATCTCTTTCTCCAGATCTGGAGCCTCCCGATCTCAGCGTGATATATTGAAAATTCGAAACATTATGTAAACGTAACTCGTCACGCTGTGTAACCGCTACCCATGGCCAGGTATAGGCACATTGAACAATGGCCGAGTTGGACAAGGGAAGGAAAATTTTAGATTTTTTTTGGTCAATTTCCATCATTTCTTCGACGGATTTCGATAGAAGATGAATACGAGATAAAAACGATAAAGGGGACCAGGAACTTGGCTCTTGATTATCTCCGCTCAACAGTAAATACAGAGATTCGTGAACTAAAATAAAAAAATTAACTCTTACTCGTGAGAAAGGAAAAACATAAAAAAATCCAAAAATGGAATTAATTTACGAACAATCAACAATAAATCAGTCCCAGGAGAGCCCGCCGGGGGACATAATAATGATTTCTCAGCTGAACCCTTTTTTGAAAATTTCAAAATTCTGTAACAAAAGAATATATCAAAAATGAGATATAATTTTGAAAGGCTAAATTGTGAAGGCCTATTAGTCAGGCTATTTTTGGCATACAAATATCGATACTTTTAAAAAATAGAGCCATAAAAGCACTTAAGTTACCAATACTGTCGTATTTGTCTAAGCGGACGTTTTCGAAATTTTTCAAGCGCTCTAAAGACGCACAGAGACAAATTTTGATCTAAAAAATCAAAAAGTGGAGCTAGAGAGCTGTAATTAAAAGCCAAATTTTTAGAATGACCAGCCGCACCCACTGTTAAATAACGTCCGCTTATACAAATACGACAGTACATTGGAAATAAAATATTTTTTCTAAAATCACTTGCAACCCTCTCAAAAATCAAAAACCGTTTTTGAAATTGCATATCATTACGATTGTCATTTTAATTTTTTTGAGCAACATTTCAAGCTAGGCAAACTTTGGCATCTTATATTGGTTTTAAATTACTAAAATGAATGGTATTTTAGAGGATAATGGGTTTTGATTATAACAAATTATTGAAGATAGTAAAAATTATTACTTTGAGAAAAAATAAAAGAAACCATAATATTTAGCTTCAAAACATATTATATAAGCAACAAATTTTTTTCATGACCGTTTAATAATTACAGAAATAAAAATATCGTCGTAAGAGAAATCGTCTACTAAATATTATGTTGTTATCGAAATTTTAAATCATTCGAAGATTAATTTGTCTGTTCAAAAAATTCAAATTTTGTAAGAATATTAAGAGGGTCGGTGCATTTTGACAGATTTGCACTTTTTCATTTTTTTTTCTCATGATGGTAAACTTTTTGCCACTTCAGAATTTTCAAATCAACTGTTTTAAAATGTAAGCTGCCACTTTTGAGCTAACTTTGTACATAGGGAATAAAATAAAGGGAATAACACGCTTACGTTTTTTACAAATTCGTATCTTTTTGCCTTACACGCCTACGCATTTTTGGGGAGGACCATTCCCTCAACTTGTACATAACAGTATAATCAGATTTTTTTCTGATCTATAATTTTTACTTTATACGTCGCCTTTTAAAAACACACTTAAAAAACGGTTGAAGGTGTCAAAATTGAGGTAAAATATTTTTTTATTTTTATTAATAAGAAACCGGAAAACGGTCTCGACCACCTAATTAAGTTAATTTTTATGGTTTTATACTATTTCTACGTCAAAATCGAAAATTTTAAATTCCCAAATAATTCGAAAAAAACGAAATTTTGGCACATCGTAAGAGCATAAATAAGGCATTTTTTCATAATGTTCGGAACTTTTCTCCAAAATTTCTCATAATTTGTCGAATTCGACGAGTTTAATTCTAACTCAAAATTTTCTAAAAAAACAATAATTCGAAAAATCTGTCGTTATAAAAGTTGCCTGGATTATGAAACATAACTTTGATGGTATATTGAGAAGAATATATAAACCCAGTTAATAGTTTTACATCAAAAGCCCATACTCCGTATCGTCAAAATGCACGACTCCCTAACGTGATCTTCCACTTTTGGTAAGATACTAATTTTTCGCGGACGAATTGGGTAAATTATCTGCCGTATAGGCAATGTGATTAATCACCAGGATAAAAAAATTTCAATATTTATTTTACTGACCTAAATATACGGCACTTCCTAGTCTCATAAGTGAATCTAAGTGTATTCCCGAATCATCAAATTTCAGTGATTTGAGCGCAATATCTCGCTTGATCATGTGAGGTAAATTGTCTCCACCAAGAACACTGATGCATTCGATCTCATTCATAAGGAATAATCGAGAGGCTCCATTTAATAATCTAAAATAACCTTTTAAAATACTTAAAAAAACTTTTTGAACACCCAGAAAACATATTTATAATACTATTTTTTTGCTTCAAGAAATTCCTCAAAAGTTAAAATTCATGAAAGCGACCTTCTTGATACAATAAATTGAACTTAATGAGACATCGAATGAGGTCACAACAATCATAGCCATTACGATTTCCGTGTGCCCTTTTTTTACTTTAAAAATAATAGGAAAAAACAATTTAGGCACCCGGGCATCATAATGGTTATAACCTTCATCCAACTGAATTCTATCTGAAATCTGAAAATAGGGCGTCCAAACCGTGTACATTTCGGCTTTCGGAAACGACTCATCCGATCGAGTTCTTAGATAGCTGAAATAAGCCACATATATTAAGAAAAAATGAACTAAAAAAATTGGACCGAATCAGAAACTTCATCAAAAACTTTTGAGATTATCAAATTTTTTATTAAAACTTTTTGAAAAAAACAGAAAAATGATCTGATTCAGATTTTTAAATTTTTTTCAAAAACTTATACATGTTATACTTTATACATGTAATAAAAATTTCGTAATCTCAAAAGTTCTTGAAAAAGTTTATGATTTGGACCAATTTTTTTGGTTGATTTCAAAATGTGTGGTATTTTTGGGCTATCAAAAACTTAATCGGATGAGTCGTTACCAAAACCCGAAATGTTAACAGTTTGGACACCCTATGTTTAGATCTCGGATAGACTTAGGTTGAATAAAAGATAGAAAGGTATATTATACCGTATAATATGATATAATTCAATATATAATCATTGAAACCTTCTTCGATATAAAGTGTTTATGAAATGTAAATTCATGCTCTAATGCGCCACTTTTATAACTGAGTTTGCCTTATTATTTTGCCACTATTGACAGTTAAAATAGTGTACGTCGTGTTTAGGGACCGTCTCTGGGAGAAAGTGCAAAAAATTAATAAATAGAACATATGCTCGATTTTTTTAAGATGGGTCGTATAAAACGGTTAGATAGCTCGGAAGTGGCACATACGATATTTTTGAAATTTTGAATCATAATATAACTTCCTAGACTACGGGACACTGTAGAGCCGGTTTTTCGGTTTTCTACCGGTAATTTACTGAAAATTATTAGTTTATCAAAAACCGCTTTAAGGAGTTTTTAAAAAACTTCATGATCGGGTCCAAAAAATTCAAGTACTGCCCTTTTAAAGTTTAGGGAATGCTGCTGACAAAAAATGCGTAGGCGTTCCTTTTATTTTATGCTTTATGTATTTCGAAAAAATTATCAAAAATGAAATTCGACCTCACCCGTTTTTTTTTGTTATCCTTGATTTTTTGCAACCGATCCTGAAGTTTTTTCAAAAATCCTTAGGGAAGTTTTCGAGAAACCCATGATTTCCGGTTAATTACCGGTAAAAACCCGAAATTGAAAAACGGCTGATGCAGTGTCACGTCAAAATCTGAATCGGCGAGAAATTCTAGAATTGTGAATTTTCGAAAAAAAAATTTCAAAAATTATTTTCAAAATCATGATGCCGAAAACTGATTTTGTTTTGGGCGAAATTCGTATATCAACCAAGTGTGAATTTTTAGTGCGCATTTTTTGTGCGAATATAAACTTTCAGCAAGTGTAAAACCCGGCAAAAAATGAAAAATCATGATATAACGTCGCCTATATTCTTGTTCCGCGACTATCTACTTTTTGGGCCTACGCAATGCTATTATTTAAGGTCATCCACCTACGCCTTGCGTATGTTCCAGTTCAGAACTATCTCGATTACAAATTTAAGACATCTTAAAAACCAGGTCGCATTTATATTTTTATGAAATAATTCAATTTTTGACCAAATTTCTCAAAGACGGTTCCTAGTAATGGTCTGTTTTTGAGGCTCTCAAATGCAAAGGTGGGATAGGTCGGAACTGGTACATACGATTATTTTGAAATTTTGGACTATAATATAACTTTCCAACTTTTGTTTCGCTGCAGATCCGTTTTCTACCGGTAATTAATCAGAAATTATGAGTTTTCGAAAAAAAATTACCGGTAAAAACAGAAATCGAAAAACGGCTATGTAGCAGAACTTAGCGTGAAAAGTTATATTATGGGCAATAATTTATGGCTCAAAATGTCTGAAATATTGTATGTAGCAGTTTCGAACTATTTTTTGTAATTCAAGGGTCATAAAAAACAGCCTTATGTGTAAATGGTTTTTTCGGACCTAATAATTTGTTCTAGAAAATCTTTTGATTTAAATCGTCGAAGAGAGCGGTTCGCGATAATCGACGTTGCCCACGATTGACACTGTGGCGAATGATCAAATCGAACATTCCAAATTGTATTTTTACGTTTTCGATTTCGCTTTTCTTTCATTTTACATAAGTAACATTTATCACGACTGAGAATGAGTTTAAAATACTATTTACAAGAAAATTCTATACAGACCAAATTCAATTTTTATTTCATTTTCTAAAAAACGTTTAAAATTTTTGAAATAAAAAAAAAGGCATCTATGGTCCGTGTTTTTAAGTAGATAAAAAAGCCTTTTGAAGACAGAATAAATTGACACATTCGATCTTTTTGATATTTTGAGTCATAATATAACTTTTCATTTCAAAACGACTCTGCATACAGTAACACTCTCGGCTCTGCAGTAGCTTGAAAAGTTATATTATGGCTCAAAATATCGGAAATATCAAATGTAACGTGCCTCTATAAGGACGATCCGATTTAAAAAGTTCGTTCTTATAGGGTGACTGGCAAACTTTCGGGGAAAATTTCTGTCTTTATAGTGTCCTGAGCTGAAAATAAAAAAATTAAATTTTTCTACAAAAGAAATTAAAAATTCGAAAATTTAATAATATTAAACGATTCAGAACGCTTTTTGTAAATAAATTTTTCGCTTGTTTGAGGGGAAAAACTTTTCAAACTTTAAAATGTTAAAAAATAATATAAAACTCTATGCGTACAATTTATAAATTTTTCGTCGAGAACCTACTCCAGAGTTAAACTGTCTCTACTTTCCTATTTCTAGGTTATTATTTTTCTTTCATAAGAGGCGCTATATTTTTTTTTAGATCGGTGCCGCATTTCAACCCTTAAAAACTGTAGCGAGACCTGTAGTTGGCATTTTATTGCCACTTATCTTCCAGGATTGTTTATTTGACGTACAATTTATTAATCGATTTTTTCGACTTCATTTTTAAAATAAAATTAACACCAACTACAGGGGGATGCCTAATATCGCTGAAAGTTTTTTTCAAAATTGGGCACTTTCGGCGATATGGGGAAAGAAATGAATTTGTCCGTTCAAAAAGGAAAGCGCGTGGGCGTTCGAAATGACGTGATAATTTGAAAAGTTTTTGAATTTTATAAGAAGTTTTATGTTAAGCTCAAATGAAGTATGAAATACAAAAATGTGTAGAATTTCGTACTCCACCTTACGCAATCAAATGAAAATTCGAAAAAAAATTTAGGAAATTTAATCTAAAAATATGACGTCATTAATGACGCACTTAAAGTAATTTGTAATTAAAACCTCAAACGCAATTTAGGCGATATGGGGCCTCCCCCTGTACTCTCTTTTGGACACGGTAAATATTTTTTTTCCACTAAAATTTGAATAATTATTTCAAAAAAAGTTGTTTAAACTTGCTGAACACACCTGCTGCGATAGATCATAAAACCCGCTCCTATTGATACAAGCCGATAAAACACAGTCGATCATTTGATTTTCTCCAATTTCTGGAAAGTTTTGTTCAAAATGTTCGCATATCTAATAAAAAAATTCATAAACTAAACTTTTCTCGAAAATAAGCTTTTAGAGGCGAGATTTAAGTTTAGCGAAGTAAAAAAATGATTGGCATTTGTATAGCTCGCTGTGATTGGCTCACTCGAAAATAATTTAAGCGCTTTTCAATGGACAGAAAAAATAATTTCCATAAAACGAAAACTATTAACCTTATTAATGGTAAGTTGATTGCAAGATCCAAACAAATTGCGATGTATCAACTCATTGACCCTTGGATTTATTTTGAATTTTTTGAATCGGATGTACCATTCTCGAAAACGTACAAAAGCCTTTGATTATTACTTTTTCACTTCGCTGAATTTAAATCTCGCCAGAGAAAATTTTTTTTAATTTTGTATGTACCTACTTTTTGTATCTCTAGCCCAACTTTTGAATCGATTCTTCTTTTCCAAAGAATGATTAATCTCGCTGATTTTTCTATAAGCCGAATAAATCTCCAAGAGGGACACTTATCCAAATCGCAGGCACAGATTTTGGACTAAATATAAGTTATTAATAATTTGGGAAATAATAATGGGGATTAATAATTTAACTATGGTTCGATTTTCAGAAGGATATTTTATAAGATCGGAGCTGGTTTATCATATTTTCCAGGTGGTTTATTTTTCAAGATACCGATAATTACCGGTTAATGCCAATAATTTCAAAAATATCGTATGTGCCAGTTTCGGGATATCTGACCAAGATTGAAATTAAGGTAGGAATGGCAAAAATCAACCAGCTAAGATTCCCTTTATTTTCGGAGCAATTTTAGTTTCTGTGCTGAAATTTACCTGGGTTTTATTGCAAAAATTCCAAGCCATATGATAGGCAAATTTTTTTGAAAAAAACGTATCCGATTAAATCACGAGTGTCAGACCAAAGTACATACCTTGAGCCACATAAGAGCAATCTCCTCATCACCAAGCTGTTCTCGATAGCCCATATACCAACTCAATTATCACTCTATATAATAAAATTTTATTTTATTATTAATTCATGTTAATTGCCAAGCTTGATAACGACTTTCGTGCTTAATTTTTTCTTTGAAAAAATCCATATTTTTCGAAAAAACTGATTATCTAAAAATCTAATTTTTACACAAAAGAGGGTTTGTTAATCATAAAAAACCCACTCAACCTACCTCAAGGCTGATTATTTTTCATGGCAAGATAAATCTTTGCTGGTGGTGATGAAAGTAGGCTGATCTATTTTATAAGATTTTTTTTGTTGAAAGTTTGTTTTCGGTTTTTTTCAAAAATTTTAAAGCATGCAATTTTGAACACAAATGCCAAGTGGACAGTAGCCCTAATTTGCGGAATTTTCAGGCAATTTGAAAAAAGCATTCTAATTTTTTTTTAATACAGACAAAATTTCGTTTTGGAATTATTTCTATTTACGAACGTGTAATACTACCAACTCAGAGGGCAGCGCTAAAAGCCTGGAAGTAATGGGGGCTTTATTTGGCTGTCCCTTCAACATGATAGGAAAAGATGACGAAACGTTTGCGCAAAAGCGGTGCCCTTTGAGCGGTGCCCCTCTGAGTGGATTGTATATGAAACTTTTTTCAGACATAACAATTCCAAAAAACAGTGATAACTAAAGTTTGCATTTTTTTTAAACTAAAGTTGATAAGTCGGATATTTATACATATAAACACTATGGTAAAATTGTTTTTTGATCAATTTAGCTTCCTTTTTTCGGTTTTGTTTTTTCAAAAATCGGGCCTTTCGAAGCACAAAATGACAAATATTTTCCGAATAAATACTACAAATGATGGTTTTTGGTCATAATTTGGCACTGGAGATTATTTCCCGAAAAATTGGCTATTTATTTGAAAAAATAATTTTTTATGTGACATACCTATCATTCCATCCTCAATATAAATATAGTAGCTTACTTTAATGTTAAAACTTCTCTTCTAAAGTGAACAATAAATTTCAAAAGAGATATTTCTGAAACAGGTGTAATGAACCGCTTTTTGTTTCAAAAGTAATTTAAGAAATCAAAAATATTGTCTCGTCTACATTTCAATACTAGAAAGGGGTCAAATAAAAATACGAAAAGAATAATTCACCACGACCGATGTCAGTAAATTTTTATACAGCCTGAGTTTTTTTTTAATTGAGCAATTTTTTTCACCAAGCGGCTATACAGTCAAAATTGCCTATACTTTGCTTAAGACCTGGTGAAAAAAATTGCCCAATTAAAAAAAACTAAGGCTGTATTTTTCGACTCTTTTGGAAATTTCGACAGATATCTGTGTTACTTTTAATTCATATCGAGAAAATTCCAGACTCTGGTCCAGAGACACATAATAAGGGTTCGGACCGGGAGAACAAGGGTCAAAGTCAAATCGATAGTAATAAATAGTGGTAAAAAATATTCCACACAACAAAAACAAATTAACCCATCAAAATGAAAGGTTTTTGCCTTTTTTCCTATTTTTTTAATCAATTATTTTAATATTGAAATTATAAGGAAATTACTCAAAGTATAGAAATCTTACAAAAAATGTCTAATTTTGACTTTGAAACCGAAAATTTTTATTGAGTGAAAGTTCTAGAACCTTGTTTTTATTTATGGAGATTAAATTTAAATTATTTTTTTCAACTTGAGAACTTAAAATTCTCCGGAAAATTATCTCGAAATTTTTTAATTTTACAATTTACTTCAGATTTTTTATTTTGTTTTTAGTTAAATTTATTCGTTCAAAAGTCCAGATTTTCGCCGGTCCGAACCCTAGACATAATGTACTTTATTCTTTAATCCAGTGAAAGAAAAAAATGTTCGATTTTCTGCTTATGCAACTTTTTTAGCATACCTCTTTCGAGGACATTTTTTCACTTAACGAATGACCGGTAATTGTCTTGCAAAACTGGAAAAGTCGGCTTTGAGAAAATGTCATATGATTTGTGGCCATATTTTTGCTACCAGTGGAACTTTTTGGCCATATTTTTTTGTAATATGACACCCCTAAGTGATCAAATTTCAATTAAATTATCGTTTAACTGCTGGGACATACTGGGGTGTCAAATTACGGATAGTCTCACGCATATTTGGGTTACAATATAACTGTTAGAGCCATAGGTGCAACTGCAGAGCCATTTTTAACCGGAAATTTTTGAAGGTTTTTATTCGAGAAACTGATATTTTCTTAAAAACGGATATCGAAAAAACGGCCCAACAGCCACATGTAGTTTCGAAAGTAGTATGTAGGCCCTACAAAATTTCACTAATATCGATTGGGCAGTTTCGAGAAATCTCACGGATTTAAGATATATATTTTTAGAAAATCCGGCATTTACTTCTTAAAAAATGTTTTAGTTGATTTGTGAATATATTTAGAATTGTAAGGTATTTTATCAGTACGGTATAATATTATGGAAAAAGAAACTTTAAAAAACACGCTCAAAACATGATCTAGAGAAAACAGAAAAGTTAACAACAAATATTTTTACACAAAATGGGCAACCTTTTTACCAATAGGTTGCCCATTTTGTGTACAAATATTTGTTTTTATCATTTCCTTTTTTTTCTTGAAAATGTCTAGACTGCATATTTTCCTGAAAATTCGAATTATATTTACAAATCAATAAAAATATCATTTCAATTAGATCTCGAACAACCAAAAGTTGTACAGTAAAGTGTCTTTAGTAGGACGCGTTCTAAGAAATTTAAAAGTACTGTCATACGAGAAGTACTTTCTGTTCCCTAAAAATACGCAATGGTACGATACGAATGTTACATATGTATCATACAATGACATTTTTTAAAGTACAGTAAGTTACTTTTCGTGTGACAGTACTTTCAAAATCCTTAGGACGCGTCCTACTAAAGACACTTTACTGTAAACAAATTGGATAAACTTTACTTATTTGATCCTGCAAAAATGCTTTAAAATACGAATAAAAATTTATAAATAATGATTTTTTTTATTTTTTCATAAACTGTTTGAGCTACGGAAACATGGGGCAGTCTCGGTCAAAGGGAGAAAAATAAATTTCTATAAGGAACTTGAAAACAATTAAAAAAATGAAATTAATAGGCAATTAATTTAATTAACTTAATAAATAATTGCATAATAACAGAACTTTTTCCAAGATACTAGTGGGCGGTATAGAGTATAAAATACCGGAAATAACGAAGGGACGTTTTTATAGGAATTCACCCATTTTTTGTTTTTTTTTAATGTAACATGTTTTTTAGAACAGTAAAAGTATTTTGTTAAAATATACTTTATAATCTATTGAATATAAATGAAGGGCAGTGGTAGGCAAAAGTCACCATTCAAAAGGCTTTTTGAGAAATTCTCCGCAAATTCCATCAAATTTTTTTTCCTGGCGCAAATAGCCTGAAATATGATCCGGTCATATAAAAAAACAAGATGGCAGTGAAACATCGAAAATCAATCATTTGACATTATTGGTAAAAATTGAAATTTTCAAAAATCTACTTCTTAGTTTCACTGCCAATCCCAAAAAACACCTCGACTTGCGATAGGCTTTGAAAAAAGTGGCTGTATTTAACGTCTTTACGCAGTGTAAACGAACAATCAAACTGAATCCGATCCCGGCTCAAAACCCGATCTGACCCGCTTGAATAGAAGAATACAAAAAATAGGCAGGAAAAATATTATTAAAAAATTGATAAAACCCCATTTATGACACACATGTTTTTTTGCTTTTTAGGGAAGGGTGATTTTATTTTCAGTTAGTTTTGGTGGTGGCTGTGCTCGACGATCTTGAAGGAAATTGTCGTAAAAGTTCTCGATCAACTTTCGGATGTTCTGGTGAGAGTTAACAAAATCTGAGGTCCAGAAATCCTCACGCTTTAGCATCATTAGGAATGTCACGATCATACCCCATGGATGAGGCCCAGGTGGTAAAACACGCTCAAGCAAGACTCTAAAAATTAATTTAAACGAACGATCCAAAATTATTAATTTTTGAAAAATGATCGGAACGAACCATTATTTTTTAGTTTTGAAATATGACTCGAAACATTATACACTAAAGTGACTTTAAACGGACGGCCGTTTAGAGTCATTGGCGAAATTTTTGAAATATATAATTTTGAAATATGACCCGAACCATTATTATAAAAATTATCTGATCCATATTTATTTATTTTCAAAAAATGGTCCAAAAATTATTTAATAGTGAAAAATAATCCGTTTTACAATTATTTACTTTTGAAAACTGATCTGATTCAAATCTATAATTATTTAATTTTGAAATATGACCCGATCCAAAACTTATATAATTTTGAAATGACCCTATCCAATATAATTTTATTTCGGAAAATGATCTGAAGCAAATGTATAGAAAAATTACCCGATCCATTATTATTTCAATTGAAAAATGACCCGATCCATTATTATTTCAATTGAAAATGATCAGATACCAGATCAGTTAATGTCGCAAAATGAGCTGTTCAAAAATTATTCTATTTTGAAAAATGATCCGATCCAAGAAAAAACCAATCACCTGATGGCATTTATTTTATTGTGTATGAACTCGATTATGTAAAGTCTTACCTAGCAATTTGTTCTTTAACATTTGGACCAGATTCAGCAAATAGATAAAGGATAACTTCCATAAAGTACCAAGTATGAATATTTGGGAATCGAAGCTGATTCGCAATTGCATTCAAAAATTGATATCGTCCCTCGGAATCTAAGCCAACTGCAAGACTCTGAATTAAATGATTTTAAATACTCTAAAAATGTTTTTTTACAATAAGTTGAAGTTTACATTTTTTCGAAATTATCCAAGTACACAAATTTCTGGTACTGGTTTCTTTATACATAACTAAAAAACGACGTTTCTGTAGTTCAAAAAAATTTAACAATAATTGAAAATTAGTGAAAAAAATTGAATATTTATTCAAAATTTTTAAAAAATCGTTAACAAAAATATTTTTTTACATTTATATTAATTTTAAATATTTTTTCAGCCTTCTAAGACGGCTTTTCACGGCGTTCCGCGGAAGCGTTAAAGTGGAAAGCCGTCTAATCATTTTGTGAAATTGTCAAAAAAATTTGGAATTTTTTTTAATTTATTTATAATATTTTAATATTATTGATAAATTAAAAAAAAAAGAGAAATAATATTTTATTAATAATTTTCGGAAAAATAGACAAAAATTTAGAAAATTAATCTTCAAATATATCAAAAAAATTCGTCTTTTCAATGTAGCTGAAATTATTTGAAAATAAATCATACAACGAAGAAAATTACATTGATTTTGAAATGAAAAAAAAATGTGAAATCAGCATCAGAAAATTGAAAAAAACCTTTAAAAATTTTTATTTTAGGAAAAAAGACAGTTATTTTTATTTTTGAAAAGTTATATTTTTTTACCTGATAAATATCCATGCAAGCATTATGCGCAACTGTTTCCGGACTTGGTGCGGCCGTTTGTCCAAGAATTTGTTTTATAGCTTGAGAACCAACATAAACCACAACCGCGTTAATAACATTTGTATTCCATTTTTGACCGTGGTTTCGCTGGTCTTGGTTAGCTTGGAGGTAACCGACCAGTTCAACAGTTAAAAAGGTCGTGGATGACTCATTCGTACATCGATTTTTCAAGTAATCTTCTAATTTTAACATGAACTCTTCAGGTCTGATTGAATTCTAGAATAATTTATTTTAAATTTCAAATGAATTCTAATTTTAGAATTATAATAAACCCTTCTTTTTACTTATACTAGATTATCATACGAAAATTTTGTAAATTGAAACTATTCACATTTGTGTTAATTTTTGAACGAATTTCTAAATTGATATTTTCAATCTAAAAATTTCTAAATTTGAAATTTGACACTTGAATATTATTTGTATATACAGGGTGTAAGGTTTTTCCCTTCTTTTTTCCAAACTGGTTACACTTGATTTCCGCCGTTTTGATTGGTTGAATCTGAGAAAACTCTTCTGACAACCAATCAAAACGGCGGAAATCAAGTGTAACCAGTTTGGAAAAAAGAAGGTAAAAACCTTACACCCTGTATTTATAAACTGTAATTCGACTCTTTATAGTCTATTTTAAATTTGATTCTTTTGATTTTTCTTAAATATGACCCTTGTTATAAAAACATTATATACAGGGAAGGCAATATCGCCAAATTTGCCGAAAAACCCTACGCAATTTCACGATTTTTAGCTAAAATACTTCCAGTGCCAATATTCCCGAATTTGTCAATATCGCCGAATTTTTTTGAGATTTATATCTCAAATTACTTTTTGAACGTCATGAATGACGTCATTCTCAGGATTGACTTTACCAAATCTAGTCTTTTCAACTTTTATTTGATTGCTTTGGTGGAGTATTTAATTCTACGCATTATGGTGATTTTCTTCATACGAATCTGTTGTGAAATTACTTATAAAATTCAAAAATTGTTCGACATATGACGTCATTTCGAACGCCTACGCGTGTTTCATTTTTGAACATAAACTTTTATTACTGTTCCCATATCGCCGAAATTTTTCGGCGAAAAAACTTTCGGCGATATTGGGCCCCCATGTAAATTGTTATTTACTTTGCGATGAAATTTGACCTTCTTTATCAAAAGTCAAGAAGCTGCGAAATCTCCGGTGCAAACCCTATTTATGTACATGTGTATTATAACCCCGTTATTGTAAGAAACGGGGTCATATTTCATATTAAAAAACTTAAAGTCAAATTTGACCCTCAAATAGTTACCTCAAATTTGGTCAGAATACTTGGTTTTTGGTACATATCGGGAATTTTCTTCAACTTTTCATGAATATTATCTTCTAGAATAATATTTCTCGGTATAATATCAGCTCCAATTCCCTTTGATGGATATGCGGACAAAACGAGATTTCTCAGCTGGATACAATTTGGTGGAATCATGTCACAGAAAGCGTAATGATAAGATAACAAGAATTGGGGGTAATCGTGGAAAAGAACCAATAACAAACGCAACATCCCTTCGTACAACTTCTGGAAAGCTGGAGTCATTCGAGCAGGATCACGCAAGTAGGGAGCCATAAATTTTAGCAAGTCAGATAATAACTAAAAAAAAATTAAAAAGAGTTTTATAAAAAAATGCATATTTTTTGGAATTAATTATGTAGACCTTTTTTTGGGGAAGGCATTAAAAGCAGGCTTCCAAAAAGGATGGCTTTTATCCCCTTTCCTATCCCTTTTCATAGCTGAAGATAGGGAAAATTTGGGGATAGGGATGGAAAATCTCCAAAGGGATGGCTTTTTTGGAAGCCTGATTAAAAGGGCAAAAAAGTCAAACGGCAAAAAATCACTATTATGGCATTTTTGGTCAAGAGAACTTAATTTTTCCAAAAAGTATTGGATTCGTGTGCTTCAGAGCGAGATTAAGATCCAAAAAGAAAATTGGATAAAAATCTGAAAATTTCACCAAAAGAAGATTTTTCTCAAAAAATGCCCATTTTACAATCAGCCTCACCAGAATTTGTATTGCGATTTGAAAATATACTTTCTGGATCTAAATCGCGCTCTGAAGTACTGTACATGAATCCAATAATTTTTGGAAAAATAAAGTTTTCTAGACCGAAAATGCCAAAATAGTGATTTTTCGCCCTTTGAATACCAACCCTTTTTTTCTCTCCGCTCATATCTGAAATTATACTTGCTGGTCTCGTGAAACTTTGACGTCAGAGACACGCCTGGGACTTGTTTTGATTGGTCAAAAAAACAACACAAGAGTCAATTGACCAATGAAATCACACGATTCTTTATGTCTGACGTCAAAGTTCTACAAAGCAAGTATAATTTTAGATATCAACAGGTCGAAAAACAGTTGTTTCAAAGATATTTTACGAAAAACAGGTGTTTTTTTAGATATTTTCCAAAAAAAAAGTTTTATAAAATTTTTGTCTGCAAAATCATGTAGACCTTTTTTTGCTCTTCGTATTACAGAAAATAGGTCTTTAATAAAATTTTCATCTTTAAAAATATGAAGCAGTTTTTTTTGCTCTTCGCTCATATTTTCATAAAACAAGTGTGTTATAAATATTTTCTGAAAACAGGCGTTTTATAAATTTTTGTCGGAAAAACTATGAAGAACTCTTTTGCTCCTATTTTCCGAATAACGGGTGTTTTATGAAATTTTTGGCCGAAACATTATGTAAACCTTTTTTAGCTCTTCAATCATATTTTTCGGAAAAAGTTCTTTATAGATACTTCTGAACACCAATGGTTTTTAAATTTTTTGTCTGAAAAATATGAAGAAAATTGGTTTTTGCTCTTTCTGTATTTGAAATTATTTTTTTACCTGAGCATACATTGGCCATCCTTTTTGTTCTGGAGTATGTTGCATCATTCTCATGACAAACGTTCTATATCCAATAAGTTCTATCCATGCATAGACAAAACCAGGAGCTAAATTGACAAAGTAATCATCGGTTTCAAATATAAAAAATATTTTTGATACGAAAACTTTTTCAAAAAAAAATATTCGAAACTGAAAAATTTTTCAAAGAACTGTAATACTTTTTAACTCATTCGAAAAAATACAAAAATTTAAATAGGTTCTAAATCTATATTTCTTATTTTTTAAAACGATCGAATAATTTTGAAATTCTCCGAAATTTTAATTTTTTTTCCGCGACTATTCAATATTTGGGCCTACGCAATGCTATTATTTAAAGTCATCCGCCTACGGCTTGTGGGCGTGCAATGACACCTCTTTTGCGGGAATAACATTAAGGCGGGGGTATAATACGAATAATTTAGAAATATAACAGTTTTGAAATTTTTGTTTTTTGGAATACTGTGACTCTTGGCCAAGCGGACAAATTGGAAATCCTGTTATGTCCACTATCTTATGGATACATCTTTATGGTCATTGAATTTATAGTCAAAATTGTCAGCTTAGACTAACGTTTCTTAGATTCACAGAAAAAATGCGTAGGTTTTGTCCGCTTGTCCAAGACCCACAGCAATTTCATTTTTGAAACCAAATTCGTTTAAAAAATAATTTTTACATTAATTTAGATTTTTTTGATAAAAAAATATTTTTGATCATCTTACCTTTGATTGGTCGCAGGTAATGGTAGGCATTTGTAAATGCTTGAAGAGTATGCCAATTTATAGATTCTAGAATTGCCTCTGGAGCACATAATTCGTAAAATAACATTATGAAAATTCGTTGAAAAGGCATTTGGTCGAAATCAGCAGACTTTTGCTGGTGTTCCAGACACACACCGATCACAATACCCAAAACTTGGTTCAATAAATTCACTTTTGTTCCTGAAATAAAAAAATTATTATTATAATAATGGACAGCTGAGATTTTGCCATATTGTCCTTATTTTTTACAATTGTTCTAAAAATATCAATAATAACGGGGAAGAGCTAAAACCATAAGCTAAAGTTTCAAACATCATAAATTTTCCAAAAAAACATGAAGACTTCTTTTTGGCTCTTCAGTCAAAAAATTCGAAAAACAGGTTTTTTATAGACAAATTTGTCATATTGTCCTTAGATTTTGCCATATTTTCCTTAAATTTTGCCATATTGTACTTAGATTTTGCCATATTGACAATATGATATTGTCCTTGGGTTTTGCCATAATTAAAAAGGCGTACGTTTAGGCCACATTTCTGCCATATTGTCTTTATAGACGCACATCATATGAAGGAGTATAGTAGTTTCTCAAAAATAAAATAAAAATTTGCATTTGATTCTCTTTTTTTAGTAAATACTTTGGTTTTTTTGAAGTGATATAATTACCTGGATTCTGAGCATCGCCAGAGTGTTTAATAAGAAGACAAACTAATCGGACAAAAGCGTCAATTTGACTATAAATATTATATCGAATTTTGACTTCATCGGGACTGACAGCTTGAACATCAACACAGATTTCGGTGCAAATACGAATAAATCTAGAAATAAAGTTAAAAATTAAATTTAACAATAAATTATTGTTAAAACAAAAAAAATTTGAAATGTTTTTTTTATCCTAAAAATTTCGAAAAAACGGACTTATAATATACATGTATGATACCACGAGAATTTTGTAATTTAACTTTATTCAAACTTGTCTTAAAGAGCTTTTAATAAGAAGCGAACGGGCTCCGACTTTTCGCCATTTTTCTACAAATAAGTTACAAAATAAAAATTTGAGCGTATTTAAAAAAAAATAATCTTTCTACTGTGTATAGTGAAACAACGCTAAAATTTTAGTTTTTATAACTTATTTGAAGGTTATTTTAAAATTTGAAAATAATATAATCTGAGTTGTCAAATTATCAAAATCACGAATAAATCTGCAAATAATTTCGAAATTTTTATAACAAAATTTTTTGAGAAAATCGCATTTTTTGTAACTTTCTATAATTTGTGTGAATTTACCGTTTAATGTAGTCATCTGTTTTTAAAATTCCATTTTCATTAAGAGTAGCAACATATGCTGAGAAGCCTCTAGTTGAATCCCGTCCAGAATCCCGGGCGCAATAGATTCTGACCCAATCGTTTAATAAATGAGAAACTCGCTCTTTGAATTCTGGTGAAACTGGTCGCTTTGCTTCGTTCATTCCGTTTTGCATCATTTGCTGAGCAGTGTTACCGTTACCTTTGTCGAACACTTTCACCAAGTCATGATATCGGACTTTGAAGTCTAAAAAAATATTGAAACCCACAATTTTTGACAAAAAAAGATTATTTGAAAAAAAGCCAAAAAGTGTAACAAAATTTCGGAATCATTTAAAAATACAGAATCAGTCAAAAAGTTGAAATTTCAAAAATATTTCTATAAAGGCGTGATTTTTTGGAAAAGTGGAAATTATTCTATAATTGATCCGATAAAGATTTTTTTTTGGAAAAAAACGGTAAATTATGAAAATATTTAATCAAAAAATGTGTAAGTTAAAAGTTGCGAAACTATTAGAGAATGTAAAAAATTTTAAAGTCATTCGAAGATTTTGACAGCAAGGAGAAAATTTCGAAACTAAGAAAATAAATCGAAAACTAAAAAAATTATTTAAAAAAAATCCGTTATTTTTCGAGTTTAAAAATTTTCTCAACCGGATATCTATTTTATAGCCAATTTCAGTATAAAATGTGAGGAAAATATAGAAACTCGTTTTTTCTTCCAGGAATTAATCAAATATATATTTCAAGCGATTAATATATTAATAATACATATGTAGATAATCGTGATATAAGAATGAACAAGCACAAAATTAACTCTCCAGCTGATTTTAGGATTTTTTTTGTGCCTACCGAGATTCGAACCTACAGAAAATTAGGTTCCGGTTTATATTCGGTGAACCGGATGTTAAATCAACTTAATAAAATTTCTCAATTGAGCTTTTTTTCGTTGGCAGTTGAATACAAAAAAAACGTTTTTCAATATCGCCTATGGTTTCTTAAAATATTTGGGATATAAAAAGATCACTTTTTAAATTTGCTTAATATCAGAGATTTGTCACGCCCACTCAATTTTCATATCAAAAAAATATTTTGACTACAATATTACTAGCTGAAATTAAACTTACCATTAATTCTAGCTCTAGTTTCTTCTGGTAGATTGGCGCTAAAGTTTGAAAGAATTAATCCCAAACTATCTGAGAATTCTTGAACCCATCTTTCGGCTTCGTCAGATTTTCCAGATGGCGATTCGAATAAAGAGCTGAGCAAAACAGTCACAAATTGAATGATCTGATCCAGGTACTGAAGAGGATGCATATTCAACAATCCAAAAAGCTGGTGGGCAACAGACGGATCTTTAGCGGATAAAGTGCTGAATTGTTTTGTTATTGATGAAAATAAAAATTTTGGAGAAAAAAATCCGTAAATTTCCTTAACTAAAGTATCGAGAATATTTTGCTCTCTAGCGCTAGAACAGTCGTTAATTTAACCATAGAGTAACCATTGAGGTAAAAAATTTATTTTAAAATCGTGCTCCTTGGATTTAAGAATCAGAATACAAAATTATCAAAAAACAGTATCGCGGTTAACCTCATTTACCAGTTGGTTCGGCTCGCGGTCAACCTCATTTACCGGTTCGTTCATTATGCGATCGTTTAAATTCGTTCAAACAATTGTTTTTGCAATTTCTTTAGGTACTTTTTTAGAACACCCCACGCAGTTTTGTCGCTGCCATTTGAGAACGAAACAATTTTACCTCCACCGTGGGGTATTAAGTTAAAGTATCACAAAAAAAAATATATTCGAAAACGGATTTTTGCATCCAACGAACTTTTCTAATTTTTAACAGTCAATTTCCGGTATAGCCGGACATCCGGTGAAGGAAAAATGGTCTTATGAGTTCTCACTTGAGTAAAAACTCTTAAGACCATTTTTTCCTTCACTGGATGTCCGGTTATACCGGAAATTGACCGTTAAAACTTTTAAAACTCGATTCTGGGAAAACCGTACATCCTTTGAAGCCAATTTTTTGGCAACAAATAAAAATATTTCTCAGAAATTTTATCTGATTTTTTTTTGGAAATTTGAACCCCCTTGAAATTAATTGAAAAAAATGAAAAACTGTAATTTGACCCCTTAAGAAGTGTCATATGACAAACATTTTATTGCCAAAGATAAGCTCTTAAAAACTACCAAGATAGGTATATTCATTTTTGAAAAAAGACATTTACTAATTTGGGCACTTACTGTAATTTGACGGCACACAAGATTGAATTCTGAAGCCATTTATCATAATCGGGGGCCATAATCAAGCCATAAAGAATGAGTAATTTTATCTCCTCTGTAAATCTAGGATCCATCCATCGTGGATCTAACACTGCTTCTCCCTTTATGCCGACATGCAGAGCCAAAAGCACCCGTTGGGCAAACCAGTTTCGTTGAATTTGTTCATCAAAACGCTGTCTTAACCCGTGCAGGCAATTGGCAAAAGTTTTTGCAAGTTGTTCGCATCGCGTTCGTTCTTCACCTTGAACTAAAATACAAAATTTAGGAGGTGATTGCCGCTAAAAATGCTACATTATGAGTAGGATGAGCAGCGGGAAAATTTATATCTATTGAAATATTGATTGCAATTGCAAAACGAAAAAAAAATTGAGCAAAATTCTAATGGGAAAAAATAAAAATCGAAAAAATCGGATTTTTTTACCGGTAAAATCCCGGTTATTGATTCAAATTGGGTAAAATTAGTCTATCTGTCTCGGAAATAAAAGATGAACATACTGTTATTTGACTCTGTGAAAGGTGTCCAATTTGTCGTAAATTTCATAAAAACAAATTTCGCGGAGTTTTACAATAAAAACTCGGACTTATTTTTTCACAATTTTTACAAGCAGGGGTCGGCACGAGATTTGAAAATTTTAGTCTTGTCCATAGGCAGGCTAGTTTAGATTCTTTCTGTTCTGTCCCCTAGGNGGCTCTATATCCCTTTATCACTTTTTGGTTAGAATGCGTAGCCACTACTCCTTTTAACGTGTGATTTTAACGTTGTGGCTACGCATTCTAACCAAAAAGTGATAAAGGGATATTATAATGGTTTTTGAAACCCCTTGTGACTGAGAAAATTTTAAAAATGCGTAGGTTTTGGCCCAAAAAACGCAAAAGACATTAAAACGACTGCTTAGACAAATACGAGAGAAATAATCCGAGCTAAATTATTATGGTCTTTGTAAACAAATATAAACTTTGAAAAATTGACCATTTTTTAGACCAACACGACAATAGTTATTATTTGGTCTATGAAATCCGCCTGAAAATTATTTTTCGAAATTAGTTTCTTATATCTTTAATCGAGGAAGAACGAGCATCCTGAGTCAAAAGCGGCGAATTAATCCGAATTAATTCGGCTTTTGAAAACGACTCATCTGATTAAGTTTTTATATAGCTAAAACTGAGCACAAATATTTAGATAATTAACAAAAAATGGTCCAAATCAGACTATTGTTTCCAATTGTTTAACAAAAACTGATAATTAAACAATATCAGTAATCTCAGATAAAATCAAAAAATGGTCCGATTCTGACCATTTTTTTTATATTATTATTCACTGGATATTTGTGCTCAGTTTGAGCTATCTAAAAACTTAATCAGATTAGTCTTTTTCAGAAGCCGAATTAATTCGCCGCCGTTGACTCAGGATGCTCGTTTTTTCTCGATTAAAGATGTTTAAAATTTACCTTCTTGAATTGTTCTGTATGCTTGAAAAAATGAAATAACTAAAGTTTTGATAAATTTAGTTGTCGATTCTACATCTCTGGATGTCGCTGCTTGTTGTAAACCCTCAATCAAGGTTTGGAGCATGCGAGTTAATTCTGGTGACCTCTGTGCACAATTCGAATGATGTTCCCGGAATTCAGAATAGTAATCTGTGTAGACTTGAACCAACTTTGTGGTTAACCAGTGGGTGGTTGGTGGAACCACTTGTTGCTGGACTTGTTGGACCTGCTGGTTTCTGAAGTGAAAATATAAAAATTTAAGAAAATATTCACATATAAACGGCCGTAGTTCCAAAATATTTTGGAAATTTTAACAACCTATCGCATTTGGTCATGATTATTTTGCACCCATTATATGGAGAAATAGTCTGACGGCTTTTCACTTAACTGGAATGTTGACCATCGTCCGGTTTGGTACCGATTGTAGGCCAACCAGATATCAGAAGCAAATTTTTTTTGGAGGCAACCAAGAAGGTTCAGGAACCTAAACTTTGGCCGGGGTGTTGGTGTCATTCGAACCACCGACCGGTTAAATCTTACAAGACTCGTAAGCCCTAAGGAGTTCATTTCTGCCCCAAAGTGAAAAGCCGTCTCTAGGCTTTCATATCCGTACAATAAAAGCCTTACGATGACATTTGAAAAAATAAATCGAAACAATTTTCGAAAATCCGAAACGAACAAGATCAAAATAAAACATCGATCGTTTAGAGTTCGAGAAATTTTGATATACAGTGCCCGATATGTAAATTGCTCGCAAGAGAAACAAATTTCACAAACCCCGAAAAAAACAATATTAATCCCACCTACGCAAAAATTTAATTGGCAGATAGCGACCAAGCTTAGAACGACTCGAATATAAAATATTTCGCAAGAAGTGTTTTCGAAATCGAAATGAGAATCTGATTGGCCCGACCAAACTCGCACCTCACGATGAGGAGTCGTAACTTACAGATCGAGGATTGTAAGTGGATTCAAAACAAAATTAGCCCAGTGAAAGCAAAGAAAGAAAGAAATAACTCTTTAATCGAAATAACATCTGTTTATAAATAACATATGTTTGTCTACAAAAAATTTGTATTTTTACCCAAACGACGTCACATTTGCATAAGTTAAAGAAAAATTACTAAGATTAGTATCTATAAAATTCATTTTTTGTTTTATAAGTGGTACATTATTATGGTATTTGAAAATAAGATTAATTCTTAAAATTGTCTATGTTATCCTATAAATAAACTATTTTTTTTTAAGATTAAGTAGGTTTTGTCTAAATTTATGCCGTTTGTCCTTATACAGTGGGTGAGACCATTGAGCAACACACGAGCTTTTGGCAAAAAGTGTTGCCCATTAGTCTCACTGTTGCCCATTGACATCATTTTAGCCCAATTTTGGCTCAAAAGTGTTGCCCATTGATCTCACCCACTGTATATACAAACACGACGGTGGTTTTAAATCATTTGAAATTTCTCAACATTTTACACCAACAACCCCTTAATCTTGAAATATGATGTCATTTTGGCATAAAAAGCACAGCCTAATTTTTTTATGATTTAGGCCCATTTTATTTTTACCTGTACCGATCAATTGTTGATGTTGGGGCGGCAGGTATGAATCCAGGAATATTTGAGGCAAATTCTTCATAAACTTGAAGTTGTTCATGTTTTAACCCTCCTGGTTGCAAGCGAATTTGTTCGGGCATAAAATGAAGATGATAATTGATCAGGTTTTTCTGCTGATGTAAAAATCGTTGTTCAATTGTGCTGTCTGTCCGGGCCCGGCGTCTGATGGTTAATTCAGGCAAAAGTCGCTGCGTGATCTGACTGATGGCTCTCTCAGCAGTTCGCTTTTGAATGTAGCAAATGAAAAGCTCGATATTATCAGACGTCAAAATTTTGGCGTTTGTTTGGCAAAGTTCAGCCTTTTTTGGTGTTATTTTTTTGGAACAAAATTAGAAAAGGATACCAGAAACTGGTTATGAAGACCTTTTTGCGTTTTGGTCTTTTTAGTTCGATTTATTTAAAATATTACTACCCACTAGAGTATCATGTTTGTAAAAAATAATATTTTCAAAAAAATTGACCGCTAAAGCAACAAATTTCCTTAGTCTCAAATTTGAAAAAACACGTTCGTCTATAAATTATAGTGCATAAGTTATAGACTAAAAGTGTTTTTCAAAATAATCCTAGAGGATTGCAGGCAGATGCAAAAAAAATGAAAAGCCCTCAAAAACCCCATCTTTTTAACAAGGCTGGTCTGGAAAATAAAAAAATTACTGGTCAAAATTGCAAGAATGACACTATTCGTCATTTGGAAACACTTCCTGCGAAAAAAACGATTTTTTACGTTGTTCGAACAGTTTTTGTAAAAAATATATTTAGTAATTTAACACCTTTGCCAATCTAGATTTTTGTAATTGGACACTGTTTTCACCAAAATTTATCCATTTTGTTACAGGGGGGCCAATATCGCTGAAAGTTTTTGTCAACAAATTTCGGCACATTCGGCGATATTGCCCCCCCCTTCTACTGGGGCCTATATATCGCAAGAAGTTTTTTGCCAAATTGCGTGGGTTTTCGGTAAAATTTTCGGCAATATTGGGCACCCCCCTGTATTTGATATTTTTTATTTCATAAATGCGATTATTAATAACACCACCCTGTTTTACATCGCCCATGATTTTTGGATGAGTCATAAAAAGCTCTGTCAATTTCTTTTCAAATGTTTCAGAAAATGCAAGGTCAGCACCAGCCAAATGATTCATGGCCATTCCAGAAGCAAGATATCGAGCAAGGTTATGAGCAGACATTTGAGTCAATTGATCGTCAGATTCAAGAGCGAAATCCTAAAAGAATATTAAAATTATTTGAAAAAGCAACTGCTATAAAATTTGGCGATTTTTAAATTTGGACTTTCTCCTGAATTCCCAACACGGGATCAAGATTTCATTGCAAGTCCCGAAATGGAATAAGATTTCATTTCGCAAATTATTCCGGTATTTTTATGGGATGGCATTCGAAATTTTTATCCGATTTATAACACTTGTTATAAATCGGAAAGAAATTTCGAATGCCATCCCATAAAAATACCGGAATAATTTGCGAAATGAAATCTTATCCCATTTCGGGACTTGCAATGAAATCTTGATCCCGTGTTGGGAATTCAGGAGAAAGTCCAAATTTTATGAAAAAAATCGTTTTTTGAAAATATCCAAGTAAAATTTACACCTTTAGGTAATTCGAAAATTATTTTCCATCAAATACCGAAAACAGTGAAATGAATAAAAAGCCAAATTAACATTTTATTTTTTGGGTTTTTGAGACATTAAATATATATTTTTTATTCTATCATACATGTACAGTAGATAGTTTTTTATTGACGTTCACGAACTAGCGGAAATTTTGAGGCTGGATTGCTGACCCACTTTTTCGCTCCGTTTTCGCAAAAAAAAACCTTTTCTCTTTCACACCGATAATGGCTGTCAAGCCGAAACGTCAATAAAAAACTCTCCATGATAGAATTAAAAATATAATTAAAATGTGTTCCCTCTTGAAAACATCACGTGATAAAGTTTCACTAAATTCTAGACGATTCAAATTAGTATATACATGGAATATCAGAAACCATAATATATTCTAGGAATTTTGTGGTTTATTAAAATTCGCCATCCAAATGCGGTAAATTTTTTTTCAAGTGTCGTTAGTAGGACGCGTCCTAAGGATTTTCAAAGTAACGTTCCCAAAATGGCCGTGGCTCAGTACCACCTTTTTTTAACCCCCGCAAGCTATCTTTAACCTCATCCGCCTACGCTGTAATGATACCACTTTTAAGCGAACAACATTTAGGGAACGTTAGTATCCTACGAAAAGTACTTCAGTGAATTTTAAAAAGAAGCCTTGGTATGATACATATCTTACATACGTATCGTACCATGGAGTATTTTAAGGAGACAAAGTACTTTATAATATAAATTACTTTTTGCAGGACAGTACTTATAAAATTCTTAGGACACGTCCTACTAAAGACACTTTACTGTATTCCAAATAATTATTTGACACCAGATAAAAATTGTCCTGAAATTATTTTAAAATCCACAAAAGAAATTTTCTTACATGGTGTCACATTACATAAAAATTTCTTCAGCCAATAGTAATTTGACACCATTTTCAAATTTCTTAAGAAATTAAAATATTATTGCACTTTTTTCAAAATAATTTATTTGAAATTACCTTTTTAATTAAATTTTCAGTAGCTGTGGTTGCAATTTTTGAAGATCTTTCAATAATTCTTTCGATGCTATCCATTAATTTATCATGAAAACAGTAAGCAATAGAATTGGTGATTTCTCGTTTGACATTGACCACATTTCCGAGTATTTGCACAATCGGGAGATTTTCGCGAACTTTGAGAAATCTTTCAAAAACTGGATAAAGGTCAACCGCGAGCACCGAGTCGATAACCTCCAAATGGTCATAATGGAATTGTGGTTGGTTAGGTGTTTGCGGCTGTGGCGTGTTAAGCGGTACGACTGGGTTTGGAGTCGTGTACCGAGCAGACTGCTGGATCTCTGGTGTAAGAGGGTGCGACTGAGGTACTGGAGACGTTTCTTTTGGAGGAGAAAGTTGAGATTTATACCTAATAATAAACCAATTAATTTATTGCTAGAACTGCAAAAATGGTTTGTCTTGAGGCGCAAAAATACTTAATATTGTGCTATCAAAAAAATTTACAACGTTTCGATTTCATTCATTATCTTCGGGTAATGAGTAAATTCACACAAAAATTTTGGAGCGAAAAGTTGACGCAAAATTACTGTAAATTTGACAATTTGCATTAAAAAAAGATACCTAATATAAACTTTTTGGACCAAATTTTTTCTCAATTTCTACTCATTACCTGGTGATAATTATTCAAATTGAAAAAAGACTATCTTTGAATAGCAAAATATTACAAAAATAATTTCATATTAATCCCTTTTTTATAACTTTTACGTTTTTTTCACGAAAAAGGTTTGAGAGCAAAAAATCATAAATTTGAAATTTTTTACAAAAATTATGTTAATTTTACCAATAAATAGCGTTGAACCAAAAACTACCGATTTGGCATTTGTTTTAAAATAATTCAATACTAAAAATATTGATATTAGACAAAAATATCACTGGCGAGATAAAAGTTTTGATAAGCGAAAAAGACAAAGAAAAAGTCAGTATTGAGAAACAAAAAGTTTTATTTTTACCACCAGGTGGTGTCTGGTGTCAAAACAAATAATGGCAAACATTTTCCCTTCAAAAGTTAACCCCTCAACCACATATTGAAAGGTATACTATGATCAGTTCTCCAGCAACCGAAATTAACCGGTGCTTTCGATGATTACCGGTCAAACGGTAAGTGAATTGGGAGACCGAAACAAAATTGCGATGTATCAACTTATTGACCCTGGAATACATTTGGAATTTCTTGAATCGGATGTACCGTTCTCAAAAACATACAAAAGCCTTTGACTTTTTTGCTTAATCAAAACTTTTTATCTCGCCACTATATTTCTATCACTTGACGACGAACAAAAAAAAAATTCATAATTTTTTTCGATTTGGTTTGTTATAACATAAATATTTCCTCTGAAGAAGTTTTGGACTCATCAAACCGATTTTAATGGTGGCAATCCTAAATATGAGTCATATTATATGACCCAGAATTACTGAAAATCATTAATGATATGATAAATCATATTTGACACCAATAATCCCATATTTCAAGATATGAAATGAAAAATTTCTTTTATAAGTAAAATACACACAAAACAATCTTGTCCTAATAAACAAACACGACAGTATATTGAAATTTGACACCAAAAATCTCATACTTCAAAATATATATTATCTTAAAAGCTCGAAATTAATTTGTGAACAACAAAAAATAATGTATAATGTAATTCGACACTCATGATCCCATATTTCAAAATTTGAACTGAAAAAAAATAAAATTATGAAATATGGACAGAAAATTACCAAATAAGATTAATAGTGGAATTTGACACCAATAATTGGGGGCAGCATACAACGGCCTCATCCGGACAACGGCCTATTGTGTACAACCGCCTATTATGGACAACGGCCTATTGTGTACAACGGCCTATTGTGTACAGCGGCTTTTTTTGTACAACGGCCTCCAAAAACAGGACATCGGCCTTTTTCGTACAACGGCCGTTGTTCGATATAGGCCGTTGTCCGGATAAGGCCGTTGTATGCTGCCCCCAATAATTGACACCATAATAAAACATGAGCCAAAGTTTTTTTTTAAAACCATATTTTTTACAAAAAAACATGAAGATCTTTTGAAAATATATACCAAAAATATACCTTTGGATGTGTCTTCCATTTGGTCCTTATAACGTCCCCTCAATATTGTTCGCTCAAAAGAGGTGTCAGCGTATGTGGATGATGTTAAAGATAGCTTGGGTGCAAAAAAAAAGTGGTACGGAGCCACGGGCATTAAGGCAACGTTAGAGGACCGAAATAAATAGGTTTTGGCCATATTATTGTCATATGTCCTTATAGACGCAAACCACAGACCTGCGAAAAAAAATTTAAAATTATTTTTACGCCAAATTGTAATTTTTGAAATATCAGTTTAGATAGCCAAAATAATTTGACAGTGACGTTCTTTAAGTTTTGAATAAAAAATTACCTTGGAGATTGAATGTTTATTCTGGCGTGTTCATTGGTTAAAAATGACTCTGCGGCGTTTGTCTCAAAATGTTCAACTTGAAGTTTTAGATGTTCTTTGCATAAAATTTCAACTTCAAATTTGAGTACTTCTGAAGCATGTGGTTCTTTGTAAAGCTCGATTAAGGTCATCATAACTCCTCTAGTCCAAGCATTACCAGTTGCAATACCTTTTGAATTTCCATGCGGATCAGTTGTTTGCTCAACCCTCAGTTGAAATACAAGCGACTTTTTGGGGGTCATTTTTGCCAATTAGAAACTATCTAAAGACCTGTAATAATTCCGTCAGACGTTTCAAAGATCATATTTCTAAAATTAAATAAAAAACGGTATTTTGACCTGTAAAAATGCCAGTTTGTAACCGACATTTTCGAAGCAGCCCGTCCACGCGCAAGGTTTTCGTTATGCGCATCAGAAAGTTCAAGCTGATCAAATTTGCCGCATAGCCTAATGCGGCATAGGATATAAGTAAAAATAGCTCAGAAAAAAATCCAAACTATTAATACCCGCTACATTATTATGGTATTTTAAAATTAAAATATTTTTTGAAAAATTGACCGTTTTGCTCTCAAAGAAAAACGCGTTTTTAAAAATTACGTAGGTTTTGGCCAAATTTCTGCCGTTTTGAACGACAGTGTTTGTCAAACTAACCCAAAATTGTTTCAAAAAATTTTAACATTAAATTTTACACAAAAAAAAGGACGGTCGTAATTTCAAGATCGTGGTATGAATGAGAGCGTTTATAACTTATTTGAAAGTGTAAGCATTCTTCATTTTGTTTGGAAAAAACTTTTAAGATTGATACTTTGAATAATTTTCCCCTTTCCTTTTTCGTCACTTCTAGAACTTTGGCTACAAATGGAACAACAAATTTTAACTCTACGTGACTGTTTTCAGAATATTTTTTGAGATGAGCCTCGAGTAGAAGGAACTTGAAATCTATTTCGTCAGCCAAAATTGCTTTGTTTCGGGCGATCGTGAGAAGACCAAGGAAAGTACCGAAATTCTTGAGAATTTTTCGACTTTCCATGTCGCCAGATTGTTTGTTTTTCTGTAAAAGACCTGAAATTTGAAATGATGACTTTGAAATGGTGCTTTTATTCATTATTTTGAAAACATTGCTGTTTTGATTATGACCCCAGTTAATATTTTTTAAATATGACCCTCATCAAGATTTTTCTTGAATATAACCCAAATTATTTTTTTAAATATGACCCCATACAGATTTTTTAAATATAACCCCAATTAAGATTACCCTTATAAGTCCCCAATAAAGATTTTTTAAAATTATAAGCCCAATTAGAATCTTTCGAATATGACCAAATTAAGAATTTTTGAAATATGACCGGAATTTAAATTTTTGAAATATGACTCCAATTTATAGTTTTTTTATACAATCGTAATATCACCCGAATAAAAATTAACTGACCTTTAATTGCCGATACCAATTCTTCCCTTATCATAACATTGAATGGTGGGCGAACGGAGCTTTTGATGGATAATTCTTCAACTACATCAGCATAAGTTTGGAGAAAGTTTTCCTCCTTCAAAACTCGTTGAGAAATAAGATAAGCTGAAAGCCAAATATAATATTGGACATTTTCTTCTAGACATTCTCGAACTTCCTTTGCTTTTTGTTTCAAGTTACTAAAAAATAAATTATCTACTGTAAATTATTTCAATGAGGTGTGTGGAGAATCGGTCAACATTTTAACAGGTGGATTTATCAGAAAACCTGAGGCAGATTTCAGTAGAAATTTTTTTTGTGTCTATAGGGTGACACTTTTCCAAATTGTCCTTATCAAATCTATCATTAATGCTAAAGCTATTTTCCCACATATTTTTCTAAAAACCATAATTTTTTCAAAAAAATTGAAGTTTTTTTTTGCTCTTTACCCATATTTTTACGAAAAAGAGGTGTTTTATAAAAATTTTGAGAATATCCCCTTTGGATTTTAATCCCGAATTGTCCTCATAGAGAGACGGACCAAAATAAACATGCATAAGCGCAGATTTTGGCCATATTTTCCCAAAAATTGTTTTTATAAAGGGTGTCTTTATAGACAGAAACCACAGAAAATGCCAAAATTGAAGTTAGTGCTAAAAATAAGGGTTTTAAAAAATCATATTCTGACAACTAGACGACGGACGAAAACATTTGTTGTGTGCGGATTCGTTTTTTCGATGGTGACGAATCACAAGCGTTTATTTTAGTTTTGAGAAATTGAATTGTGAAGTTTTGCAAAGCTTATAATTTTGAAAACAGGGCTTTAAAAAATTCTGAGAACAACCAAATTTTTCGTCCCTCTAGTAGTCAGAATATGATTTTGAAAACCCCTTATTTTCAGCATCAACTTCAATTTTAGCAAATAAATTTTGTTTATTTTTATCAGTAGGTGATTTACGCGGAAATCTTTTTTAACAAATTAATTTTTTGTTATTATTAACTTATTTAAAAATACATTTTTTACTTACGCTTTTGATAAATTATTGATGATAAATTTAATTTTATCGGTGACGTTTTCAGGTGGATCAATGACATCTGGTCTTTGTCGGTCTGGTGGAGGTTGATCTTGATTTTGTCTTGCTAATGCCGCACAGTCTTTTATCATTTGAATCATTTTTGGTGGTTGGATTCGCTTCTCCCCACCACGACTGAAAACCACTAAAAACATTATTTTGAAAATAAACTTTCGACTGGTATCTAAGCTGTTTGGTCCGAAAGGATATCAAAAATCCGAGGAGACCATCATGAATTGCAAAAAGCCGAAAATTATTTGAGGTTTTTTTTCAAATCTGAGATTTTCTGAGCTTTAAAATACAATTTCAAAAAAAAGCTTTGGTCTGTTTTTTTTTTAGATTGGTCACATCAAAAAGATAGTTCGGTACTGGTAAATACGATTTTTCTGTAATTTTGGGCCATAGTGTAACTTTTAAAGCTAGTTGTCACTGCAGAGCCAGTTGTTCCGTTTTTTTGCCAGTAATTTTCGATTTTTTTCTCTGGCGAAAAACCGATAATTTTTGGCAAATGTCTGGTAGAAACAAGAAATCGAAAAAACCGGCTCTGCAGTGCACGTAGACGGGAAAGTTATATTATGACCTAAAGTTTCAAAAAGTTCGTATGTGCCACTTCCGAGCTATCTAACCGTTTTATATGACACATCTAAAAAAATCAAACCTTTTTGCGATTTTCAATAATGGTAAAATTGAAATTTTCAAGGATGAGTCACTGTATAAGGTTTGAAAAGAAGATTTACCCTACGTTCATTATAACTTATCCCTTTTATGACGCACGCCCGGATAGAAACAAATTGTATGGTTCAATTAATTGTTGAAAATTTGAAAAAAATGCGTAAGGTTTTCGCCAAAAAAACGCAAAAAGACACTAAAACGTCCGCTTAGACGCACGTCCGCTTAGACAGCTATGACAGTAAATTCAGTTTTGAATAATTCACTCGAATTTTTTTTGAAATATTTGAATTTTTTCTCGAATTTTATCATCAGATACTCTAGTAAAATAACTATAACTTGTTTATAGGTGAGGAGCCAACGGCTTGAAAATTATTAATCCTAATTGTAGGTTACCACAATACGCGCAACTGCTGAATAGCAAACAATTGTGCTCACTTAATTTTTATCGACATTACATACATTATATCAATATTTATACATATGTACGTATATATCTTCATGTATAATTTATGTATATATTGATGTGAAATTTGGAATTATCTCGTCATATTCTGATTTCAATTCGATGCGTATTTTCGTCAAACTATTTTCACCGTCTTAACCGGAATTTGATACAATTTCCACTCACGTGAAAATTAATTTCGAAATCCTGTATTTTGACCAGTAAAATTTTTTAACAGTTTTTCCAGTTTAAGCCCGTTTAGCACAATAAAATTTGACACCGAAACCCAGGCGTTGAAAAAATTTTAAGATGTTTTTCAAAAATTTTAGCTGATTCTCTTCGAGACCTTAAAATATCAGACCCATGAGAGCATTATTTGGAGGCAAATTATCTCAAAATCACCCACGGAATTGTTCGTAATTATGGTTCTCTTAAAATGAAGAATTTTACGAAATGAAAACAATCAGAGATATAATGAATGATCATTATATATGGATTTACTTTAGCATATCGGTATAATTAATTATACGAATTTGATATCCTGACGTTTAAGAGAGTAGTCGTCGCATTTGAAGACCAAAGGCACAGTTTCGAGAAAGTTTTATTTCGGAACAAAAATCTAACTCCCTGAAAATATCAAAGGTGATAGAACGCCTTTAGATTTAATTAACCGAGGAGGTCTTTCTAACAAACTAACGGTTCGATTTCACATCAAGCTCTAAAATTTTCAAACAAAATATTTTTGTCAGCATATTGGATTTTCAATTTACAGACCTTAAACCCATATTTAAAGCTATAGAGTTACGGGAAAACTTCGAGATGCAAACTATTCAACTTTAGAAAAAAACTTATCGAGTACTATTCATTCTGTGATCACCACCCCCTTAAGTTAAATACCCAAATATATCAAATTGTGCGCCCGTTTTTGAAATCTGAATTTAAACCGTATATCAGATCAGTCTGCCAGACATTTTCAATCATTAGTTTTTCACATTACTTCCGAATAAACTTTTGGTGACATAGTGTTATTGACAATGAATTTTAATGGTTTGATTTCAGACAATTTTGAAATCATTCGAAACATATCAAAACGTTAGGACAAGAAATAACAAATCCCACTTTATTTTGAAAGGAAAATCGAAATGGAAATCTACCTGGTTTCAGTGATCATAAACATTTGGTTCACTTTTTTGGCCTCTCCTACACATGTAATGATTTTTTTTAAAGTTTTGAATAATTACTGATAGAAGTAATTCATGGAACAAAAAAGTTTGTTTAAATTTTCAATCGAAAAATTGAAACTAAGGTCGTTTTTTTAGGTAGTCCAATTGTGATTTCGACTGGGCGAACTAGACAAGATAGCGATAATTGTTTTTTTGCATGTAAGACCTTGGAAAAAAATATACGATATACGGAAATCAGTCATCAAAATTACCGGAAAAAAATTCACCAATACGAAATCGGCTAAGATTCAGATGCGAAAAACTGTTTGTCGCTATCTATTCTGGTTCTCTCAGAGCAGATACCCCTTAAAGTGGTCTCCCTAAAAAACGATCTAATAGAACGTTAGAATTCACAATTTTTCTTAGGTGACTAACGAATTTTTTTGAAATTATGGCCCATGTGATCACTTTTCAAGCCACGTGACATTACCTAGCCGAAATGTGGATTTGCGTTTTAATCATTAATTATTGGTTTCTCGTTAACCGCTTACACGATTTTTCGAAAGCTTCAGAATTGGCTCCAAAAATACTTTTTTGTTAAGTCGGCCAAAAGTTTTTTTAAAAAAAGAACAAATTTTTGATCGATGGTTAAAATCAGCGAAACCTGTTATTACGATTAAAAATATGAAGGCCCGTATTTAATTTCATCAACCATATTTTAATTTGTAGCATCAGTAAATTTATCAGTATTTTTCACCAAGAGCTTGTATTTCTTATAAAAACCTCTTTTTTTCTTCACCAAAAATGACCCCCTTTTAAATATTTTGTGAGCTTAGCCATTTTTTCGTTAATTGTACAAAATCATATCTTGCTCAAAACATTTTTTTCTAAACCTACTAAATTATATTAATATTATTCTGTTTGTAATTTGACTCCTGTTACTCTCAGTAATTTCCCAGGTTCTCGCCTTGAGGGTCCGATTGAGGCCTGGGATTCAACGCGTAGGTTCACTTTAACGTTAATAGTACAAAAAATAGACACTAATATTTTCTTGACATTTGGTAGCTTTTTAACCCTTGGAGGCACAGAGCCTTTTTATAGGCTCAAGCCACTTTGAATCATACGAAAATGGTTAAAAAAACGGTTCGCGGACACTTTTCTTTCAAATACATTATAAAAATCGGTGATTGTGATCAAAAACTATGTTTAAAATAAATTTCGCTTATCGGTTCAAATTTTATGGCGACTTGATTGAGTCTCACATCTGATAAAATAATTTTCGACTTGAAAATGAAATAAAAAGTTGAAATTAGCCAGTTTTAGGAAAGCCTTTTGAGTCCATTTTGCAAAAAAAATCATTCTAGGAAGTTCTGTGGCGAAAATATTTTTTTATTAGAGACATTTCCAAAAATCTTATTTCGATATTGGTATGATAAAATGATATATTTTAAAAGAACATCCGACATTCAGCAAAATAGCACGAAAATCAAAACATTTATCAAAAAATACATTATGTAACAACTTTAATTTGTGACACGGAAAAGATCCACCGGTATTTTATATTATGAATCGGTTAAATCATGTTTACAGAGAATCCAAATAGAATTTCCTGGAAACATGCTTTGAGGTGAAAATATTAGCAAGATTTTTTCGAAAACACATATGGTGTCAAATTACACATTTTGGATCTTCACTAGAAATAAAGCTAAAACAGTACATGTAAATGATTGTTCGGAAAGTTTTTAAAGATAAATTTGACAACAATTTGTCAAACAAATATCTTAAAAAAACAAACCTGATAGGGGTGTCAAATGACAAAATAAGTACCGTTTGCCAAAACAAATCTCACATACATGTATGCGTAAAATCATGTTTTAAATTTTATGGTTTATACACCTGTTATGTACCTGTTAATGCCGGCTAACTTATCATATTTTATACTTTTTTCAATCAGAAACACTCAAACACACGTAAAAATGTTTCATGGACAGAAATAGCCACATTAAAAAATGAAAAATTTTACGCCATAATCGAAATTTTAAAGTTTTTTACCTTCTACTACTCTATCGCAGAATGACGCATAAATTGGTTTCTTTTTGAGCATTTGCGCCCCATTTGTTTTCCCCAGAATGAAGCGTTGAAGAGCAGTTTCACCAAAAAGTAAAAGTTTGTCATCTCCTTTAATCCCGTTTTTAAGGGCCTCGCAGAC
Source organism: Oikopleura vanhoeffeni (assembly GCA_004367855.1). Lineage (NCBI taxonomy): Eukaryota > Metazoa > Chordata > Appendicularia > Copelata > Oikopleuridae > Oikopleura > Oikopleura vanhoeffeni. The sequence continues at coordinate 5,862 of SCLH01000294.1, read as the reverse complement.
ACATGACAAAAATTGACGAAGGAATTGAACCAAGGTCTGATCTGGACCATCAAGAATTTCTTCTGATAAAATTTTTCCCCACACTTTGGCGATACGTTCCACATGAATAGTTGGGAAACTAATAAAAATATTTTGAAATATTATTTATACCTAGGATGCGCAGCGGGCAAATTTCTAACTTTTAAACCGACGATACCAAGAAAAAAAAATCTGGAGCAGAATTCAAAGGCAAAAAATATGAAAAATAAAAAGTCGGATTTTTTACCGGTGATAATACCGGTTATTGGTTTAAATTACCGGTTTCGCCTTTCGGTGGAGTCCGGTTAGGTCAGCCAATACGTTTTTCGTGTTCTCCTGAAAATTTGACATCTTATAGTGACCGAAACTGATCTGAGAAATCCTGGGAAAAAATTTGAGAAAAGATTTAGAGTCAGTCTTTGCATAAATTTCGACCAAAAAATGAAATTTGAAAAATTTTTATTTGTCTAAAAGGCTGCAATAAATTTTTCGAAAAAAAAATTTTGCTGCCAAAAAGTGAAAAAAAAACTTTATAATTTGTTTTTGCCAAAATTATACCGTTAGAAAGAGTTTTATGAGAATCCAATTTTGACCGCTTAATTTTTATGGTCTTTGAAAATGCTCAATTTGACCGCTAAGACTGACGTTATGTCGGGTTTACAGAAAGAATTATGTAACTTTTTGTTAAGCAGCGACAGATTTGACTGTGCAACCACGAACAAACTGTAGGAGATATCACGAAACTTTTTTTGCATCCAACTTTAAACTTAAAAAGTGGAAGTGAAGTAAAAATTGCATCACCAGTTTACCGGTAATTCTCGGTTTGGCATTTTTTACGAAATATTCGAAAAAAAATTTATTGCCTGAGACGTTTGAACAAATTTTTTCTAGCTGTAAAAAAACGGTTCAAACCGTGAATTACCGGTGCACTGGTGAAGCAAAATGGGTTTTTCACTCTTTTATTTCCTTAAAATGTCAGTTTCTCAAAAAACTGTCAACCCTAGGGCCTTTAAGATTATTTCGAGGGCAATCACCCTAATTCGAAGAAATTTTCAATAATATATTTTGAATGACACCGTTTGGCCTAAAATTACAAAGCTATTCATATGGGGTCATATTACACATCATGTGTGAGTGAATTTCATTGCCATTCCGAATATGTGAGAAATATTTTTTTGAATGTAATTTACCGTAGGAACATTTTTTGACAAATATGATGAACTTTTTTTCAAACTCTTTCAATTCCTGGGATTTTGAGATATTTTTGGTTTACAAATGATCGAATTTATAACTTTATATTAAAACGTGTTAAAATCATATTTTCAGTGATATTTTTGGTTGAATTTTGTTGTTTAAAAATAATTTTTGAAATATTTTAACTCACGTTGAATAATTTCTAAATTCTGTTATGAGCATTCTTATGAGTAATTTGAAATCTTTTTGTTGCCCAGAATCCATTTTCATCTGTTTGACCAAACTGACAAAGTGATCTTCCGTGATTGTATTTTCAAAAAGTTCTTTGAAAAGTGAATCGATTCTCTTTCGGATCAGATCAGATTCGTGATCTTGTTGCCCACCGATTTGTTGTCCAGCCAATCGGTGAGTATCAGGCGGTTGTACGATCCCACCAGGATTTCCAAATGGATTATTCCGAATATTTCCGATTCCACTCAATCCAGCAAGATTTGGTCGGCCGAGTGGGTTGAAGCTGAAAAAAAAAATTTGAAAATAATTTTTTGTAAGAAATTAATTCGATAGAATAAATATTTGATTTTAAGGGAGGTGGTTGATGTGAAAATCACAAATGTACTTTTTTCGAATTCGTTATAAATAAAAAAAATCAATTTTGACTATTTGACTTAAAAAACTAATTTTGGTGACCTCTAGAAAACTGAAAAATCAAATCTCAAATTTTGAGGTGTTTTTTTAGATGAGGACAACGGCGTTTGAGATAAGTCGGAATCGGCACATACGATCTTTCTGAAATTTTGGGCCATAATATAACTTTTTACTGTGCGTTGCTCGACAGAGCCGATTCCGACTTATCTCAAACGCGGTTTGTGCCCACTTAAAAAACATACCGCAGCCTTATTCTAAACCAGCACAATCATATTTGTATGCTTTAGTTCGACCAAAAGATGACAACCATCGGTTTTCTGAAGACCGTATTATAATTTATAAACCATGGGTAAATTTTGACCACATGTGACGCAAGACCCACAAACAAGAAAGCTAAAAATATGATTTCGGCACCTAGAAAAATATGATCGCTTTCAAAAAATTGTTTCATAGACGAAGTTGTGGAAAAATTTTAAGATTTAATTTTTCACTTTTCTAAAAGTCATGTTTTTTCAAATTTAGCGTTTTCCAAGATAAATGAATCTTTTATAAAATTATATTAATTTTTATTTTCATTAATTAATAATAAATTAAAAAAATTTCATTTAACCATTTATAATTTATTTTAAATGACAAAAAGTTTTAGCCGATTCGCGTCCTATTAGAAGCTCTCTACTGTATAACCAAAAAAATTTGACTACTCCCTATACAATCTAGGTCCCCTATATTATATAGGTTATATAATATCATTATTATCTTTATAAAATTACCTTGGCATATTAAAGCCTGAGACTTTTGGGTCAAGAGACAAACCGGGAATACCGGTAACTGGTACCCCACCGATTGAGCCCGGTAATGACGAAGAAGTAGGACTTATGCCAGATGAAGAGCCAAGAGCAGATCGTTGAAATAAATCTTTAACCGCATTTGTTTGGAAATCGGAATAATTTGGAGATTGAAAAACACCAGGTGATATTCCTCCAAGGCCTTCAAAATTACCGGACATACCGGAAGATGTGTTGTTGAAAGCGTTCGAACCTTTGGGAAGTGATAAACTTTTGATTTTTGAAATTGCTCTTCATCCACAAAAAAAACGAAGTACAGTTGGGTCCCTCTGACTGGAACAAAACTAAACGTTTGGCGGTTTCTCGAGTTAGATAGACCCCACTTTACAAGGGGATTAAAAATCGAAATATTGAGAATCGGGGTTATGTCATGTTTGTATATCAGGACATGTTTGGTTTTGCTTTTTTGTCCTTGTAAAAACCGCCGGTTTGTTCTTCTGGTTTGCTGTAAAAAATCAAAGAAAAAAAAATTTTAATACCTGCTACATTATTATGGTCTTTGAAAATAATGAAAAATTAGGCCGAATAGACAAATAGAAATTTAGGCTATTTTGTCCTTAAAACGATGGCCTAATAGACACAATTCCATTTTTGAAAACATGTTTGTTATCTGGTACTTTGAAGTATAACGCTTTCCTAGTGGTCCGCCAATAATGGAGGGTTGGAATGTAGGCGGAGACGGGGTTATTCCAGGTTTTCCAAATCCCGATTTCATAATTGGCGAATGAGTCAAGTTTGTCAAGGCGCGGAACTGTTCATCTGTTGCCATAGGAATACTAAAGAACGGTTTTAAGATACTTTTAAAAAAAATGGAAAATACTAGTATATAGCAAAATAATATATTATTCAGTCTATATACAATGTACTACAGTATACGACATCGTATTTGTCTTTAGACCTTAAGGTAGTTTTTGAAATTTTGCAAAACGTCCGCTTAGACGCACAGAAACAAATTTTGCTCTAAAAATGGAGCTAAAGAGCAGTAATTATTAGCCAAATTTTCAGCATGATCAGCCGCATCTACTGTTAAAATTTGAATCAGATAAGAACAAATCTCGGGGAGTTCTACAATAAAAACTCGGAATTTGCTTAATTCATTTTTTAATCTTTTCGGGGACTTTTTCACTAAAACGTCCACTTAGACAAATACAGCAGTACGTTGGAAATAAAAGGATTTTTAAAATCACTTGCCAGTTGCAACCCTGTCAAAAATGGAAAACAGTTTTTCACATTGCCTATCATTAACGGGTATGCTCAGAAATCCTATCATTAAGCTTGACATTTTTTTGAATAATATTTCAAGCTAGGCAAAATTTGGCATCTTGTGACATTAGTTTTAAATAACTAGTAGAATGAATGGTGTTTAAGGGGGTATATCTGTCTGATTAAATAAAGGCCTTAGAGGTATTAAAAATGCTCCAAATCTGCCAGATATACCCCCTTAAGGGGATGATGGGTTTTGATTATTACAAATTATAAAAGATATTGAAAATTACTACATTTAGAAAAAATAAAAGAAACCATAATATTTAGCTTCAAAACATATTATATAAGCAACAAATTTGCTAAGTAAGCGTTAAATAATTACATAAATCTAATGGTTTACTTTTAATATTTTATTTATAAAATGCTCAAAATAAAACATTTGATAAAATACTTGTATCATTGTATCACACATGTTCATGATAAATCTCGCATAAAATATATCATAACGTTATGATAAATATAACATGAATCATGTGGTTACATGATATAAAAACTGATATATAAATAAATATAATTTAAATAGGCGAAAAAAAATAGTTTAAAATTTGAGCCCGTTTCCGTCCTATTCAAAGCTTTCTATTTTACTAAATTTCAGAATGTTTTACAAAGCCCTTTTATTTTCACAAGACAAAAATCTCAGGAATACAGATTTTTGTCTACAACTCCAGAAAATTATTGGTGGAAAAATAGCCCAATAGACGTCACATAGTTATAAAAATTCATTTTTAATGCCATTTATTAAAAATCTCTGAAAACGGACCTTGAAGGTGACATCATTCCTGTTCGCAATTGACTCGTGAGGTCGACACCAGGTGGTGGACCAGAGTTGCTCATATTCCCAATACTCATATTTCCAATATTGCTTAAATTTGGGAGAGAGATCGGAGCTTGTTTCTGTAAAGTACTTTCCAAGAATTCGTGAATTGTCAAAACCTCTTTTGGAATGTCAGCACCTAAATAAGTTTAAATAGAATTTATACAGTATAGAGTGAGTTTAAACGGACAGTTTGGTCGAACGAGTTTGGGTCAAAAAGTCATGCTAGCGTGCATTTAAAGGGACATTTTTGTGATACAAACTGTCCGTTACGTTTTAACGAATAATTTGAATGCCAATTTAAACGCTCGCTCACACGATTTTTTAACCCTAACTCATTCTACCAACCTGTCCGTTTAAACGCACTTTTATTTCTCAAGCTGGCGCTGCTAAAAATAAGACTAATACAGTCCATACTACCTTAACGTTACAAAGAAATAATCTATTTGACATTTTGGATATTTCAATGAATAACGGTTTAGCTGTGCAAAAAAATAAAGCTAGAAATGGCTAGTCTTATTTAAGCTAACAATAGTACCTTAAGTCATACTGTATGACTCATACTACTTTACCTGATATTTGCATATTCTGCGCCAATTTTCGTAATTCGTGAATGAAAGGAATATTCGTTTGATATTCTTCCAGCCACTTTTTCAAGTTCAAAAAGTTTTGTCTGCTAGCCAAACAAGCCAAATCGATTGCAAATTTAAAGTCTTCCTCTGAGCTGATTTTGAGTAGGTTTTGAAGCGCTTTGATTTCTTTTGCAATGTCGTAAATTCGGACCAATCGCTGCTGATCATTTGAGTTTTCTTTGTAATAATTCTTTAGGGCGGACTTAAGGAGCTCGCGGAGCTGAGGCATCTGACCACAGTTGTTCCATATGTAAACTTTTAATGGCTCACCAATTATTTAACATTTATCGGATTTATAGACTACAATAATTCTTGCAGCAAAACTTTCTAGGACTTTAATTATAGTCCTAGAAAATTTTGCTGCAAGAATTTAAATTTTCAAAAAATATGCATTAAATTTATAACGATTTTTTTGCGAAATTTCACACAAAATTTTAAAGAAAATCCG
>SCLH01000293.1:358251-369269 GCA_004367855.1 Oikopleura vanhoeffeni | reverse complement strand
ACGCGTGACCGTGAAAAGACTGTGAGTCCAGAAGTTGTTCCGGATTGTAGGAGTTAACTATCAGTAACGTTAGATGAAAATTTTACAGCATGATCAAATTTGTTATAATTTTCGCACTAGATTCTTTGTTGATTTTTAAAAAATTTGTTTTTCATGTTAATTTAGTGCATATCATTAAAAAAAATTATTAAAACGCTCCAAAACCTTTTTTTAGTGAACCCCACGATTTTTTCTAATTTTTTTGATTACAGACGGATTTTCGTTTACTATGAGGTTTTCGTTATGCGATATAATTGGGCCAACAATGGACTATTCCCACAAGAACAAACAGGAAAATTCGCCCACTGGAAGGGGTTTTTTTCAGAAGAAAAGTTAAATTTATCTATATTTCGAAGAATTAACCTAGAACCAGTGGAAAATTGCCAAACCAACCCACAAACGTTTGGCGCTCTGTGATTGGCCAGTTTTTATCTCGAAGTAGGCTAGTACGTGTAGGTTAGTGCCTCGCTAAAGAAAGTATAGTGNAAAATGTGGAAGCCATTTCTCACTTTCTTTGACAATCTAGCTCGTTGATATTGTCTAGATCACTTTTGAACGATGATTTTTGATAATAGTTTCGATTTAAAACTCTATCTTCTTTTAATGAACGTGTTCAGATGAAGCAGTTTTGTTAGACTCAGGCAGAAAATTACTTCGTCAATATGATGTTTGCGGTATTTTTTGGTGGGCCACTGGTCTGTGAGTTGCGACAGTGTGGTAATTCTGACAATTCTAGAAATATGACTATATATAAACGGAAATGACAATGAAAAACATTCTCAGAAAATTTGCGTCCTGAGCGAATCAAATAGTTAACGCCACCAAATTGAAAACTAAAGATCTCACTGATCAAGATAAGTCTGACTTGCAACCAATCGAATACGTCACTCTACTCATTTTCTAACACTACACTTAGCGGTCGAATTCGATTCTAGGTTTCAACATTTTATGCTTAAAATAATTGAAATTTCTGGCAGATCGATTAAGATATTTCTGATAAATTATGTGTTTGCATCGTTTCTCGTGGATCATATGTTCACCGAAATAAAAATTGGTCAGTAGTCGTGTTAGAAACTAGTGCTCAAGCTATATGAACTCTCTCTCCTCGCTCCTCTCATACACCTAATATTATACACATGACATAGAGACCTCTTCTTTTGAAAATTTTTAGATTTTGTTCTAGAATGTTGTGAAAGATAATATTGCTACCAGTGAGATCCCTGGTCGACTGTAGTGCATCGAGTCTACACGCTCACGTCGCGAGTGACATCCCCACGTTGAATAAACACTGCTCTGCTTCTCTCCGCATCCTCTAACGCCCGTCTGACGATACGAACAGCACATTAAGCATGAGTGATCTCTTCTCATCCCTCATAGTGCGTGATCTCTCGCAATACAATATATCAATATCTTTTCGGCTTTAAAAGCAATGGGCATTTCTGGAGAAAATGGCGATGTAAATTTGAAATTTTAAAAAAAGTTAACTATTAGTGGATTGGTATATTATATAAAGTATATCATCAGTGATGGGATAGACATCATATAAAATATGGTCTTGCGATTTTTGAAAGAAAACAATCAGTAATTATTATCAGCCTTATATGCACGAGTTCAGGGGGATTAATATTTTCTAGAAAAAATTATGAGACTTCAAAAACTATTTTTGATTTCTATTATTGGTGATTAGAATTAAAAACATGCAAATAATCCTTTACTGATATTTGAATAAAAAAATAGTATGAGGAATTGAGACATTGTGAGCTCTAAAATTTCTTACATATATTTACCTTCATGAAATTATAGGTTGCATCTGTATCAATTATCTTCAAAATGCATCGGGTTTGCCCAAACTTGGCTTGAGGGTAGAATAGCCGATTTTCAAAAATAAAAGTATCTCTCTGCGGTAACATAAGGTCACAATTTTTTTGACGGCACAAGGTTTCAATATGGCGTAATCGATGGATCTGTATCCTCGGCCAATAAGAATTCGCTCTGGCGCGAATCATGAGATTGGGGAAATCAAAAGGGCTTCCATCGTCGAAAAAGGATCAGCTAGTCTTATCTTAAAATTGCTACTGCATGAAATTGCTTCGTGCACTTTTTTGCGTTTTCGTTCCTTTTTTCTTAAACAATCTTCACAATGCTAAGCAGAAAAACATTTAATTGCTGGTTGCGAAATAAAGTAATGAGGATACTCAATAAATAAACTTTTTATACAAATATGATTAAAATATTAAAATTTTAAAAGTCGATATAATATTACTGCTATAGATGTTTATGAATTTATACAATACAGATTAGGACTTCTAGGCACAATCTGGTGGGGCTCAATGGCGGCAAAAATTCATGGAAACTATCATAATTAATAATAATAAATGGCAGGAACATCATCCAACATTATTTAAACAGTACAATTTAAAGCACTTTTTATAACATTTATAAAACAAATTATTCTTATGAATAAATTAAAAAGTAACAATAATTAATTAAGGGGGTTCAAATACGAAAAACTTGGTTCTTAAAACCTAACTATTGGTAACCATTAAAACCTGTCAAACCTCATATCACGCTAAGCGCTTGAACTTGAGTAAAAATTGCATAAAAATAAAAAATTCTCGTTAAAAATTTGGTTTAATATTTTGTAGGCCTTTTTCTTCAGAAAAATTTTTTTTTTAAATGTCATATTTTTCCCAGAACCGTTTATATATAGTAACTGGCACTGTGACCAGGGCCCAGCACCTCCTATTGGTTAAACCAAGGAGGAATGTTTAACCACTAAAATAATGGACTCTTGGCGAAACGTTTCGGAACCACTCCGACTAGTGTACACTTCTAGGTCCCACATATTCATAGACAGCACTATGACTATTAGTGTTATTGTGGAAAAATAGAAAGCTTGTATTAACTCCTAGGGCGTATATGAAAAAATTTCTTTCACAAATATAATATTGGATGTTCTGTAAAACTTTGAAAGAAAAGTAAAATTTGGGTTTTGCTGATAGGCAGGATAATGTGTGTTTCGCAGTATATTTGTATCCTTGAATATTATGAATTTATTTGATTTTTCGTTACCTTTACTATATATTTGTGTATTTTGGCGTAAAATATACAAAGATAAGACTGGAAGAAATAATAAAATTTCAGATTGATTCCTAAACTTGAAGTGCTAAAGTTGGTGATTGTACATAATTGTAGCAATCAGTGCTTCCTTTATTTTGCTACCAACAAAAAATTGCTAAAACATCCATACGAAAATAGAAAGAAATAGGGCAAAAAAGTTCAAAGTATTGTAAACGAATCAAGACATTTTTTGCACAACAAATTATTGTAATGCAGCCTTGCAACAAAAAAATTGTGAGTCTTCTGTGAACGAACGAATAGGTGGCGTTGACTGGGGTCAAATGAGTCTTGCAATAAATGGGCAAAATTCAGGCAATCTCCTTGAAAAAAAGTGGTGCAAATAGCCTATGCAATTCCGATTTCGTTCAATCTTCAAAATGGCACGAAAAGGAAAAATGTGCCTGACACAGACAAAAAAATGAAGACAAGTCATTGACAAAAGGCATTCAATAAGCCCATAAAATAAATAAATGGCACAAACGTTGGTTGTTAATGACTTGGACAATCTCTTACCTCCTTGTATCTATTTCCCTTATTATAATATTTTTTAATCTGCCAATTTTAATTTCAAAAACAAATCTTTTCAAATCATTCGGATTAAAAACTTGTACAAAAATGATTTCTTTCTTATGTTCACAGTAAAAAAGCCTTTTTGTAGCTGGCAAAGTCTGGAAATATAAGCTTAGCAACAACCTGACTTGCCGCATTAACAATGTTTTTAAAAACTTCTTTTTCTTTACTTTGTGTGCTAGCCTTCCTTCACCTGAGAAATTATATATTTGGTGCTGACAAAGGACAAATCAAAAAATTGTGTTTTTCAGAATAATTAAGATCAGGCCTGTGCACTTTGAGGAATGGTTGGAGTCTGGCTCAAACACCCAATTCCACTTAATCGACGGTTGAGTGTGGCTACGGAGGCGTTTAAAAAAATATATTAAATTTAGTGAGAAATGTGTTAAAAATTTAATTAACAAAATGGCTTTTTTTAAGCGATACCAGGACACCAACTTATCAATTTCTTTAAGATATTTCAAAACCCATTTCACAATGGGCACACTTTCATAAATATCTTATTCTTGTACACCCCCTTATGAGCTGAAACCACTACTGGCAAAAACAGCGGGGTGGGACTACGGTTATGGGGAACTGCGATCATCTAATCATTTTTTGCAACTTCATAATCTTCTTTTTAATACGTTTTTACAATTTATCGAAAAAAAAAAAAAAAAACAAATCTGAGCACTTAGGCGAATGTTCATAAATAGCTTCACGCAGGATATGCCTCATATCTATTCCAACAGCCGAATTTTTCACGGTTCATTTCTTTATTTTTCATGGTTAATTTTTTCTGTGTATTTCACAGTATTCCTGGAAATATAAATTTAAATTGGCTAAAATCAGTATTATCAGAAAACTCTGATAAAGAAATCTTACGGAACGTGATTCAGGTCAACATAAAAGGATTCTAATCCCATTCGCAACTCCGAATTTAAAAGTATACAAAATGTCAATACCGCGGAAAGCCATCTTTCGCTGCCTCAGGAACCAAAACTGGATTTTTCAAATAATCTTTCCGAATTCTTAATTAATTTTTGGCAATTTTATCTCGTTTAGTAAATTAGGTGAATGTGAAATTTAGGCACAACTACCACCGATTAATTTAAAATTTATAAATCAAAGATATTTTTCAAAATGTTGTTTCTTCGTTTATTCTGATTCTTTGCAATAAATTCTACAGCAAAAGTTGTGTTCACGAGGGATATTGAACTATTATTCCAGAGATTTTTGTGCTATTATTATGAGTTAGTAATAAAGTTATGAAGGCCCGAAAAAAAGTCTGGGCCTATAGACCGCTTTATATGATCAATTATACAAGAATGCGGCAATCATCTATTTTTTCTAGGAGACGGCAATATTGACATATGGATTAATTGAAAATACCCATGTGAGCGTGGACAGACGATTATCAGTTTTTTAATTATGACTCTTGGCGTCACCTGTGTCAATATCGATTATTGATGCCCGGTTAACATAAATAATCTCATTTGCCTGTTAAAAAGATAGGGAATGAAGATATTAATGTACCCGGATTCATAATGGATATAGTCTTATATTTTATAATTATTGTCGTAAGACTACTATATTGAACAGGACCACTCAAAACTGAATCAGCGTTGGATATTATTAAAAACTATTGGAATCCTACGCGATCTGCGATCGTGTAGGTTAAAAAAAATTTGAGCGCAGAGCGATGTTCCAAAAATAAGTGATTGTACTACTAACACAAAAATTGCCATTTCAAAAAATTAAAAATTCGGACAAATCTCCAGAACTATTGCCATTTATCTCTCACTTGAAACATATTTGCAACCAATTTACTCTTTCGGTCAAAAAGTTCAAAATTTGTTTCAACTTGGGATTTCGTTGTTGAATTTAGGGTTCATTGGCTGCAGAAGATAAATTTATTCTTTGTTTGCGTATATATTATATAACTTTATACTAACAATATATAAATCTATTACGAGGCCTGATCTACGATTCCAAAAATTGGGTTTTAAAAGATTAAGACTAGTGTTAACTCCCACCAGTCTTTTTTACGGTCACGCGTGACCGTGACCCGTTTAATCGCAATTTAGGACCCTTAATCTTCATTATGAAATTTTAAACTAAAGGTAATCGATTCGGGGGACTCTATTTTAAATTAAATTGACGGTTGTGGCGTTTTTTCTCTGAAGATTTTTAACTGTATTACAAGTACTTATTTTTTGCAAAAAAAATTTTAAAACACCAGTCATAAAAAGACTTGGAGCCGAATCAGAAAAAAATTCCTAAGTTTCTTTTTTCCTTTACACCAAGCCTGAAAATTGATTTTTCCCACGTGGACCGTATCATTCACAGGAATAGGTTGGCGAAAATAGTACTTGTTTTTTCAAAATATTACTTTAAATCAAATTTTTGAAAAAAAAAGAAGTGGTTCTTTAGAAGTTTTAAAGACTTTTTTCTCCATTACAAACCAAAGACAAAAACGATCACGTGACCTCTTTAATGCAAGGAAATATAAGTTTCTGGGTTCAAGTACATAAATAGTTAGTCAGATTTAGTCCGAAAGTTTTTTGTTGGGTAATAAACCACCTTAAGAGTTTGAACTAATGATTTTTTGTCCAAATAGTGTCACGTGGTCTTACTTTTTTCAAGAAATAAGGATAAATATATGGACATAATTTCAGACCTTATTTTTGAAATTATTTCGTGCACGTGATTTACATCGTACTGTACCGTAATGTGAGAAAAACGTCTGAAAAACGTTTGTAGTGACCCTGGAATTTTTTTTGGCTGATTTGGAGACTTTTTCAAAATACCGATATTGTTTACCGTATATCAAATTACCGTTAACTGCAAAAGTCATCGTCAGAGACTCATAGCTACCCTCATAAAGAATCGGAGAGTCGACTTTCTGATGGAAAAATATTTAGCAACTATGGGTTAATTATGTGTACATGAAAGGTCGCCAGAAGAGCACCAACAATCTTCTTGTGAAATTTCGTCAGCAAAATTTGATTATTTTTGCTCTCTAGTAACCGTTCAGTACATAACTCCCCCAGGATAGTTGGCTAATATTTTTATTAGAAAAATCGACCTCTCCGGATTGAGGGTCTTACTTTACAGCTTCGACTCGATGAACTTGAAAGTGGCCTTGAAACCTGTCATAAAAAATAGTTCTTTTTAAATTTTAAGGAGCTGATTTTTTAAAAATTTTACATCAAAACATTGCACTATTTTTTTGCAGTTTCAGCACCCAAATTTTGGTGCGGTCTTAAATTATACTGCAAATTTTTAAAATGTCAAAATTTAAGGGGCCTAAATGGCTTAATCAATTATGCCCTTAACTTGTGCGCAATCGTGCCCTAAAAGAGGACGAGATTTTATATATTTTCTTATCACCATTTGATGCCTTTAAATTCTCGCTGTTTTTCACATTTTATTTCGATTACCGATTGTACGGAAATTATCAGAATTACCTATGATCAGTGAAATATAGTTGATAATGCAAACGAAGCTTATTACCTTGAATTTAAACAACCACGGTAACGCGTGACCGTGAAAAGACTGTGAGTCCAGAAGTTGTTTTCCGGACTTGTAGGGAGTTTTTAACTAATCAGTTTAACGTTAGATGAAAATTTGACAGGCATGATCAAATTTTTTGTTTTAAATTATTTTCGCACTAGATTCTTGTTGAATTTTAAAAATTGTTTTTTCATGTTAATTTAGTGCATTATCATTAAAAAAAATTATTAAAACGCTCAAAAACCTTTTTTTAGTGGAACCCCACGATTTTTCTCGAATTTTATTGATTACAGACGGATTTCTTTACTATAGGATTTTCGTTATTGCGATCTATAATGGGGCCAACAATGGGACTATTCCCACAAGAAACAAACAGAGAACAATTCGCCCACTGGAAGGGGTTTTTTAGGAAGAAAAAGTTTAAAGTTTACTCTATATTTCGAGAATTAACTAGAACAATGGAAAAATTGCCAAACCAACCACAACGTTGTGCGCTCTTGTGATTGGCCAGGTTTTTATCTCGAAGTAGGCTAGTACGTGTAGGTTAGTGCCTCGCTAAAGAAAGTATAGTGTGGAACTCCGTGGCGCCTTCCGGAGTATGAGATCATTTTTTTTCCGATAATTAAATGCTTTTTTTCAAGACTGTGTTGCAAAAAGTCAATCTCTTTTTCATTTTTCTTCATTTTTTACCGTATTGCTACCAAGTATAAGACAGGTATAAGACAGGCCGGTGTATTCATGGCAAATTTGAAAGTCCCTGTATGTCTCAACATGACCCATGGGCCATGGGGTCCACAAATAAGTAACATGTAACTCAGAACAATTTTTTTAGGATTTTTTTTAATTGGAGGAGAAACAGAAAAAAAAGTTCCGCGGAGGCACCAGAGCCTTTCAGGAGGCTCTACTTTGAGCGCTGTTTAAAGAAAACTTCTAATGAGATCAACCTTTAATTTTTCCTTTTTGATCAAATTGAAGAGTTAAATTTTCCAAAAATTCAATTCTTGAGCTTTATGTTTTCATTCTAAAAAAAACGTTCGAAAAACAAGGTTGATTAAACTCGTAGACATTTGGTTTGACATGAATCTGTTACCCAGACTCGATTTAGCCAACTATTGCCTCACTTTTAAATCGGCCATATTAGTAACGGTTTCATTTATCAACATTCATTTTTTCAATAGCTTAAAATAATATTCAGACAATTTGCTATACAATTGAAATAACCAAAATTAAAATTTTAAACGAATTTAAAGGCATTTAATGAAGATAAGGAAAACAAAAAGTTGCGAAATTCACTATGACTCGACTATTAAAGTGCTATAATGAGATGAAATTAAACCTTTATTTATTTTGCAATTACCTTTTATTAAACTTCAAATGATTTTCTAGCAGTTGTGTCTAAAATAATTATATGTTTCTTGCAAATTCTCGAGTGAAAAGGACCTTAAAATTATTCATCAATATTATTAAAATGTGGACAGAATGCGAGACATACTGACGCCTACGCACGTAGGCGAAACCCTTTATAGATTCAATGTGATTTAATTATCGGAAGTTTTGATTTCTAGAAATGCTCTAGTCTAACCGGAGGCCAATTTTCACAAAATAAATACAAACAGAAATCTTGAAATTAAAAAAAAAATCAATCGGTAATTATTGATTAATCAAAAAAACCATTGTACCGATAAAGGGTAATTTAGGAAAAAGTTCTCAAATTAACATTAAAAAACATTGGGGATGAACTTCAGACGCTTTTAAGACTTTCTTCGCATTACACTAATGTCCGAATAAAATCAGGTGACGAATAATGGTCAAAAATAAGGTTTGAATATGTCATAAATAAATCCTTATTTTCGAAAAATAAGATCACGTGACTGTGTTGGAAAATATTATTATGTTCAAAACTCTTAAAAATTGGTGTTTATTGCCCCAAAAAAAATTTCGGCGTAATTTTGATCACTATTTGGTTTCTTCACCAAAACCTTATTTTCTTCATTTGAAGGTCACGTGATCGCTTTTGGAACTTTTTGCGTGTAATGGGAAAAAGTCTTAAAAACTTCTAAGGAACCACTTCACTTCTTTCAAAAATTGGATTTTAAGCAATTTTTGAAAAAAAACAGTACTACTTTTTACCAACCTTATTCCTTAAATATACGGTCACGTGATCATTTTGGGGCTATAGTTAATGGGAAAAAAGTCGTAGAATTTTTTTTCTGATCACGATGAAAAGGTTTAATTTTTGATTTAAAAATTTTTGCAAAAAATAAGTTACTGTAATACAGTAAAAATTTTCAAAAAAAAAAACGCACAACGTCATTTGTTTCAAAGTTTGATCATATAACTTTATAATTGATCTTGTCATTAATGATTAAGCGTCTAAATGCGTTAAATGGTGTGCGGCAAATAGTTGGCGCTAAAATCGAGTCTACGAGTTAAAGACGTTATACAAGGACGTTGTACAAGATATGTATTTTATCTCAATAACGTTGGAAATTCAAATCGAAAAGTATTTTCAAATAAGTTCAAAATATTAATGAAAAATCACATTTTTAAGAAATTAATTGTTAGTTTTCTCGATTTAATAATGTATTTGATGATTATTACAATTTTAAGGCAAATTTGGTTTAAGAGTACTACTAGGCATGATTTCGTAAATTAAGTATTTTTTCAAAACATATTATTTTATTCATACTAATATCGAAATAAGATATTTCGAAATTTCACTCATAAAAAATATAGTTTTGCCCCATATCCTGTATGGAATTAATATGTTAAATTTCGGGACAGGTAAAATCTTTCTTGGGTGTGTATAGTTTATTGTGCTATTCAGTGAAGAGTAGCGAGGGTCACGTGATCACCTTCCCCTCTCTCTTGCCATCTCTCGCGCCACCTCACTCGCCACTCTACACTAAATAGCACAATAAACTATACACACACAAGAAAGATTTTACCTGTCCCGAAATTTAACATATTACTTCCGTACAGGATATATAAGCCAGACCAAGCCAACGAAATTTCTTTGTCTGGTCAAGCCAAGCCTGACAAATACCTCTGGCTTGCCAAGGTCTGGTATAGACTTTACTTTTTTTTAAATGGCAGAATTAATGATATCTACAAAACTGACCTCAAAGAAATATTTTGGAAAAATATCCCTACCGTGTTTACTAGAGACGCGTTTACCTGACCCTAAATCTAATATTTTCAACATATGGTGAAAGTTGAAAATTATTTTTTTAATGTCAAAAACCTCCCTCCCGTTTACACTGTTCACGAGTTTACTTAACCCTGAATCTAATATCATGTATGGTGAAAATTGAAAATATTTTTTTTGAAAAAAACTTTCGTACCGTGTACACTGGGCACGAGTTCACCTAAGCCTCAATCTAATTTTTTCAACATAGGGATAAATTTTAAATTCATTTTTTGATTGAAAAAAACTTCTATACATAATTGTTTTGAGTCATTTTGGAAAAAATGGTTAAAACATAGTTTTTTCCTCGGTTACTTATTCGTCGACCAAATAGGTCATTTAAGACATGCAGGAACTTTCAAAATTTGAACGACTGCGACCGCGGCCTGTCTTATACAATACGGTTAAAAAAAGAAGAAAATGAAAAAGAGATTGACTTTTGTAATGATCTCATACTCGGGAACCACACTATACTTTTTAGCGAGGCACTAGCCCACTTTGAGATTAAAACTGACGTAATTCTGTTTTCTTTTTGACTAAGGCAGCTGCGTTGCCTTTGACGATTTGAAATAAGGAATTTCAAAAGTCAAAAATCGGTTTCAATGTG
>SCLH01000293.1:318325-344661 GCA_004367855.1 Oikopleura vanhoeffeni | reverse complement strand
ACATGTAAAAATATAAGGCAAAAGTCTCGTAGAAATTGTAAATTTATTGTAAAATTATCACTAAAATAAAAGTAAAAATAAGACAAACATGAGACAGTTGAACTAAATAGTAAAAACTGAATAGTGAAACTGAATAATTTTAAGGCTTCGAAACTTTGCTTATAAACCAAAGTTCCTAAAACTTCAAGGGCAACTTCTAAGGGCCAAATTGGTATGCATTGCACACTTGGCCACTTTGAACTCAACCCAAAAGCTTGATAAATATAAGGCAAAATGTGTTACATTTATCAAGTAATTTAAGTCACCTGAGAATTCTTTAAAATTAACCAAAATATATCAATCAAACTTCAGTGAAAGTTAAAAATTGTTACATTAGGCAAAAATCAGAATGCGAAAAATTATCTCTCGATGTGATTGGCGTGAGTAAATTGAACGGATATTTCAAAAATGAACTCAAATTTTTTTTTTCTGAATTTTGATTTTTCAGATAACCGATGTCAAAATCTCGAAACCGAGATAGGGAAAAAATTTGCTAGTAAAATTCTTAAATTTTTTCGAGGAGAAACGCGCCTGCCCCCGCCAACTAACGGTCGCTGGAAAACTGATAAATTTACGTTTTTTTCGATTTCCACCGGAAATGAACGATTTTAAAAAACATAAAAAAACCAATCTAAATATTTTCAAATTTTGGTCCAGATGGCTTATTTCGTTTTTTTAAACCAAAAAACTTCATTTTTGACGATTTATCCCAGAGGTAGTCCCTACTGTCATTATTTTTTAATTTTAAAAAAAGAACACCAGTAGCGATAAACGCAGATGTAAAAATAAAAATGTCACTTTAAAAAATTATCTCCATAAATAACTAAAGATAACAAATTTTTTTTGAATTCTGAATTAAATTTTAGAAAATCTTAAATTTTACTTTTTTCATTCTTGTTTTAATATGCTCATTTAGGTATTCTATAAAATTAATGGAAGAAATTGCAAATAAATTAAACCAAGAAGAAATCAACAGAGTTTATTGTTTCGGTGACAATCCTCTATCTGATATCTACGGTGCAAATCTATTTACAAAAACTCTGGAAAAAGCTCGTCAAAACGGAGATTGCTCAGTTACATCGGTTGCCTCTTTACAGGAGTGTATTGCAGTACTTGTTGGTACTGGTGTTTGGAACCCTAGTGACCCTGAACCAGAAAGTGTAGAGGTCGATTATGGCCATAGAGATTTGCCTTTTAATGCAAAATTATGTAAATCAAATATTATTACGGAGGATGTTTTAACTGGTATGCAATACGTTTTTGAAAGAGAAGGTTATAGTCCTGCAAAAAGTTCTAAATGAAACTTTAATTTGTGTATAAGTTCTATAATTTATGGCCATTTGTGCTATGTTTTCGTTTTGAAAATAGAAACTTCACCACTGTTAGCTGAGAATTTAACAAACTCTCATTCGAGAAATTTCATTTTTTATACAGTTTATAATATTTTTGGACAATACATCGATTATCGGGGGTCGACGAAAAAAACCAGTATCTCAGAACTGTCGCTGATTGCGTTTCTTCTCGCCGACCCCCGAAACCATGGCATGATTTTCATGCTTTAAAAATATTGCATAATGTATAAAAAATCGAGTTTTTTGATAAATGTTGACCTTTTGACCATTGTTTGCCATCTCAGAGTTGAACAAGTAAATAAAACAAAGACGTGATTTCACAAAATGAGCTTTATATCAATTGACATTTTTTGTTAATTTAAAAAAAAAGGTTCAAAATAAGCTGAAATCCAAATTAGTTTTATACAGAGAGGGTCAATGGCTCGGCCTGAATCGTCCAAAGGTGCCCAATATCTGAAAAATATTCAAAATACTTCTCAAATGGGTTTTTTGGTGCACGGTTGTCTGAAATTTGTTTGTTGAAGACCACTGTTTGCTGGGATTTGAATAAACTTCCAGCAGGCAAAATGACTTTTATTTTGTAAAACAGAACGTTTTTGAAGCATAATTACAGTAGAGTCTCTCTAACTTGAACAAAACTGAACTTTGGGCGGTTCTTCGGAAAATTTTGACACCAGTGCAGAATTCAATAATGCGTACATTGGTGTAAAAAATGTTTTGAGAAATTCCCAAAAGTTAATTTTTTTTTCTAGTTAGGGAGATCCATTTAAAGAGCATCCACTGTAGAAAATTAAAATAATAGAAAAGGTGTTAGCCAGAATCATATCCACTATGGTATACTGTAAGTCCAATCATCCGCACGTGACAAATTTCGATTTAACAAAATAAAAAAATTCCAAACAATTACCCAAATTGTTCTCTTATGAAAATTTTTTACCACAAAATATTTTTGTTTATATTTTGCTACAAAAACGAGCGGATCCGATCAGGTCTGATCACATTTTCGGCACTCGATTTTATCGGCTGTTTGCTTAATTTTTTTAATAACTGCTCGTGGGATTATTTGATCATTTTTTATCAGTCTTATGATTTTCCATGGGACAAAGTCAAGATGTTTTTTCCCATGCTAGCATAGGACTAATTTTGCGAACTTCATATTTTAAGATTTTTCAAAACTGAAAATCTTTTGTTGCTGCTTTATTTCCATCTGTTCAAACTAGTTAATACTGTATTAATAATACTGTTAATAAAATAATTGCCTAAATTTTAATTCTGCTTTATGTATTTTATTCTGAATTGTAACCAAAAAAGACTTGCCAAATAAAATATGTTTTATTTGAAGAAATATTTATTAGTGTTTATAATAATTTTTACAGTTGAAGTAAATTCGAAGACAGGTTTATTGATTATTTACAAATAATAAATAGGATGTAAAGTTTTTATTTCTAGAATATATTTAAAATTTTGGGTCATTTTTCAATTCATAAGTTATACAGAAAGTACATATACAGATATGCAGCACCGGGGAATGCAACTCGAGATTCCTGGATTATGTAATATCCCTTTAACTCTCAGCCGCCCGTCAGGGCCTGATCGACTTTAAACGTTTTTTTCGACCCTTATACATAATGGGATCATCGTCGACCAAGTGAAAGCTGATTTTTTGTGCGTTTTGTGGAATAACAGTACTTAATTACAGTACTTTTTTTGCAAAAAAATCTCAAATCTGTCTAAAAACATATGTGAGGCTATTTTACAAAAAAATCTAAGACTTTTTTTCCATTACCGTATAGTCGAAAAACGATCACGTGACCCCGTAAATGAGAAATAAGATATTTTGAGAAATCTAGAAAATATGAAGATGAAACTTATTTGAACAAGCTTTCTATGTCTTATTATAATTTTAACTTATAATTTTAAAACGGTACAAATTTAGCTCAGTTCTCATTGTTCTAAATTCAACAGTTTTTTTAGTATTTTTTTTCATTTAACACTGATTTTTTTGAATTGCAATTGGATGCATTTTTAATCAAAATAAAATGAAAGTTTTAGAATCCATCAACGAGATAATTGTCTAAAATTAGATCATAAACGACTTAATTGAATATGTTTTTAATGAAAAACTATAGATAATTGACATTTAAAACATCAGCGCTGCAGGACCTGACGGGCGGCTGGCCATCTTTAACTGCGGTCGTACCCAGTTAAAACATTTAAAGTGATTTAGGGTATCATTTTTTTAAATAAATCAAATCAATTAAAGTAAAATAATAAAAAAAAAATATGAGTAGTTACAAATTTTATAAATAATTCAAATAAATTTAATTAGAAGAAAAAAAAAAACTATTAATTTATTATTAAAATATTAATTGGATTTCCCAAAATTTAGAATAAGGGGAGTACTTAAATTTCGACAACTTTATTTTTTTTCGAAATTGATTGTTATTTTATTTATTGTTACAATTTATACAGTAGTATTTTTTTTATTACTTTTTCAGTTTTCATTGATTTTATTTATTTAAAAAATTGATCCTCTTTTTAATTGACAAAATAAGAAGTACTGTGATTTTTGTCTATAAGGACAAGTGAGATTTTTCTAAATTGTCTTTAGCAAAATTTTCACAAATTGTCCTAAGGCTAATTTTCCCAGATGTAATAAGTTATCTGCATATTATGATAAATTTATTTATCATTAATAATATCGGATATTTCGCTCGAATTTTTGAGTTATCATATTGAAAGTATCTAAAAAATGTTAAACTATCTGGCGCGATAAAAATCTGTTGTATGATTTGTTTGGTAAGGTCAGCCCCTGTGCAAGAAGCCGTTTTCAAAAAAACAATCGGCGAAATATTTTCGTGCTGTATATCAAACCAAGAAGCCAATTAGCAGATCACACCTGTGAGACCAAAATTTTTTATTTTTTGAAATTAATGTATTTCTATTTAATTTCAAATAAATTTAACTTTTATTTTCGAAATTAATTGTATTTTATTTATTTGCGAAATTAATAGTAAGTTTATTTATCCTCGAAATAAATGTTATTCTTAACTTTTATTTGTGAATTATTTGTGCATATTCTAAGAAATAATTTATAATTGATAATATATCGGATATCAGATTGAGATAATCCGAAAAGCCAATTCACCGCGCCGTAGTGCATAATGCCGCGGTCTCGAAAAAAGCCACTGCAAATGAGTAGCCCCGCTGTCCGGTAGCTTCTACAAGAAAAATTGGATTTTTCGTAATAAATTTGCCGACATTTTCCTTAAGAAAGGTTTTTACTTTGAAGCGCTAGAAAAAAATCTCGGCAAATTTATGACGAAAAATTCTAATTTTTTTGTCGAACCTACCGAACAGACAAACCGCAAATTTTATTACTTAGGGATTTTTAATATTTTATCAAATACGATAAATATGACTCAAAAATGATGTGCAAGTCTAAAAACGATCCTAAATCACTATAAATGTGGTAAAAGGATATTATACCACAGCTTTCATATCCTTTTCTCAACCAAAGTGACTCTCAAATTTTTTTTTTAGTTTGTAAGTTGCATTTATTTTATGTCAGTTAATAGGCTGTCCACACGGTTTAATTTTTGGCTTTTGGAAAGGACACATTCGGTTGAGTTCTTTAAAGGAGTACTAGTCGCATTTACTGACGCAGACATGGAATTTTCCTGATCATTTTTAAAATATTTTTTTCTGAAAATATGGATAAAAATAACTTGATTAACAGTCTTTTTATTCTCATTGGTCACCAAAAAGTATTTTTTACGCGATTAGAAATTTTTTAATCACGATTTTGTTGAAATTATGGAATTTTCAAGAATTTAATTTTTTATTTCTGAACAATCAAGAGACAAAAAGGGAAATTGTGGACCTTGGGGCTCTGAGCGTACTCTTCAGGGTCTCATTTGTATGACTTTCCAGTTTCTGCCTAAACATTTAAAGAGTTGATGGATTTTTTGCGGGACCCTTAAAATAAGGGCAAAAACCTTTTTTGCCACTTTCAACTCTGCATGAATTTTTGAAGATGAAATGGAGCTCTGCACACGTTTTTTGCGGTCAACATCAACTTTAAATTTTAAATATGTCTTCAAAACTTAGGGAGTTAATGGATTTTAACTCATCACTTTTGAAAGGTCGTTTCTGATTGGTCGGCCAATCAGGGCTGCACGATATATATTTTTGGAGCAAGATTTTTGTTTGATTATTTGAAAACCGAAATCCCTCTGTTCGTGTTTTTTTAGTACGTCATCAAATCGACCCTAAAAATCCCGTTTTTGGCTTTAAATGCGACCAGTACTCCCTTAATGATGCGTCATGACGTTACATATTTCGAGAACAATCGAAAAAAATATTGGTCCGAATAGGACTATTTTTACATTTTTTTCAAAAACTTATGATAAATCTCAAATGTTTTATGATAAAAAAAAGGAAAGTGGTTGGGAAAAGGATATGTGCTATTCAAGTCAGGAAGACATAAAAAAAGACTGAAGTAAAAGTTACAAAATTTGCAAGCACTTTAAAATTATTTTTCGCGCGAAAAAATTAGTCTTTCAGGCTCAAAAGTATTAAAATTCCCCTCGCAACCCCGAACGCCATTCGGGGACGCTACTTTGTGCGCGTATTCCGGGAAGTATACATTCGTAAAACATTTTTTAACGTTTGAATTATTCACCTCATTTTTTTGAAAATTTGAGGAGACAACCGAAAATCGTATCCGATAACTTTTAAGCCCTTGCAAATTAACACCTCCCCTGAAAACTGTTTTAATTCTCTGCACGGACATAGTTTTCTCAGCATTTAATACATCCACACTGTAGAATTTCGGTCACGGGTATTTTATAAGTACTGAATTTATTTCCGCCCATATTTGGCGTCCGACAATTGACCACTCTTTCCGCAGTTTCTATTGGCCCGCAACAATAGTTTGAAAGTGGATCGGAACACTCTTGACTTTGGAGTCCTTGTAACTGGTTAGGGTGAAGACATCGAGTTTTGGAATCACTGGAATCACAAGTCCCAACATTTATTTCAGGAATATCACAATTTGGCGGTAAAGAATACATTTTAGTTTGAGGATTCTTCATAAGATTTTGAAAATTACTAATTTTTAATAATTTGAAATATTGCAGCCGTAATACGGCTGCCGTATTCATTATTTGTCAGATTTTTTGTAATTTCTCAATTTTTTTTAAATATTGATAAAACTGGTTCATTTTTACCTTTATTTTTCTTCAAAATATAGAGAGTAGTTTCAAGTACAAGCGGCATTAGAAAGTTGCCGTTATTAAATAAAATTGATGACTTTAAGAAAAATAAAAACTTGATAATAAACATATCCCCTATTTACACTTTTGTTAATATCCCGGCCCTGATTAGGAAACGTAGTGTGTTTTTAAGTAGTAGGGCCGGGATATTAACAAAAGTGTGAATAANGGATATATACAATATTTATATCATGTACAGTATATGTTTTTTTTACTTGCGAAATGAAAATTGTCATTAAGGTAATTACGGCCAATAAAAATTGGTAACTAGGTGAATTATATTTTCAAACTCTTGACATCGGGTATAGTTTGGCTTTCAAAATAAAATCTACCGAGTCACCATTTTTGATTGGCCGTAATTACCTAAATGACAATTTTCATTTCGCAAGTAAAAAAACATATAGTAAAAAACATTTCGCAAGTAAAAAAATTTTCTACAAGATAGGTTAAAAACATCGATACCCATACCCATTTTTGAGTTTTGATAATTTCTTATTTCAAATCGTCTGTACATATCCAGGTATGGAATACTAATTGTCTCGAGACCAAATGTCAGGGTCCGGAGGTCGCATGCAAATTAGTCCCGTTAAGAGGTCTGGTATGCATTTGACGGCAAGTTGCTAACAGCGGGTGCGGCTGGTATAGTTGTACGCGCTTGTTATAGTGGAACCTGAGTTAAAACCACGTAAAGCATCGCGCAAAAAACCTACGCTTTTTGAAAATAAATTGTATTCGTTCCTGGCGTGCGGCGGGGTAGGTGAGGTAGATGAAGGTAGGGGCGTGTGCAAGGTCGCGGGGGCAAAAGATTCACAAAAAGTTCACTTAACGGTTTCGGTTAGTGTCAACATTGTTGAACACGCTTCGTTATTACTGATAGGGCTCCAGGTTTAAATTACGTAACCTTCTCTTCATCACCCCAGAACGAGGTAAATTCGCCTCACAACTCCAAAGCCTACAAGCACTTTAGCGCGTATCACCAGGAAAACTAGATAATACAATTTACTGAAGTGTCACTGATTGAGACTCAAGGAAAAAATTAAGTGGAACAAGCATCGTAACATTTTTTTTTAACATTTAAAAAGTATTAGACTAAACTAGATAACTGTTATAGAGAAAATAGAGTTCAACTCGCCGGTGTTATTTCTTGAAAAACCATAACATTTCTACAATGAACATATTAAGTGTTACAAATTTAAAAAGGTTGAAACTTTAGCTATTGAAGCTGTCAGAATGGAAATATGATATCTTTGATCGGCTTTACAAGAAGCAAGCAACGCCGACGCGACTCGAAATAAATGCAGTGAAATGTGACAAAAATATGCAATCAGCTGAAAACTCAAAGTCTAGTACCACCTTATGTTCTATTTTTGATCGATGTCTTGTCCTGGCTCTTATTTGAAATCTGTCATATTCGAAAAATAAAATTTTTTGAAAAATTATGTTTTTTTTCAATATTTGAGGTTGTCATTAAAAATCACGTTGTGAAAAAATTATTGTTCGAAAATAGACGCAAATAAAAATATATGCTATAGATCTCCAAAAATAATCTCTGATACTCCCGAATACGTTCAAGAAAAACTGCTGCGCGCCCCAGATATTCGATATTAGTATGCGTTTTCACACAATTAATTTTTTTAATAAGAAATTTTAGACCAAAAAGGCCTAAAAAATAAAGAGGAAAAAATAAACTTTTGAACGGCTCGATTGGTAAAATTTTCAACCAAATTCATTTTTGTAAGAAAATTGCAACTCTATGATAAATTTGAATTGTAGGTCTGAGCGGCAGGTACTTCTCGCGCCGTTTTGGCTCTCGAAAATTTTTTTGCCTGAGAGATGTCCAAGGTGTGAGGCTGTGTTAATAAGTAATAACATTGTAATATTGGAGATTTTTGTCACAGACTCGTGCTGTGGAGAATGTTCATGGACTGTTTTAGAACGCCTGTCGACCGTAAGTAACATAGATAATTAATCGTGAAGTATTTTATTTCGGCGTGTATTACCCTTTTCCTTAGAAGCAATATGTAATTGTTTTCATTTCTTAATTATTTTGCAAGCGTCGAGTTTGATATCAATCCGCTCGACGTTTCGAGGAAAAACATGCTGTTGATGCTAATCCACCAAGGTAGCTTCAGGATTTGTTTCGAGAGTTTCTTGCGGACTTCAAGCAGCCGTTTGATTTCTCTTCGACTTAAATGATAGTTTTAGCAGTGGTCTTTTCTTTTGAAACCTCTTGAATTCATCGTTTTTAAATTAATCTTTATTTCATTTTTCGGATAAAATCAACAGTACACGTCAGCTCNTTATTACTGATAGGCTCTAGGGTTTAAAATTACGTTAAAGAAACTGTATTATTTGTAGATTTTTGTCAAGACGTTTGAGTAACTGTCAGGACGTTTTAGAAGGTAGCTAGTAATTAACATAGTAATTAATCTGAAGTATTTATTTCGGCGTTATTACCTTTCCTTAGAAGCAATAATATTTTTTTCATTTTTAATTATTCTTGCAAGCGTCGAGTTTGATATAATCCGCTGAGTTTCGAGAAAAAATGCTGTGATGATATCCACCAAGGTAGCTTCAGGATTTTTTCGTAGAGTTTCTTTGCGGACTTCAAGAGCCTTTAATTTCTCTTCGACTGATAAATGATAGTTTTTAGCAGTGGTCTTTTTTTTTTCTTTGAAACCTTCTTTGAATTCATGTTTTTTTTAAATTAACTTTATTTCATTTTTCTGATAAAATCAAAGTACACTAGAAATTCTAGTCTAGAATATATGTAAAATTACCCTTAAATCACTAAAAATTCTTTCTTTGGCCATATTTTAACGCAATTTTTAACTCTAGATATTGTACAAATTGACCAATCAGAGCACATTTTCCCAGAAGTACGCGTATAGTCCGAATGTACGCGTATAGTCCGGATTACGCGTATAGTCCGGGGTTTTGGGCGACGAACTTTCTAACTATACGCCGCACCCCGCTGTATATGCTCTTGTTGAAATCGCTCCTGGCTTGTCTAACATAACCCGACACCAACAAGGGAAATTTCTGAATTATATTCAATTATTCAATATTTCAATTATATTCCATACTGTATATTTATAAATTCTAGTCATGTTTTTATCAACGTTTTGATTTTTTATTATTGTATATAAATATTTCTAATAGAAAATATAATATAAATGAGCCTATTTTTCGAAAGTTTTATTTTAAACATTTTGGATATACTTAAAATAACTTGAAAGAATGGATATCAATATTTATTTCCTAAATCAGCATGAAACAATATATTGAAAATCAAGTCGAAATGCTCAAATTAAATTGGTTTAAATTCCGACCAATCAGAATCCGTGTTAAAATGTCAAAAAACTTGGTTTCATTTTAACAAAAATGCTTATTTTGGATTTTTGTGGACACCCTAAGGGTCACCCTTAGTGATCACCCTAATACAAACGCCAAAATTTCACTTCATTGAAATTTTTTTTGATTTAATTTTGAAAATCTTTGCCTGATCGCAAACTTTTTCAGTTGTTGCTTTTACCGTTATTTCGATTTCTTGACTCATATCTATTCCTGCTTTATTAACCGCTTTGCATTGATAAATTCCTCCATCGGATTTGATAATATTTTTGATCCTCAAATCAGAAAAAGTTTGATTGTAGCTTTTGCCATATGGGATCAGCTGTTGATTTTTGTACCATTGAACACGTAACGAATCAGATGGTCCTTCTGTTTGGTCTATAGCTGTGCAACAAAGTTTCATCGATTGACCTTCATATCTCGTCTAAAATTAACTTATATTAATTATACTTTAATTGCGAAAATTACGAAATTTACTTTTATTTTGAAAAAAACTTTATAAAAAGGTCAACATTTCATACATTTTAAAATTTATTTTGTTGGCAGGTCGTCTGCCACAGACCAGATGTTGACCTTGGATAAACATCATATCATGTGAGGACTTAAAATATCCCAAAAATGTTTTTGAAGGCCAATGGTTTGGGGCTATGTGACAAAATTTTTGTGAGTCGCAGATAAAATGTAGAAAAAAAATTTGTTAAAATGCTTTAACTTTATCTTAACTTGAAAACAAAATCTAACTTTTTCTCTAGAGCGTAAAAAATTCAAAATTTTGGACACTAAAGCGTGCGCTTCAAGTGCCAAGAATAAATAAAAATATTTTCTCTACAGTAGAGAACCTGTAGAGTTAAAGTTCAAAATATTTTATATTTTTTAGAAAAAGATAAAATTGTTTTATTATGAATACTTTAACCGCGGGCTTTGATTACCCATATTTCGAGCCCTTCAATTGAATACTTTCAAAACATTTGATGAAAATTTTAACTCAGATAAAATTTCTTTTGTCAAAATGACTTAGAAATAAAGAAATAAATTTACATCTAATTTATACTTACGTGTCCCGTAAAACTTTGACGTCAGTGACCTAAAAAATCGCGTGATTTGATTGGTCAAAACACAAGAGTCAATTGACCAATGAAATCACACGATTCTTTGAGTCTCTGACGTCAAAGTTTTACGGGACACGTAAGTATAATCTTAGATATTGACCCTGGGTACTTTAGTTTTTATCAAATTAAATTCATCTGAGCTTATTTTCTTGAGCTTATTACCTTGCTTTCTGGTATGACTGTAATTATCGGTAGTTTTAGAAACTTCATCACAACTGATGCCTTGGCCGTACTGCTGGTTTCTAACATCGGAGTGAAATTTGTCGGATTGAAACCAATTTTTGCAGCCAGCAATTCATTATCAAATCCAGCACAAATTTGCTCTATCCTAAAAAATAATGGGTTGGCAGTGAAAGTTCAAAAAATTAAAAATGCAAAAATCGAAAATTTTTAAAGATTAAGACTGTACTGGTCGCTGGTTTTATGAGGCTTTAGGGGCAATATAAATGCTCCAAAATGACCCGGGGTGATAACAAGGTGGAACAAAGTGCACTCCCGACCAGAATCATCCAAAAAGGAGTTTTTTCGTAAATTTTTGCTTTTTCTTTATTTTTTCGATGCGATGATTTTTTTTCAAACATGAAGTTCAAAAATACACGTGGTTGCTTATTTTAACCACTAAACTTCAAATCTATCCCTTTGACTAAGCCAACTTTCTGATCAGTGTTTTCGTGTGCTTTCTTTGTATCGACTTTTCGATCCAAATCACATTGCAATTATGTTTCCGGATTTTTTTCACGTACCTTCAAAAATTATTATTTTGAGTTGGGTAGAAATTTGAAGAAAAACGCTTCTAGAGGAGTTCTATTTTCTTGCTAGTTGTTTGCTGGAATTTGAGTAGATTCCAAATATACCTAGAGAGATAGGATTTTTAGTGGAAAAATGCACAAAAATCGGGTAAATTGAATCGCCGTAGTTTGTCTGCGCTATTTCTAAAAAACTGAAGTGATTTTTGAAAAAAAAAAACGCTCTAGAGACCTAGTTTAAGTAGCGCTATAAATTTATAATAATATATTAAATTATAGTACATACGAGAAGTATGTCATAATTTTACTGATGTCAAAATAAACACCTGAGAGAGATAGATTTTGAAATTGGATCAGGGACACCTTGTACTGTCAGTAATGTTCAGAAAACTGTATCGAACAAAAAGTCATTGACAATGGTTTAACAAGGATTAAGGCTAGAATTTAACAATCATGGCTAATCTTAATGTCCCATAGATTTACTCTGTTAGCGAGATGATATTCTCATCCAGAAAAGTCAATTCCAGCGACCCAGTACCCCTTTAAAAGCATTAGTTTGAACAGGGAATATATATATTGCCATCGCCATGGAATTTTGCACCTTGAAAGTATTTATTTTCAAATGTAAAACTTTATTCAGAATAATTTTGAAAATATAGATCATTTATATATATTATCCGACAAACAATTAAAATGATGAATGGGTTTCCTGCTTTAATTGGCTCAAAGCACATCCAATCATTAACATTTACACAAAATATTTCAAGCCCAAAAAAATCTAGTCTATGTCGAATTTTTTTGCTTTTGATTATTTTGACCTTTAATGCCGACCAAAAATAAATTTTAAAAATCTCAAAGTCTGCACTTTTTAGTTTTTACTAAATTACCTATCATTTTTTGTTCTTTGCCCTGAGTCATCATAATGACCATATGTTTTGTTAGTGATAACTGCGTAAGTAATTACATTCTTCCATTTTCATCGGTTATTTTTCCACTTTACCACGTCGATGCTTCCAAGTAACACTTTTGTACAATCTTTTGAGCAAACGGTCCAAAACGAACCAAATTCTATTGACAACTCGACACTCAAATTTCCATTTCTTAGAAAATTTTAATAAGAATTAAGTAAATATTTTTTATCTAAGAGGATGTATCTGAGAAAAGGCCTACTTTGCACAACCTAAACTAAACTGGGTGATAAAAAAAATATGGCGACTGGAATTTACCGTGATTCGAAAAGACGTTACTGTTGTTCTCAACATACTCTCAACCACCGGTTACAAAATGGTCAATTCGAAATTTCAAAAATAGATCGCGGTCCTCATTATTCATTCAAAAAAGTAAATCTTCATGAAAAAGTTCAAAATATCGTGTTGTCAATTTTAGTTTACTAGAGGCGCTCAAAATTTGAAGTCAGGTAAAAAAGTGAAAATTTGACAAATTTCTCAATTTTCTCAATTTATTTTTTTCTAATTGGATTTTGCCGACGGTTTCAAGCCATGGTCGAAAAAATAATATTAAAATCCTCCGGCATCTTCGTTCTGATTAAGTCCCCAAAAATTATAAATACACCATTTTTTTATTCCGCCCACATATTTTGAAACCGCGAAAAAGCTTTTAGAAAAGATAAGTACGGAATTAAGACCAGATGATTTTGAAACTATTCAAATTACTATCTGAAATACAATTTTTTAAAACTCAAGTTCTAAAATATCAAAAACTGTCGACTGGGTACCCCCTTAATAGAATTTTTTTTATTCGAAAGCATTGTCATTTTTGATAAAAGTTGAATTTATAATTGTATGGAGGTTAAATAACATCATACTCAGCTTGCATGTATTAGTTTGGTTATCTTCGCCATTGCAAGTTCACCTCCATCTTTTGTGTGTTGGACTTGAACAAAATACGTTTTATAGTTTGTAATTCCACATTTCCGCAAGTACAGAACAACTTATCATAACTTAGCCATGCTGACCAACCACCATCTAAAAATTTAAGATTATTTTCTTGAAATTCGTTGTAAATTTGTTTTTAATAATTTTGAATTTAAAAATGTGAGCTAATATCCAAAAATAAAAAAATAGGGAAAAATATATTTCGAACGGCTATCCAAATAAAAACATTTCTCTATCATTTTTCAAAAATTAATTTGCTAACTCTATGGGCGAATTAACCTTGGAACTTCAATTTCGATAATTTGTCACTTTCCGGATCTTTTCAAACAAATGAAAGCCACTTTTATGGCTTAATTGAGTCTAGCGCGATTGTGAACAGATCTTGAATATTTATTTTTGTTGATATTCTTCTTTAGTCTGTTCTTAAATACATTTGTTTTTAAATTTAAAATTAATTTTATTTGGATTTTCAGAACATCAGAATTGTTTATATCAATTTGAAAAAATAAACACTTGAAAAATTAAACTTGCTATAAATCATCAATTTCATTTTATAACCTCTAAGACAAATATTATGCTAAAAGAGTTCAAAATTAATAGTTTTTATCAAAACTGTACATTATTAAGATTTATATACAAAATTCAAATTAAAAGCATCATTAATCAACATGTAACTTATTTTTTACATTTTACAAATTTGAAAAATAACATATGATGTAAAAAATTCTAAAGTTACAATATTCAGAACCTTTTTTATTATAAACAATAAAATTGAAATAAAATTATATTTTTATAAAAAATTTGTAATTGGTTTAACCAATTTTCTCCACATGAGTTTCGTGCATTTGAATCATACGATGATTCATATCACTCTTTTTCTGCATATTCGCGCTTTTCCGAAATTTGTCTAGAAGACCCCAAAAAAACCATGCAAGAAGTGTTTTTTGAATAATAAACAAGCCAGTCGAAGAAATCCAATGTTACAATGTTTAAAATTTCATTTAAGAGCTTTATAAAAAGAAAAGAAAATTAAAAGCATGTTAATTTCAAAAGCATTAAAATTCCCTAGATCGACCTTCTGATTTTCTCGTTGATAATACTAAGTTTTTGCCATTTTTAATAGTATCCAGCCATGTAGAATAAGAACACAAGAGAAGATAGAACATTAGATAAGCTGCACATGAAACAACACATTTCATGTATGGACGAAAAATGACAGGGTTTCTTCACTATTTTTTCGTTCTTCTCTTTTTGCCACTGTCTGCATATGATTTGCAGTCTTCTGGTGGGAAAATAGCAATGTAAATTTGTACTTCAACTAATCCTACTCGTCAGTGATGGCCAACCGGAGAGGACGATGTTGATTTCTCTATAGGGGTGGGAATGGCATTGTTTGAAAAGTTTTCAGAGAGGACTATCAGTATTCATCGGCTGGACGCCAAATGAGTTTTCTGAGTGATCGTAAAACCAATAAATTAATGAATAATCTATTCGCAGCTATATATACTTAGTAATAAATCTTATAACCAATTTTTATATCTCAGTTTTTAACCAAAAATCCATGATCAAATAGATAATGAGTCTTTTCATATAGTTGGTGTGATTTTAGAACTATTTGAATATAGGAATTACAAAGTTTAGTCCCAAGTTATATATCATATTTGTGTGATATCGTCTCACAATCTCAATATGTTGAATTCTTCGCTCGGATTTTCACTGTACTTACTGTAGATATCGTGCAATAGCCACATCTTTTCAAGCTGTCCATATCTATTTGTCCTTTAAAAAAGCCTAAAATATTTGTTGTAGTCGTATCTTACTTATGCTACACGTATTATTGATCAAGTCGCCAATCGAACTCATAACCGCGTTTTGCATTTCGCATAATTGATTTTTTTTTCTATACATAGACTTATTAATACAAATGTTCAACATGGACAGTATTTATTTTGCGACTCAAAACTTCTAACATCAGCCGGACCTATTATTATTCTTATTTAAGAATCACTGAGAGATCACTCACTAGTTGGCACTCTCTTTATAGAAAAACCTATATTACCCTATTCACACCTTTTCGTATATCCGGCCTGACTACTAAATAAAACACTAGGTTCTTGTTTCTACGACGAGAAAGATAAATTCAACAAAAAGTGTCGAGTTTCTAGGGGAATTAATGCTAGCGCCGTCGAGTGACCAAGCAATTCAAAAAAATTTCCTCGATTAGCAATTATTTCATCTAACATTTTAAGGATACCCCACGCGGTTTTATTTCGATCTCAGACATGTAGTAAGCTTAGTTTTTATCCGCATTCTCATTTTTTCTATTCGTTGTTCAATCCTAAAAAATTAGTAAAAAAATAAAATGTATTGTGATCGATGTAAAAGTCAGATTTACCATAACTAATTGTTGTATCTTAAGTATAATTCCACTTCTATTTGTCTGGATTAAGCTTTTTAAAGTTTTGAATTCTCAGATTTGACGGACTGTTCGCTTGCAATTGCTATATTTCTATCTAATGTATCATCTCTAATATCAAGATTACATTAATTTTTTTATATGATGTCCGCGACAAAACAGAAACAAATTCATGAATTTTCTAAATACGAGACTTTGATAAATGCGACTGGACTCATGTACTATATTTTCGGGCTCTCATGATAGCATTAATCAGCATTTCGATAGATGCTGTTAATTTTTTCTTATGTGCATTTTAATTTGTATCGTTTTCTTTCCAATAAAATACTAAATAAAATTTATAAAATTTCTCATTGTTATTGAAGTTAAAAAAATTTCCTAGTTCACTTTTTTAAGTGGACTCTTTCATTTCAAGCTTTAGTTCGAGCGGAATTCTAGTTTTTATAAGAATAAGACATCGCGGTACATAATTTTCATGTGTGTGATTAACGGTATTGGTTTCATTAAAATTACTTATTTTTGAAACTATAAAAAATTCATATCTTCAACAAATAGTTTTATCTCTTTTCAGAAGCAAAATCTTTGAACTGCGCATAACCATAATTGTACAATATAAATTAGCAAATTACTGAACGCATTTTGCGAAGTCGCTCAATTTTTAAGATAAGAGTGCTTTTTTCTCTAGCGAAAAAACATTTGCTTACTGTGCTCCAATGAAATTGAACTTAGCGTCAGACGATACCAAAAACAGCCATCTTTGAGACTTTATCATGATTGTAGGCAATTAAAGAAAAAGAAATATTCTGAGCGGCATAACTTCTTCTTTAACTAAACAAATTTAGGTTATGCTCACAAAAGAATCGAAATTATGTTAAACATCGCTAAATGACAATTGAACATTAAAAGTTGCGAAAATATGACTTTTCTAGGACCGTAAAATACGTACGATCATACAAAAAACTTTTTTGTCACGTTTTTTCGAAAATCAGAACCAGAATTCTCTGGTATCAGAACAGGAAACTCAAGGCAACTTTTTATTTCATGCTCAGAACATAACGTTGAAAATCACTAAATGCGGGGGGTTTAAGCCAAAACTTTTAAGCGGACCAGTACTCAGTTAAAAAACATAAATTTGAAACTATTGACACATGACTTTATTGTAGTTGCACCATGAGATTCATTTCTTTAAGGTTTTAATAACTTTGAATAAAAAAAATGATGAATTTGCTTTTAACAATGATGTACTATTTTAATTATTTTTGATCTTTTCTCCCTCTCCTCTGAACGTTTCTCAAATTACTTCGTCGCAAGTTTCGTGTCCGCGAGATTTTGCTCGATTCATTCTTATTGTTATGATATTTTTTTAATTCAACAAAGCCCTTTTTACGGACTTAAAACTGAGTCTTTAAAATTAATCGAATGCAATTTATTTTATTAATATATTTTCTAGCTGGGTTTTCATATCATTCAGTAAGAAAACAAAAGTATCAAAAACTAAAAGTATTTTTGCTGTATTAGCGTGCTAAAAACATAATATACTACAATGACTTATACATTCCCCTGTGTTACACAATTTGTGTAATATATCCGTCGTTACCCTTCCGAAGATAAAAACAAACGTTCCCGCCGAGAGCTACGAGAGCTTTCAGGAGCTCTAATCTTGAGCGCTTTCACAGAACACTCTTACTTAGATCAACCTTCAATTTTTTGCTTTATATCAAGTTGAAAGAAGTTAAATTTTTGAAATTTTTTGTTCATATTTCTAGTAAACGTCATATTTTAATATTCTAGAATAAACTACGTCTTGCAAAAGCAAAGGTCAACTTAAACCACGTGATACCTACCAGGTAGGCTCCCAGTGTTTATTTACTTCATAACCTGCCAATCAGTCTCTTGTTTTTCTACTCAATACTTTTGTTTGATGATCATAATCTTGTTCGGCAATCAAAAAATGAATTTCGTACTAATTAGTAAGTAGATCTTCATGAAAAATCACTTTTTTAGGAAAAAAATGGTTAGTTTTCTCGATATATTGAAGTTATTTGATGAATTATTCCGAAGTATTAAGGCATATGATCAACTTTCCGATAAGAGTACCATTGGCATGATTTTTCACAAAATTTAATTATTTTTTCAAAACATATCATTTTTATCCATACAATCGAAAAAGATATTTTTTGAAATCTCACTCCCAGAGAAAATAATTTTTGCCTCCAGAGTATGTCCACAGATCTATTTATTTTTGTAATTGTTATCTTGCATAAACACTCTTTCCTGACAAAACTGGGTTTAAATTGAAATTTCAATTTCAATTTGGCGGTCCAAAATATTTTTCGCGAAGTAAGACTTAGGCGAAAGAAATCGCCTTTCAATCAACTCGTCATAAATTTGAACCTTATCTGTGATTTTACTCTGAAAAATTCTTTTTGAAGGAAATGACTAGTTATTTTATATGTGCAACAATAGTTGAAATTTTACAGTAAGTATTCTGCGATCCATTTTCTATCATTATTGGCTATTTAACTAGCTTGAGCTTTTTTAAAAAGCCTATTTCCTCGGGTTGTTAATATTGGTCAACGCAGAATTAAAAATTTACGCCAAAAAAGATGATTGTATCTCTCTGTTTCACGCTAGAACTTATCTAACTACGGAAAGACTATTGTGAACAACTTGTTACTAACTGTTATCCCATTTTCAATTTCATTTTTCTTTGTATTTATATCTCTTTTAAAGGGTAATAAAACATCGCTCTTGAATTGCTTCAAGGAGTTGGTTCGAGCGGCAAATAATTGAATCCTTTTATTGAAAATGTTTCAAGAATAAACGGAAAACCAGCATAAGCTTCATATACTTAGTATGCAAAGAAAGGTCTTTTGATGATTCTTTGAGCATTAAAAAAAATATTTTCCCTGTTTGAATGGCTGTCCAACCTCTAGAAAAGTGCCAAAAATTAATCTTAAAATTGTTTTGCTCACTTCGTCCATGACCCAATCTTTACATATCACTTTTTCGATTTAGCGCACCTTAAGAAATCAATCAAGCGAAATTCCGGCCGAACATCGGATTCCCCAGGTGAAAAAGATCATTCGTGGAAAAATCGTACAATAACATTGGTTCATTTACCGAGAGGCTGACAAACAATTTCTGAAGAATTAGGTCATTTGGTGCACTTTTCTAGATGTTAACAGACCCTCCATACATGAATAAATAACTCATAAATTAATATCTTTTTTTAACTTTCAAGATTTCATCAACACCTTGATCTTTGCCACAACAGTTATCGAATTACTGTGACTCCTTTCTCCTTCTTATTATCTTAAGGCACGCTTTAAAAAGTTCCAGATGTGTCCTTTAACCCCCGACCCCTCTGAAATAAAATGTCAGTTTTAAAAAAAAAACTACAGGTCATGAGAATAATCGTTAATGACGAAGCCAAAACATAACTTTTAAATTGCTCTTTGGCATTTCTAACTCGCCCAGTTAGATGCTCGTTTGTGCGGTTGAATTTTATTTTGTTTTTCTCAGAGTGACTCAAGTTTGAATCTTTTTCTCTCCTGGATTCTATCGTATAAATAAATATACACACTCTCGCTATTCTTTCATGCTTAGTTTAGAAAGCTCATTCAGCTTAATGTGTGTGTGTATTGCCTACAACCACCTCCTCGTTAAGCATTTTTTAAAGTGCCCATAGCTTCCTCATTTTCTTCGCAGTTAAATTATGTAATACTAAAAATATCTCTAAATATAGCACTGTGACCTCGATCAAAAGTTAAATCCTACTTAATTTCTTCATCTACATAATTTACAGTTTGTCTTTATGAATTTTAGGTTCTATTTCAAAATTATAACCTCAGAGCAGTGTAGTATACGTATTTTCTCCCGGGGCTTTTTGACTTAGGTGCGTCTGTGTCGCCGTTACGTGTGAACGGTGAAGGTTCAAAAAAGGTTGGGCATGGGTTTATCGCAAGTGAAGGCTAGTTCTACACTTGGCTTAATTCTGAATTATATCCTCGAGGCTCGGTTCGCTATATTTATTCGAGAAATGTCAATATTAAAAGCCTCCTCTAACCCTTAAGTTCTGAGTTTTCTCCAGAGACATGTCGTTATCAAGCTAAAGTGAAATCTACATTCTGAAGTCGAAAAATAATAATTTTTTAATTTTCATCTTATAATTAATTCTTTTAATCCGACTCTAAAATAATTTCGACTCTTACATTTAAAAATCATATTATTAAATTTCTGCGTTGACAAGTTTATACACCTCAAAACTCTAAATCAAAATGCCAACAATAAATCTACTTTCTAGAAAGTACTTTTTAAGTGTGTAGGGAACAACTAAAAATAACCTTTTTCTTGCGTTCACATTTAATTACTATTAACCAACGTTAGCAAAGTTCCTTGAAAATAAGTCTAATTAATTTACGTTATTTGCGTTATTGACTTCCCAATCTTTCTGCCAGTATAAACTGAATAATACGGACACTAAATAAATCTCAATAGTGAACCAGAAACTTTCAAATTCTGTTAATCGTGTACATATTATGATTTCAATATTTCAGTTCTTTGTTTCAACATTTTCATATTTCTAGCTATTTTCTCCACCCGATGACTCATCTTCTCTCTTCTATATCATCTTTCCTAAATTCATTGTTAATACTCGTGCTGAATTTTCAAATAAACTCGCATTTTCAGTGGTAGTCTTGTTTCTCCAAGGCTCTACTCAAGTAAACTCTACATATAGAACAGACATATTAGTAATACGTGTCGTGCGTGCGGCATCGTCGGTAGGAAATCAGTCGATTTTCTTATGGATGGTTTTTACCAAGGATGCAATTTTAGAAAGTTTTTAGGAAAAAAAATTTATTGCTTTATACCGCAGACATTGTGTGCACTTCAGAGGCGAATCGTGATCGCGTTTTTCAAGAGATGGTGTTCGTATATAGATTTTATAACAATGTCTCTTGAGTTTCTTAATACAGGTCAAGCACACCTGCTTTTCGCTATCTCCTCTACGCCTTATCCATCATCGAGCCCGCGCATAATGCACCGAATTAAAATAGTTGAAAAATTGTTTGTAAAAAGTCGTCTTCGCCATGACCATGATTGTTTGAATCATTTGGGGTGGTTAATAGTTTCTCGGTCCAATAGGAAAATTGTTTGCTCATATCCGGCTTAGCACCGGCATCGATCATACACCTCATTAGATTCATTATCTCTCTATGCTTTCCAGCTATGTGCACTGTCCAACATAAATTATCTGGGAGAATTAAGTTTTTATCCTGAATTCGAACATCTTCCTTCAAAAGTTTAGTGTTGGTGTAGGGTCTTCACTCATTGGATCTTGAGTGTGGTGAGAACTTATGGGAACACGTCCTCTGGTTGTATAATAACTACTTAATTTAATATGCTAAATGGTAGAGATAAAAAGAGATTTTTCTTCTTGTGAAGGAATAAGAAGACAATCTAAGGCACCGGTTGGAGTAAGTAATCCAACTGAGCACATAAGTTCCTGACATTTCGAATAGATGACTTGCTTCAATTTTTCAACGTTTCAGAGCTAGGATTCGAGGTGTAGGTTGAATTTTGTGTGTTGCTGTCACTTCCCATTGTGTCGAATTTCGCTACTCTTGGTTATCACGGATCTTTCTCACCAGACTTGGTGGTGTTTGTGCTTGCTTGGTGTGCAGCGGCCCGATTTCTTTTAAAATCTCGTTAACTTCTATATCTTAATTTAAATTTTTGGTATTAGGTGTAAATCTTCATTAAGGACTCCCAAGGCGTAATAGTTTGGATAGCCGAAGAATAAAAATTTTCGTCCGAGCCTCTCTCGGTCCGTCGATTCCGGGATGCAGAAATCACGTGTTCCATATTTGGCATCTGCCTTCAAGGTATTCGTTCATATACCAAAAGTGTCTTTGATCTGAAACCCATCAGGTGGGGTGGTACTCTTGTTCATATTCTTGTATATTTATGACATGATTGATTGTTCAGATTCTACACACCATTCTTCTCGTTGTTCTTTATCTTATTCATGTTTTAAGATAAAGCATCATATATACTTCATAGCTCCCTAGAGGTCAGGAATTCGTTTTGTTGTGTATTGAATCTGCACACGCATTTTTGAACTCATCATTGTCTCCAACCCATTGGAATCTTTCCCGGGATCGTTGCTATTTTTATTCTTCTTTGGTAATCGTGCTCGGCAAACAAAGATTCAATTATTGACTGGAGATATAATCTATTTGTCTTTCTCGCCGACGATATCACTCATTATGGGAAATCTTCCGTGCTCGCTAATCACATTAACTCTATATATGATCGTGTTCGAGTGTTATAATTGCATGTTTGCTTGTTCACCACAAGAAGTTATACCTCAATTAATTGCTAATTTCTACTAGAGAATTACAATTTTCGAGGGCATTTCTAGCTCGAATGATAAAAACCCGACAAATTTTTCTCGGGATGTTTTTTTTTCCATTTTTTCTTTAGAGATACTCACTTATGGCTCGACTATTTTAAGAAACATGACAATATTACAAGATGATAGAAGCCCGAGGAAGTTGTTATTTCGTTCTCTGTTGGTCATAACAGAAGTTATAATCTCGACGTAAAATCCCTACTGGCTATACTGATACTTGTTATTCCATATACTTTTATTCATCTAAAGATTATGTATAATTCTCCAATCGGATATATAATATTAGCAATTTGTCACAATATATGTTACTTTCGAATGTTGAAATTACGACGTATAGTGATTTTGATCATTAGCAGCTCTCTTCGATTCTGTGACTGTGTTGTGACGCTGCATATATTGGGTCTCACGAAGGTGTGAGCATGGGGTTTCTTTCTTCAGTGTGACTTCTTTGGTGCTAATCATAATACTTTGCTGCGGATTAGTGATTCCAATAGAAAATGTTCTATGTCCACCCATTCGCCGAAAGTCTCCCAACCCAGACAGAAGCTCCGCCGGGNGTTTGCTTTAATTTAACCACTAAAACTTCAAAATATCACCTTGACGTAAGCCAACTTTCTGATCAGTGTTTTCGTGGCTTTCTTTTGATCTTACTTTCGAACAAATCAAAGCACATTTTTCACGTGACCTTCAAAAATTTATATTTTGAGTTTGGGGTAGAAATTTGAAAAACACGCTCTAGAGAAGTTTCTATTCGTTCTGTGCTAGTGTTTGCTGGAATTTGAGTAGATTCCAAAATATAACCTAGGAGGAGATAGATTTTTAGTAGAAAAAATGCTAAAAATCGCAAAAAATCGGTAGTTTTCTGCGATTTCTAGAAAAACTGAAGTGATTTTTGAAAAAAAAACGCTTCTAGAGGACCTAAGTTTATAGCCTATAAATTTATAAGTTTATAACTTATAAATTATAGGTCATACGGGATATGTCATAATTTTAGCTGATTTCAAAATAAACCCTGGGAGGAGATAGATTTTGAAATTTGGTCGAGGGACACCTTGTACTGGTCACGTATCTCAGAGTGTATCGGAACAAAAAGTCATTGACCAATGGTTTTAACAAGATGAAGGGTAGATTTACAACATGGCTAATCTTAATTGTTCCATAGTTTCTCTGTTAGGCTGATTTCTCATCCAGAAAAGTCAATTCCAGCTACCAGTACCCATTTAATAAGCATTAGTGTGAACATGGGATATATTTGCTCGCGATGGAATTTTGCACCTTGAAAGTATTTTTCCAAATGTAAAACTTTATTTCAGAATAATTTTGAAAATAGTCGATTTATATATTTTTCGACAAAATTTAAAATGATTGAATGTGTTTTCCTGCTTTAAATTTGGCTCGAAAGCACATCAATCATAACATTTTTAACAAAATATTTTCAAGCCCAAAAAATCTAGTCTATCGATTTT
Source organism: Oikopleura vanhoeffeni (assembly GCA_004367855.1). Classification (NCBI taxonomy): domain Eukaryota; kingdom Metazoa; phylum Chordata; class Appendicularia; order Copelata; family Oikopleuridae; genus Oikopleura; species Oikopleura vanhoeffeni. Next base: position 320,590 of record SCLH01000293.1, on the reverse strand, counting down.
TTTGCTTTTGATTATTTTGACCTTTTAATGCCGACCAAAAATAATTTTAAAAAATCAAAAGCTGACTTTTTAGTTTTCTTACCTAAAAGTACCATCATTTTTTGTTTTGCCTAGAGCATCATAATGACCAAGTTTGTAGATAACTGCGTTAATAATTACATTTCCATTTTCATCGGTTATTTTTCCAGTTACCACGTGATGTTCACAAGTACATTTTGTACAATCTTTTGACAAAGTTCCAAACGAACAAATTCTATTGCAATCAGGACACTCAAAATCCATTCTTAGAAAATTTAAAATAAAATATAGGAAATATTTTTTTAGCAGAGGATTTTTGAACTTAAAAGGCCACTTTGCACAACCATAAATTAAACTGGGTCATAAAAAAATGCGACTGGAATTTTAGCCGTTGATTCGAAGAGTTACTGTTTTCTCAAATACTCTCAACCACTCGGTTACAAAAGTGGTAAATTCGAAATTTAAAAATATCAGCGTCCTCATTATTCATTCAAAAAAGTAAAGTTTCATGGAAAAAGTTCAAAGATATCTGTGTTGTCATTTTTATTTTGACTAGAGGCGCTCAAAATTTGAAGTCAGGTAAAAAATTGAAAATTTTGAGAAATTTTCTCAATTTGTTTTTAGGAAATTTATTTTTTTCTAATTGGATTTTGCCGAGGTTTTCAAGGCCAGTTCTAAAATATAAATATAAAATCCCTCCGGCATCTTCGGTTCTGATTAAAGTCCTAAAATTATAAATGACACATTTTTTATTCCGCCCAAATATTTTGAAACCGCGAAAAAGCTTCTAGAAAAGATAAAGCTACGGAATTAAGACCAATGAATTTGAAACTATTCAAATTACTATCTGAAAACAATTTAAAAATCAATTCTAAAATGATCAAAAATGTCGACGGGTACCCCCTTAATGAAATTTTTTTATTCAAAGCATGTTTATTTTTGAATAAAAGTTGAAATTATACATGTAAATTATGATGTTAAATTACTATACTCACTTGCATGTATTAGTTTGGTTATCTTCGCCCATGCAAAGTTCACCTCCATCTTCTGGTGTTGGACTTGAACAAAATCGTTTTCTAGTTTGTAATCCACCATTTCCGCAAGTGACAGAACAACTTTCATAACTTAGCCATGCTGACCAACCACCATCTAAAAAATTTAAGATTATTTTCTTGAAATTCGTTTAAATTTGTTTGAAATAAATTTGAATTTAAAAAAAATGTACAAATTTAAACAGATACTGAATATTTTATTTTTTTGTATTATTTTAAGTACGGTTTTTTATATTTGTTTTTTAAATTAAAAATTTTTTTTTTTTTGAGATTTTCAAGAACTCGGAACTTTTTATCAATTTAAATAATGAAAACTGAAAAATTAAAACTGAAAAATTAAAACTGAAAAATTAAAAATGCATAAACATCAATTTTTTTATTAACCAAAGACAAAATTATGCTGAAAGAATTCAAAATTAATATTTTTATCAAAACTGTACATTATTTGAAATTTATTAAAAAATCAAATTAAGAAAACATCATTAATCAACATGTAACTTATTTTTACATTTTTTACAAATTTGAAAATAACATAATGATGTAAAAAAATTCAAATTTCAAGAATTCAGAACCCTTTTTTATTCAAACAATAGAAATTGGAAATAAAGATTTATATTTTTATAAAAATTGTAATTGTTTAAAATTTTTTCTCACGATAGTTCTCGCATTTGTAATCATTAACGATGATTTATCATCACTCTTTTTTGCATATTCGCGCTTTTCAGAAATTTGTTAGAAGACCCCAAAAAAAAACCCATGAAAATGTTTTAATAAAAAAACGAAACCAGTCGGAAAAATCCAATGTTACAATGTTTAAAATTTATTAGAAGAATTAAATAAAGAAAATTATAAAAATGGACGTACTAAACGAGTTCTTCGAATTCGGGCCGAAGAACATCGAACATTTTCTCGTGCTAAAAAGACCTACTACCACATTCATCGGTGCCCTGTTTATTTTAAAAAACTACTTGAGTATAGAAAAATCCACATACCTCCTAAATCTGGTGCTCATTTCAAAACCAAAGTTAGGGATAAATTCTTCATGGACCACTTTAAAATACTGCAGAAAAATTTCAAAACTTACGCCGATTTGTGTAGAGCCGAAGCTTTCTTTATTCGTATGCATCGACCTTCATTAAATGATAAAAAAGATCATAAAACTTTTGCACTATTTTAAATTGTGGGCCAAAAAATT
>SCLH01000293.1:253137-317955 GCA_004367855.1 Oikopleura vanhoeffeni | reverse complement strand
AAACTTTTCTCTGCCCACAACTTTTTGAGAATTTCTAGATTTCAATCTTTGAAGTCTTGAAACTTACTTAAATTATATCCTAAAAACCTGAAAGATGCTCACGCGAAACGTTGTTTAATAAATTATAAAAATAAAAATTTAATTTCAAAAGCATTAAAATTCACCTATTGGTCGACTTGCTGCGATTATCGGTTGAATATAAAGTGGCCATAGATAGTAGTATCCCGCCATGAATAACAACACAAGAAGTAAGATACAAATTATATTGCACATGAAAACACATTTCCATGATGGACAAAAATGACGTTTTTCATATTTTCGTTTCTTTTTGCCACTTGGTGATGGAATTTGCGTCTTTGGTGGGAAAATAGAATGTAAATTTTCTTCGGAATATCCATTGTCAGTGATGGCCAACCGAGAGTTTGAAAAGTTTTCAGGAGGACTATCAGTTATCATCGGCTGGCGCCCAAATGAGTTTTCTGAGTGATCTTAAAACCGATAAATTAATGAATAATACTATTTTCAGAATAAGGAATTAAATTATAACATTTTTTATCATGAAAACCAAATCATGATAAAAAATAATAGAGGGCGGCAAAGTGGTGAATTTAGATTGGACAATTACTTAGGATCACAATTTGTGATTCACAAAGTTTGTGCCCAATTTAATTTATTTTGATTCAACGTCACACAATGAAGATGTTGAATTTCTTCGCTCAGATTTTCTCCTACTGTAGATAATCTCAAAACTTTTCAAGGTCAATTCAGTTTTCCTTCAAAAAAGAGCCTAAATATTTGTTGTAGTCGATTTTCTGATCAAAATATTACTAATCAAGGGAGCCAGAGAGCAAAAACTATTAACGCTTTTGTGCGCATAATTGATTTTTTGTTTGTAGACTATGTAGGTTACATAATGTAACATTGTAATATTTCGATCAAAAACTTAACATAAGCGGAATGATTCTTAAATTTTTTAAAATCACTGAAGTTCACCACTTTGGCACTCTTTTATGAGAAAAACCTATATACCCTATTCACACTTTTGTGAATATCCCGGCCTTACTACTTAAAAACACACTACGTATCCTGATCAGGGCCGGGATATTCACAAAAGTGTGAATATGGGGATATAGTAGCGCCGCGAGACCACAACCAATCAAAAAAATTTCCTCGAATTAGATACATCCAATTTTAAGCCAAACTTTTTAAGCGGACAGTACTCAGTTAAAATAACATAAATTTTGAAACTTTGACAATGACTTTATCTAGTGCACCATGAATTCATTTCTTTAGGTTTAAATAACTTTTGAAATAAAAAAAAGATGAATTTTCTTTTACACACGATGATGTACTATTTTATTTATTTTGATCTTTTTTTCTCCTTGAACGTTTTCTCGAATACTTGGTGGAAATTTCGTGTCGCGATTTTTGTGCGATTTATTTTTTGGTTATGATAATTTTTTAAATTCAACAAAGCTATTTTACGAGACTAAAACTGAGTCATTTAAAATTAATGGAATGAACTATTTTATTAATTATATTTTCTGCTGGGTTTTCATATCTATCATGTAAGAACAAAAGTAAAAAACTAAAAGTATTTTTGCTGTTTAGGTTGCTTAAAAAATAATATACTAAATGATTTAACATTGTGTTAGACAATTTGTGTAATTATCCGGTTAACCCTTCGAAGCATAGAAAACAAAAGTTCCGCCGAGGCACGAGAGCCTTTCAGGAGGCTCTACTTTGAGCGCTGTTCACAGCAAACTCTTATTAGATCAACCTTCAATTTTTTTTATGATCAAGTTGAAGAGTTAAATTTTCGAATTTTTTTTTCATATTCTAGAAACTTTATTTTTAATTCTAGAATAAAACGTTTGAAAAGCAAGGTCAATTACACCACGTGATACTACCCCATGGTAGGCTCCAGGATGTTGTATGTTTATCTCAATAACTGCACAGTGCTCTGTTCTACTCAATACTTTTGTTTGATTGATTATATCTGTTGGGAATCAAAAAATATTTATAAATATTATAAATATTCATGAAAAAATCACGTTTTTTAGGAAAAAATGGTTAGTTTTCTCGATATAATGAAATTATTTGATGATTATTACAATATTAAGGCAAATATGGTATAACTTATACCGTATAAGAGTACCAATCTGGCATGATTTTCACAAATTAATTATTTTTTCAAAACATATCATTTTATCCATACTAATATCGAAATAAGATATTTTGAAATTTCACTCCCAGAGAAATATTTTTGCTCCAGATATGTCCAGAATGCTATTTTTTTGCAAATTGTACTCAAAACACTTTCCTAAAAACTGGTTTAATTGAAATTTAAATTCCAGATTTGGGTCAAAAATTATTTTTTCGGAAGTAAGACTTTAAGCGAAAAATCGCCTTTCAATCAACTCGTCATAAAATTTGAACCTATTATCCGAAAAAATTTTAGGTGATATTTTTAGATTCACATTGTTGAATTTTAAAGAGAAGTTTCTGCGATCATTTTTCATCATTATTGGCTGATTTAAAGTAGCTTGAGCCTTTTAAAAAGCTCTATTCCTCGGAAGGTTAAACGGGTCAACGCAAAATTGGCCAAAAACGTAGTTTTGTAATCGGTTTCACGCTAGATGCTGTATCTAAGATACGGAAAGCACTAATTGTGAAAAACAGACATACTGTAATCCCTCAATTTTCAAATTGAATTTTTGTGATTATCATCTTTGTAAAAGTAAAACACTCGCTCTTGAAACTTGGCTTAAGGGGGTGGTCGAGGCAATCTGGACCTTTTTAAAATGTGCCTCAAAAATAAACGGAGAACAGCAGTAACTTCATTATACTTAGTATGCAAAGACAAGGTTTTGATGAATCTTTGAGATTTAAAAAAAATATTTTTCCATGTTTGAATAGGCTGTCCAACCTCTAGAAAGTGCCAAAAATTAATCTTAAAATTGTTTGTCACTTCGTCCATGACCCAATTTTACATGATCATTTTGCGATTTAGCGCCACCTAAGAAATCAATCAAATTCCGGGCCGAACATCCTTCCCAGGTGAAAAATGATCATTTCGGTGAAAAATCGTAAAAAATTGGTCATGACGAGGGTGACAAACAATTTTAAGAATTAATTTTGGCACTTTTCTAGAGGTTGAACAGCCGCCTATTCCAAACATGAAAATATTTTTTTTTAATTCTCAAAGATTCTATCAAACTTGTCTTTGCAACAAAGTATAATATGAGTTACTACTGTCTCCCGTATATCTAAGGCACGTTTAAAAAGGTCCAGATTGCCCCACCACCCCCTTCATGAAAATAAAAGATTATTTAAAAAAAAATCATGAGAATCGTGTAATAAACAAGCCAAAACATAACTTTTAAGAATTGCTTTGGCACTTTAGTGCCCTGAGACTCGTTGGGTTGAAATTTTATTTTGTTTTCTCAGAGTGACCAATTGAACTCTTTCTCCGCGATCTATCGTAAAATAAACATTTTCGCATTCTCAGTTTGTTTAGGAAGCCGATTCAAAAATATCTAATTGCTTCACCACCCCCTTAAGGAATTTTGATTAAGGGTATGGTGGTTCCTACATTTTCTGCAGTTAATATGTCTAAAAATATGTCATAAATATAGCACTATCGACCAAAAGCTAACCTACAAAAGTTTTATACTAATTATACAGGTTATGTTAAAATTTTAGGTTTTATTTCAAAATATAACCTCAGAGGGAGTAGGAATTTTCGGTTTGACTTAGGTGGCTCTCTGTGCCGCTTAGTGTGAAGGAGTGTGGTCATACAAAAAAAGTTTTTGCATGTTTTTTCGCAAGTTGAAGCTAGTTCTACAAACTGGCTAATCTGAATTATATCCTCGAGGCTCTTTCGGCTAATATTTTATCGAGAAAATGTCAAATAGGAACCCACCTTACCCCCTTTAAGCTTCTTAGTTGTTTCTCCAGAGACATTCGTAATCATAAGTGAAAATTAAATTTCAGTCGGAAAAAATAATAATTTTTAATTTTCATTTAATTAAAATTTTTATATCCGACTAAAAATTCGATACAGTTTTAAAAAATATATTTTTAAATTTCTGCGTTGAAAAGTAAACCTCAAAACTCTAAATCAAAATGCCAACAAAAATGCTACTTTCTAGAAAGTACTTTCTAGAGTAGTTAGGACACTAAAAATACCACTTATCGGTTTCAATTTAAATAATTAACAAGTTAGCAAAGTTCCTGGAAAATAAGCTAATTTGACATTTACTGTTGATTTGCGTTGACCACCCACTTACTGCATATAAACTGGAATAATACTACACTTAAATAATATTCTCAATAGGATTAAATAAATTCTCAATAGGATGAAACCAGAACTTTCAAAATTCTGTTAATTGTAAATAATTATGATGTCAATTTCAGCTGTTAACATTTTCACTATTTCACATTTCACCCAGAACCCGTATTTATCTACTTTTCTCAAATTTATTCCAATTCATTTTATGGAATTTAAAATCCATATATAAAAAGTTCTCAAGCTCATCAAATCAAAGAAAATTAGAATGTAGAAAAGTCATTTTATGTGGTTTTTAAAGACAATTTAAAATTTTGAAAAAAACATTTTTGCTTTAACCACGATGGCGAATCAGCCAATCAGCGTCGTTTTCAAGAAAATAAATGGGCAGGTGCAATAGAAAAATGATAGATCATTATTCTATGTCACATAATATATGTGAGAATTTAGTTTTATCCGTGATTCCGAACAGTCTTCCTGAAGTAGGTTGTAGGGTCTTCAAATCCAATATTGGACCTTTTGAAACGCCTGTAACTATTAATTTATCTATGCTAAATGTAGAAAAAAAGTTCTTCTGGAGAAAAAACTAGGACGGTTTGTGTAAACAACGAAAATACCTAGAATTTGAAAATATTGCCATTCAAACGCTTGGCTAGATCGCTGTCGATGTATTTTTTCCGATTTTCACTACTGGCGCTGCTGAGCTCGATTTTAAAAAATGCTTAATTTTAATTTTGCCTTTCCCGGGATCGTCTATTCTTTTTGATATCATATTTGAAATCTCCTTGCTCGCTTTAGTCATTAACTCTATAAAAATTTGCATATTTGTTTATTGTTCAACAAAATCCCATTTTCTGATTTCAAATCAGCTCGAGAATTTGCGAAAAAAAAATTTCGGATATTTTTTTTTCCAATTTTTTTAGAAGATAACTCACTTTGGTGAACTCAGCTAAACATTTATAACGGTGTTATTTGTTCTGGATCAAAGAATAAGATGGAGACCCTACAAATTCCTTAACTTATTAGTAATCAATCGATATTGAGATTTATTATTTACTTCAAATGTTGAAATTACGAATAAATTTTGATATTATTTTCTCGTTGGACTGTGCGCATTTGTCGGTAGAGGGTCTTTCTTCACGCTTTTTTGATGCGTGAAAAAAAACCCCAGTTTTCTTCACGCATTTTCGTTACGTGAAGAAAAACCCCAGTTTTGTTCACGCATTTTCGATGCGTGAAAAAAAAACAGTTTTCTTCACGCATTTTCGTTCCGTGAAAAAAACCCCAGTTTTCTTCACGCATTTCCTAAAACTTTTTAAATACAAATATTTTGATTGAAATTTTATTTTTGTGTACGTTTGAAAAATAGAAATCAGTGAAAATTTAGATTTGTCAGAAAAACTGCAGAACACAACCTTTCATTTCACCTCGAACACCAGGCTTCGGCACCCACTAGCTGAGCCTTTCCCAACAAACGCTTTTGCATAGGTTTTACGGTGTACACTGGGCACGCGTTTACCTGACCCTGATTCTAACCCTTTCAAGATAGGATTGTATTTTGTGTATAGAAGAATATTGTGTACACTTAGAGCATGGCAAAAATTTATGTCGGAAAAAAACCTAGTGTGTACACAGGGCACAAGTTGTGCCGCACAACCTTACCCAACCCTAATTTCAACCCGTATAGCATTTAATTTAACAATTAACGCGTTTAAATTCATAATAAATCAATAATGTTAGTTGCAAAATTTTTCGAAATGCGTGAAGAAAAAAAAATCAAACACGCATGTTTTCTTCATGCGCGTGAAGAACTCAAAAACATAGAAAACGTAGGTTTTCTTCACGCACGTGAAGAAATTTTTCAAAAACATAGGTTTTCTTCACGTGCGTGAAGAAAAAACTCCAAAAAACACAGGTTTTCTTCACGCATAATGCGTGAAGAAACGCCCGAGACCAATTTGGCCCGCTAAAAGCTCAATGTCAGATAATAAGTTCATTGATGAACCAACTTGCTCTGACCAAGAATGGACTAAGTTTATTGAAATAGGTTCATTGAACTTGCACTTAGAATATTTAAATATTCTTTCAATATTTTTTTGTAGAAATGGCTTGAAAAATATACGGCTATAAATTATAGCCTATAATATACAGCTATTATGAGCAGCAATGGTGAGAAAATTTCGAAAAATTCAATATTGGGTTTTTCGATGTATTGCATTCAAGCTGTTTGACCTCAAAAACTACAGACCCGTATTTTACCGAGCAACAACCCCTTGATAACAGATTCTGTAGCTAAAATAAAAGCTCAAGCATTTGTCGTATTTCAAAAATCATATCGAATACCCTTGACATGTCACGAAATATGTGTTTTTTCTATGTTTATATCAAACATATTTTTCACCTCAAACCTATTTTAATTCATTTTGATTGGACCATCAAATATTTTTATCGCTTTGAAATCTTTATCGTATTATAATTATCTACTAAAAAGTCTTTAAAATTGCGTAAAAAATATTTTTTAAGTTCAAACTTATTTCAACTTATTTCAGTTTTTTGATTTTTGCTTTTACAATTTCGACTCAACGAAATCGCTGTAATTCACGAACCAGAAAAGTGATAAAAAATAATTCTTGAATCAATAAATAAAAAATTGTTAAAAAGTAAGGAATTATCAATTTTATAAAATTCGTGTACATTTTACTTTAACAACGGAGGCACTAAATGACTTCTCAGTGCTTATCGGCAATGTTCTAGTACACGAGTTGAAGTTATGCTTGAAATTTTATATGGCAGACAGTGTCAAAAAAAACGTTAAAAGTTTTCGGAAATTTTAAAATTGCGTTTGACTTTCGGTTACAGACTAGAATTAACCTGCAAAATGTTCTCTTTCTTGAAGTAATCTTCGATCTAGAGTATTTCCCACGTCGTTGAATTCCGAGTTTGTGCAAAAAGTTCCATTTCTCTCTGTTCTATTTTCAGACGACGAAGAGCACGATTCGCCAGAACTAATCTAAAATCATTTTCCAGCTCAATGAAAAAGAATGTCACAAAACAGCTTTTTTGATGCAAAATTGACAGAATCAGCTAAAGAGTGAAACTCATTAAATTTACAAAAAACATACCCAGTATCTTATTATAATTCCTTCATTAAATATGATGGGTTTTCTGGTGAAATTAAAAGAGCTATAAAAAGGTTTATAACAAGAAGGGTTATTAAAAGGGTTAATGACTTATGGATGTTAAAAATGTTCTGAATTTGCAGGGTGAGGTTTTGCGTTTAAAAAAAAATTTGATTTGAGTTATTATTATTTTTGCCAAACAAGTTATTTTAACAAAAAATATTTCATGGAATAAAATGAAATGAGATAGCGGACGGGTCTTTTTATGCCCAGTTCTACCCGTTTGGGAACATCCCTAAATTTTTTCTCAGAATTCTGAAAAAAAAAACTTTTAACTTGTACTCTTTCTGATATTCAAAAAACTATAATTATTCAAGGCAATCTATAAAAAAATAAAAAACTGTTTTAAGAAAACTATAGGCAAAAGTTCAACAAAATCCTCCAAAAACTTATCCCAGTCAAGGAAATTGAACTTATTACGGGTGTACTAAACAATATTTCGACGAAAAAAGTTGATTTTCAAGAATAATCCCGTTTTAGTTTATTTTCAATATCACGAATTTTTGAAAAAAAATATATTGACAAACAAAAGTTTAGACGGAATAAAGTTTCGACGAAACAATTTACTATTTTTAGAAAAACTTTCCGAAAAAAATCACGATTCGAAAATTCAGTCTAAAATTCAGACTAAACAGTTTTTAGCAAGACATCAATTTTTCATCCGATTTTTATCAAAGTTTGCAATTTTCATGCATGTTTCTACCCAACTTCAAAAAATTACCAAAGAAAACATTTTTTAGTTCCAAAGGTTTACCTGGTATCCTCTGTTAGTACTTGATGCTATAGTAATTATAGGTCTTGTGTGTGAGGAATATGTTCCGTTTGTCAATCTTGGTGTTTCACTTCCAAGAGTTGAAATAATTTGTTGTTTCACCAGATTTTGTCTCTCGATCGAGTGAGAAACCATTCGTTCAATTGACCTAGGATCAAGTTCACATCCTCGATTTGTACTCATTTATCACTAAAATTTTAAGTTTAAATAAGTAAAAAAAATATTTGAATTAAGTTGTTATTGACTGTGTTTATGAAATCTTAGAATTAAGGAGGTTTTTTAAATTCAAATCAGATTATCGGACATGACATAATTCATTTTCAAACAGCGTCCGAATTCAAAAAAAAATACAGTCCATGCGCACTAACTGAAACACCACAAAATTGACGATTGCGCCCAATCTAGAACTCTTTTGCAGATTTTGTTCTTTGTTGGATTGAAGTGTGTCGAATTCTCGATTTAACCAACTCTAAAATGCCCTTCAAAGTGTTCCAGATTGGGCGCAAGCTTTTATAGACTATACATAATTTTGTTGATTTTCAAAATATGGTTTAAGGGGGTACCCCTCATGGGAAAACAGGATTTTGTGTTTTTTGAGGGCGAATATCTCAAAGACTATACATTGTAGAACCCAATAGTTAAATACAATGAGATATTTGAACGAAAATCTAACATCCTGAACCATTATTAAAGATCACTGATTGCTCGACCAATCAGGAACGAGCTTCAAAATAGAGTCATATTTTGTCGTAAAAAGCCTATTTCTCCGTGAGTTTTGAAGGCAGAAAAATTGTTTGTAGCTTTTATTAACAAAAAAATACGTACGCAGGTCTGTTACTATCGTTTTCAAAATTTTGAAAAAAAATTCGCTCCAGAATAGCCAAAAAACGTTTTTTTGAGCTGATTTTGAGGATCTCGCGCAAAAGCCTATTCCTCCCTGGATTTTAAGTAATACATTTTAAACCTGTATAAATCAAAAGCTAGTGAGTTCGTGGAGAGCTGTTACTATCGAAACCTAAATTTCGATGATTTTTTTCTTCCGAAACTGTACTTCTAATTAGTGAAAATCCATAAATTTTGATTAAAATGCTTAAAATCAAGACAAGATAATGATTGTCAAAATGATTAAAAAGCACTTTCCTAACGCTGTATCGGGATGAAAATACCACCAACTTATTTCAAATTATCTATATTTTTAGAAAAAAAATCTATAAGAATGAAATTCAGATTTTTTTGTTTAAGCCTCAATTCATGAGGAGTGACCCCTTTAAGGGGGTTCTCAACGTAATCTGAGGCTTTAAATCATCGGGACTTGTTTGTAGAGGTAGGTTTATTTTTCCAAATTAGTACCCTATGATGAAAATGGCTGCATCCCACCACCAGGTGCTGACCCTATTCTAGAACACTAATTTTCTGTTCAAACTCTATCTTCTCCTAGACCGCACATACGATCGGCGTGAACCTCAGTATGGGNAATTAAGGGGCCCATTATTTTTTGATATCTATCCCTTTTCGAAATTCGATTGAGAAATTTCGGATAATTAAAATGTCATGCATCGTGAAATCCCGGTACATTTGGAACCCTCTTAAATTTTGAACTGTTTTCATACTCTAGCATGTTTTGGATTTTGGGCACTTAAAGGTCACTCGGACTGTACCATAATTCAACCAAAAGTTACTCAAAATTACGCACCAAGAATGTTGAAATGAAACAATCAATTATTATTAATAAGTGTTCATTGTTTTTTGAGATATGTTATATGTTATTTCTTTAGTAAAAATAATATAAGATTATAAATTACTCAGATGCAAATCTTCCGAAAATATTTTACTGTTAAAAAACCTTGTTTCGAAAATGATTGTAATAAATCGAAAGCTTGAGCTTGTTGAAACAATATATTTTTTGAATTTATTAACTCCCAGTCTTTTTATGGTCACGCGTGACCATGACCCTTTTAATCGCCATTTAGGATCCTTAATCATCAATGAATGTAGCATTTACAAAGTGATCGATCAATTTTTTAGAAGTTGGTTTGTCCACTGCAATTAAACATTCCAACTCAAAATTTTGCGCGTGTTTTAATGATGAGGTTTTTTTCAACTATAGATGAAGTGACCTTCAAAAAATTCGAGTTTTTCTTTATCAGTAAGCGTTGTCCTGGTCAACGCCTAAGACATCAAAAAAAAAAATTTGTTGGTAATTTGAGCATTCTAGAATATGCTCTAGAAGACAGACGACTTACTGGTTCGGTGATTTTTAATCCTAATGTGAAAGTAATTGTTGAGTTTCTCTATATACGAGCGTCACATTCACAGATGTACTTATAACCAAGATTAAACAATTTTGATATAGTAATTTTTTTTGAGGTTTTAACCGTGGGTGAATAATGCTATCAAGTTTTTATTGGTTTGTGAACGTGATTTTCAGTTTAAAATTGGGGTGTGAACGATTATATGAATTTTTAATATATGCCTCGTTGCGACATTTGAGCATCTAAGGCTAGTATAAGATAAAAGAAAGATTATAATGTTCGAAATCGGGATTTTCAAGATCGGCTTTCCGGTTTCAGCATAATTCGATTTTTGAAAATTACGATTTCGGACTTCCGAAATTTTTTTCAAGCAAGTTAAGGGGTACTGATTTTTCAAAAAAATTTCTTTGGATTTCAATAGCCCGATCTCTAGCTTCGTCCGTAGTTGTGGTATGATGACAAACGATATAACTCCGCCGACAAAAAGCACCTATCTCGCGCAAAACACTATTCCTCCCTGGATTTTAAGTAATACATTTCAAACCTGTATAAATCAAAAGCTAAGTGACTTCGTGGAGAGCTGTTTCTATCGAAACCTAATTTCGGTGATTTTTTTCTTCCGAAACTGTAACTTCTAATTAGTGAAATCCTAAATTTTTGATTAAAATGCTTAAAATCAAGACAAGATAATGATTGTCAAAAATGATAAAAAAAAGCACTTTCCTAAACGAACTGTATCGGGATGAAAATACCCACCAACTTATTTCAATAATCTATATTTTTAGAAAAAAAATATATAAGAAGAATTCAGATTTTTTGTTTAAGCCTCAATTCATGAGGGTAACCCCTTTAAAGGGTTCTCAAGTGAATCTGAGGCTTTAAATCATCGGGGACTGTTTGTAGAGGTAGGTTTATTTTTTCCAAATTAGTATGAAAAATGGTGCCATCCACCACCAGGTGCTGACCCTATTCTAGAACACTAATTTTCTGTTACAACTCTATCTCTCCTAGACCGACACATACGATCGGCGTGAACCTCAGTATGGGGAATTAAACGGGCCCTTATTTTTTGATATCTATCCTTTTCGAAATTTGATTGGAGAAAATTCGGATAATTAAATGTCATGCATCGTGAAATCCCGGTACATTTGGAACCCTCTTAAATTTCGAACTGTTTTCATACTCTAGCGTGTTCAACCAAGTATTACTAACAATTACGCACCAAAGAATGTTGAAATGAAACAATCAATTATTATTAATAAGTGTTCATTGTTTTTTGAGATATGTTATATCCCTTTAACACCTTTTTGATGAATTTGGAGAATGTAGGTTGGGAGCCAATCCTAACACTCCTGAGACCCTTCTAGCCACTCATGAGGCCGCTTTCTCTTCTTTTCAGCCTACATCTCTCAAATCATCCAAAGGTGTTAAGGGATATGTTATTTCTTTAGTAAAAATAATTTAGATTATAAATTACTCAGATGCAAATCTTCGAAAAATATTTTACTGTTAAAAAAACCTTGTTTCGAAATGATTGTAATAAAATCGAAACTTGAGCTTGTTGAAACAATATATTTTTTGAATTAATTTAACTCCCAGTCTTATTATGGATCCGCGTGACCATGACCACTCTTTAATACGCCATTTAGGATCACTTAATCATCAATGAATGTAGCATTTACAAAGTGATCGATCATTTTTAAATAATTTACGTTGTGCGTTTTTTTGTGGAAATTTTTAACTGTATTACAGTATTATTTTTTTGCAAAAAAAATTTAAATCATAAAAAAAAGACCTTGAGCGCAGGATCAGAAAAAAATCCTGAGACTTTTTATTACAATCAAGCCCGAAAAATGATCACACGTGACGCGTAATCAAGAGAATAAGGTTGGCAAAATAGTACTGTTTTCTTACAAAAATTTCTTAAATCTATTTTTGAAACAAGTGAAGTGGTTCCTAAGAAGTTTTAAAAGAACTTTTTCCACCATTACACCAAGTCCAAAAACAATCACGTGACATTTAAATCAAAGAAATAAGGTTTGGGAATACAAATAGTAGTCAAATAAAGCCGAAAAATTTTGTGGGCTAATAAAACCATATTAAAGAGTTTTGAACATGATGAGATCTTCCAAAAATAGAATCACGTATATATTATATTTCAAGAATAAGCGAATAAATATATACGCGCATATTTCAGACCTTATTTTTGAATTATTTTGTCACGTGATTTTATGGACGACTGTGCCGTAATAAAGAAAAAAGTCTGAAAACGTTTGAAGTTTGACCCTGGAATTTTTTTGGAGTAACTGTGAGTACTTTTATCAAAATAACCGTATATTGTTTACCGTATATCAAATTACCAGTAATTCAAAGTTCATCGTAGAGACTCGTAGTACCACCTCAAAAAATCGGAAGAGTCGACGTTTCGATGAAAATCTTAGCAACTATGGTCAATTATTGTACTGAAAGGTCCCGACCAGAAGAACAAAACAATCTCCTTGTGAAATTCAAAAGTTTTTGACTATTTTTTGCTCCTCATCGTAACCGTTTAAGTACATAATGTCAACCATAGTTTGCTAATTTTTATTTTCAATTAGAATCGACCTCATCCGATTCTGTTGAGGGTACTTAACAAGCTTCTACGATTAACTTGGCAATTGGCCTTGAGACACTTGGCATAAAAATAGTTCTTTTTATTTTTAAGGAGGCTAATTTTGGTAAAAATTATTAATAAAAACTATGCAATTTTTATGCAGTTCATGCACAACAAATTGGTGAAGGAAGAATACTGCAGAATTGAAAATAGTCAAATTTAGCTTTAATGCGTAATCAATATGCCTAATTGTGTGCACGTNCATGCAATTTTTTTTTGCAGTTTCAGCACACAAATTGGTGACGGTAGAATACTGCAAATTTGAAAATGTCAAATTTAGCTTTAATGCGTATCAATTATGCCCTTAATTGTGTGAATCGTGCTAAAAAGAGAGATTTTTATATTTACTTATCGCCATTTGGTGCCTTTAAATTATTTTTTTCACATTTTGTTTCGATACGATTGTAGAAAATTATCAGAATTACCATATTATTAAGTAAAAATATATGTTGATATTGAAACGAAGGTTATACGCTTGATTTAAACACCATGGTCACGCGTGACCATGAAAAGATTGAGTCCAGAAGTTTTTTCGGATTGTAGGAGTTAAACAACGTTTCGCGTGAGCATCTTTCAGGTTTTAGTGTTTTGTAAGTTTCAAAACTTCAAAGATTTGAAAATCTAGAAATTTTAAAAAATGTGTGTGGGCAGAGAAAAGTTTAACTCAACAATATACTAGTTTTATATACTAGTTTTACTATACTAGTTTTACTAGTTTTAAATTAAAGTGGTTTAATTAATAAACTCGGCAGATTTCTGTCAATATTACTTACGAAAATAATAAGTTAGGTTACTCTTTTAATTATATCGGGAGCTAAGCGGATTCATATATTTTCAGCCCATCAAAATAATTTTTTATTTATTTTTGAAAAGGTTTGAGTTCGAATTTGAAATTCTTTAAATTAAAAATAACATTTATACTCAGTAACTGAGTCTCAGGTAACCTGAGTCGGATTCAATAAATTCCAATGCATACATATTTAATAATGAAATTTTATTGAAGATGAAAATGAAAAAAATAAATTTTCACTTTTTTTTCTTTGATATAAATTCGCTCTGAAATATTGTTGCAATCTGTTGGACTTATGGCACCACCTTATATTTCCAAAAGACCACAATGAACCATTGTAAAAGATCAAAAAATTAACTGCCAATTTGTAAACGACCTGACAATTTTCCAAATGGCCCGATGAAAATATAAATATCCCTCTTAGAGAAATTCCAAGAGGAAACGGTTGTTTCGTCATTTTTCACCATTAGCGATATTTAATCAATAATTTGTAATGATAAGATATTTGCTAATATATTATGAAGATGTAAAATACCGTATTTCAAATACGGTAAATATTCATTAATCTTAATAATTCATGATCAAAGACCAGAGATGATTGTTTATTAACCATACTATTATATGAATATTCTCAAAAGTAAATATTTTAATATTTCATATTTCTTGAATATATTTCTTGAAGATAAACGAAACTACTTATTTTTTTTGAACATACTAACAATCAATGAAAAATATTATTTCTTTAAAAAATAGTTCAAAAACTTTTTAGGGACCGCTAAAGTTTAGAAATTTTGTTTTTGAAAAACTAAAAGTTACGAAAAAGACGAAACATTATTTTTGAATGAAATTTAATACAGCTACTGTACTTAAGAAGGTATTTAAGAAGGTATTTAGGAAGGAGAGGCTTAATAAATACTGGATATTTTAATATCGATTCGGACAGAAGAATAATTTTTGGTCAACTGGTCTGCACAAAATTTTCGGGTTTTGAGGCTAAAATTTTCAAAAATAAAGGAGAGTGAAAAAAAGAAAGCAAAAAAAAGGAGAGCAAAAAAGAGGGGAGAGCATCCTTAAACAAAAACAAAAAGAAGAGAGCAATTTTTTTGTTTATTTGTGAGAATTTTTTTTAAAATATATTTATTCGACTCATCTTATTTTTAGGACAATTATATATCGAGCGTATTTTATTCGTATACTGCTCTGTCAGTATTTATTAAAACTAGTTTTGAAAATTACTCATTTGAAAATTATTACATATTGTAAATTATTAAGAAATCTAAAAAATTTGCTGGTTTTTTGACATATAAAAGTTACATATGTATTTCGAGTCGAAATTTTCAACCATGACTTTTTAATCATTCACGTTGGTCACCTTATCCGAACGATTTTTGGCCGAGCTAGCTGAGGTGTACGGATAAGGGTACACCCAGTGTATTTAATCGGTTTTTGGCGAAACAAAATTTGAAAACGTGATATATTTTAATCAATTGTCGGAAAATATCACCTCGCCAACTCATTTCTTTTACTTGATAAAAATAAAACGCATTAACTGCATATTAACTGCATTTAATTCACTGCATAATAGGTAGCCTATTTTACAAAATTAAAATCGAGTTTGAATCCAACTTTTTCAAAATTCGGTGAGAATTTTTTATCTCTGAGAAAAGATTTAAGCTTTTAATTGTTAAATAGAAAATTAGCGATAAGGTACCTCAATATATGCATACTGCATCTATCTATTTTGCAACGAAAACAGGCTTTGTTATGTGCTGCCAGATGCACCAGAGTTCAAATCTGTAATCTTTTATTTAATCCTATGCGTAATCCTTCCCGAAGACTTTTTGGTTTGATAAAACTTCTGCAAAAACCCTCTTAATCAGATTGAAAAAACGGTATTTTATCGAGGAAAAGTTTATCTTCGACAATTTTAAATGGGAAAGTTGTCTAAGATTTTTGTTGTTTTTAGAAAAAGAAATTAAACCGAGGTTTATTTTATTTTAATTCAATCTATAATATTATACAAAACTAATTGTGTGATCGGAATAGACGTTTCAAAAAATTAGCCAATCAGCGCGAACCCACCTTTTGACGTAAAAGAGATTTTTCCTGTCTCTCTATTTAAAATTCCATTCACTTTATTAGTCTTGTATTATATATCGTCGATTTGAAATAAAGAATTTCGAAAGTCAAAAATGGGTATCGATGTTTTTGACCTATCTTGTAGAGAATTTTTTTCTGGTCAATTCAAGACGTAGGATTTTTTTTGTTTACGAAAAATTTTCAAAAAAAATCGATTTTCCGGTTAAATTTTCGAGATTTTACAAGGAGTGCAAAACCCGGATCTAGCGACCCCGTATGAAGAGCTAGAGCGCTATTTTTTTGGCAAGTGAAAATTAAGCGTTTTTTAGGTAACAGTTTTTAAGGATCAGGATTCCTTAAATGAATGGTCAAAGTTCAAGGTCAATTTCAAGTTCATCGTAGAGACTTGAAAGTACCCTAAAAAAACCAGAAGGGTCAACTTTTTGATGAACGTATTAGCAACTATGGGTCGATCACGTACTGAAAGATCACTAGAGCGCAAAAATTGGCTTCAGCACCTCCTCTGAAATCTAAAAAATGGGACCAGTTTTTGCGCTCTAGTGATCTTTCAGTACATGATTGACCCATAGTTGCTAATACGTTCTTCAGAAAGTCGACCCTTCCGTTTTTTTGAGGGAATTTTCAAGTCTCTACGATGAACTTGAAATTGACCTCAAACTTTGACCGCTTATTTAAGGTCGACCACATGGTCGCCGACCCTAATCCTTAAAAGTGTTTTCCTAAAAAACGCTTAATTTTCACTTGCCAAAAAAATTAGCGCTCTACCTCTTCATACGGGGTCGCTAGTTCCGGGTTTTTCACTCCTTGTAAAATCTCAAAAATTTGACCGAAAATCGATTTTTTTTGAAAATTTTACATAAACAAAAAAATCCTACGTCTTAAAATAACCAGAAAAAAATTCTCTACAAGATGGGTCAAAAAAATCGATACCCATTTTTGACTTTTGAAATTCCTTATTTCAAATCGTCATATACTATCAACATACATTTTATTCACAAACTACATGTAGCACGTGACATCTGTGCCTCGTTATAGTTAGTAGGGTGTGCACAGTAGGGTGAAAAGAACCACACAATTTTAGAGAAAAATTGACACAAAATTGGTCCGAATAGACCTATTTCTGAGTAAGTATCATTCCTATTTTATTTTGTTATAGAGAAATGATTTGTAGTCATATAAGGCCGTTTAATAGCTTTCACTAGTCACGGGAGTCTTTTGAATTTCAGACCCTGCAACCAGAAATTTTCTTGTGAAAAATAAATATTTTCTGTTTATAATTCTTCAGCTTGAAAAATTGCCCGTTACACACTGTTTTAGATAGTTGTTATTACAACAATTCTCTTTAAAATTTCTCAGTTTGTTATTTTCGCCCTTTTTTAATTTTCTGGTTTGAACAATAAATTATGCAAACATTGTAAAAACATATTTTTTCTGGTATTTATTTATTATAAGCCGTCGAGCATATTCAATGCTAGCGTCAATTATGGACGTTTGAGTTTAATTTGATCTGAAATCAGAATATAATTAACTATTAATAAAAGTCTATTATAAATAGTGAACTATAATAGTTAACTATTGAACAGAGGAAGGCCACATATCGCCGAAAAAAACCTACGCAATTTCACGATTTTTAGCTAAGTTTCTGCCAGTGCCCATATCGCCGAAAGAGCCAATATCGCCAAAATTGCGTGAGCGTTTGTGGTTTTGATAACAAATTACTTTCAGTACGTTATATTTTAAAATAAACTCTCCCAAACATACTTTTTCGTATTTGTATTTGATAGCGTTCGATGGAGAAAGAAATGCAACACATTTTGGTATTCACATAATTGTAAAACTTCATTAAAAATTAAAAAATACTTTTCGAATTCTGACGTCATTTCGAACAAAAAATTATATCTGTCTGACAGATTCTGTCCTTATATCACCGAAAGTACTAATATTGCCAAGAGTTCCAAATATCGCTGAATTTTTTGAGAAATTTCTTCTATAAATAGTGTTTGTGATATTTTCACTTGCAAGTTGCACTAGTTATCAGCACTACTTATTCAGCACAAGTGTCGGCACAATTGAATCGAAACGGATCGGAAAACCGATCCGATCCAATATTTTGACAAGGCTTCGATCCGATTCGATTTTCCGACAAGGGTCTGAAGGTGAAATAAAAAACTGAGTTAGAACTTTTTTGGCAAGTCTATGGATCAGATCCATTTTTTGGCGAGTCCACCGATCCGATCCGATCCAACTTTGTCAATGACGCCACCGATCTGATTCAATTTTTTCGGAGAGTCAACCTATCCGACCCAAAAAAACTTTCAAATGTGCCGAGTCGGCACTGCCGACATGGATTCGTGACCATTATGTTAAAAAGATTTTGATTTAATAACGAGCAAGTCTTTAAAAATTGTAAATGTGCTCGATAGTCTTTCGCCTTTAAATAATCTGCTGCAATTTTCAACGTAGATTTTGCAACTGAATTTTCAGAAATGTTTTAAAAAAATTTCTAGCTTGAAAGTTTTTCAAGCTAAGATTTTTCAAAGTTGATTCAACTTAGTTAAGGGACCCTAAAAAATGTACATACATATGAAAATAAGGCTGTATAGATTTAAACAATTTACTGCAAATTAAAAACAAATTAGATCCTAAATTTGTAATATTTTCTCCCATGAAGGCTGTCCTCGAAAAAAATCAACTTTGGAATTTTAATCCGAAAGTTGTCTTTTCTTGTAAATTAGAGCTCACTAAACAACTTTTTGCTCAAACGAAATTGCGAATCGGCATATTTTTTAGTGTTTGATGGCTTTTAAAAAAATATTTAGAGAAATTCACCAAAAAGTTCAATAAATATGACTTTGGATAAATCAAACCTTTTTGGACGAGAGATATGTAACAGATCGCCAATTTACTAAAAATAAGATTTATATGAATTTTTTCGATAATTTTAAAACTTTATTGTCAAAAGATTTTGTACAAAGAAAAAGTGGTCCTAAGAATTTATTTGCAAATGTTAACACGACTAGCTCAGATTGGACTGACATTGCNACAATCTAAATTTTTGTATTAATGTTCATGAAATTACATCAAAATGCCCGCTGTGCAACGAGAAACATAAATCAATAATAAAAATTTGAGTCCTGAAAAACTTTTTCACATTTTATATCCAAAATACTATTTTCAGCAAATTTTGCCAAATTTTTTTTGATTTAGACCAGAAATATTCTCGCGAAATAAATTCAGAAGACAATATACACCACAAAATGACCGCCGTGCAACGAGCTATAGTAATAAATTAAAAAATTCTTCGTCCAAATAAAATTTAAAACCTTATATCTAAAATACTGTTTTTTTTTTCAAATTTATGGCAATTTTTTTTTTCATTTTGACCAGAAATATTTTTTCCGAAATAAATTCAGATGACAATATACACCGCAAAATGACCGCCGTGCAACGAGCTATAGTCATAACTAATAAAATTCTTCGTCCAAAGAATGTTTAAAAACTTATATCCAAAATACTGTTTTTTAGCCAATTTTTGGCAAATTTTTTTTTTCATTTTGACCAGAAATATTTACGCAAAATGAATTCAGATGACAATATACACCACAAAATGACCGCCGTCCAACGAACTATAGTAATAAATATTAAAATTCTTCGTCCAAAATTTTTTTAAACCATATATTCAAAATGCTGTTTTTTTGGCAAATTTTTGCCAAATTTTTTTTCATTTAGACCAGAAATATTTTCGAAAAATAAATCTAGATGACAATATACACCGCAAAATGACCGCCGTGCAACGAGCTATATTAATAAATTATAAAATTTTTCGTCCAAGACGGTTTTTGAACCTTTTATCTAAAAATACTGTTTTTTGGCAAATTTTTAAAGATTTTGACATTTTAAATGCCTCATTAAACAATTTTTTAGGAGATTTTTGATATTAATATTTATATCATTAAACTCAGTGAATTAAGACGAACAAAATGGAGGCTTAATTTTGATAATCGGATAAAGTCGAATTTCGACCAATCAGAGAGCGTTATTTTTCGAATTTTTAAAATTTTCAAAACAAAATTCTTGATTTCTGAAAAATTTTGAACAAAATGTACTTTTTCGTTTTTCAATAAAAATGATACATCGCGAGATCTGAATTTTCGAGGACAGCCTACTCCCATGCCTCAAAAATTTGTGTTCTGAAATCTGTGCGTCGCTTTTTTTAATTTCCAATTATCTCCAAAAAAATTATCCTGCTGAGAACATACCTTTATTAATCATTTTACAGTGTTTTATTCTCCGCTAAAAAAATCAAAACCTCGCTCAGGGTTAAAAATTAAAAATGTAAAAAAATAAGTCTCGTCTTAGATTGATTGTTCAAGCAGTAATGGCCAATAGTCAAAAAAGTTTTAAAGGTTATGTTTTATCAAAATAAAAATATCACAATATGTGTTTGTGCGTTTTTTGGGAATCACAGAAGATAAATTTGAAAAAAATTTCAAATATCTTTAGAACATATGTTAGTCTAATTGACAAACAAAAATAAGATTTTTTCATATATAGTCGAGAATATATCACGTGACCGTATAAATGAGAAATAAGATATGTAACAAAAATCGGGAAAATATGAAGATGGAACTTATTCAAACTAGCTAGGTATGTGTAATTGCCGGTTTATAACGTAAACTTGGTCATTGTTTTCGTAAAAATATTTTTGTAAATTACACTGGTTAATTTCAAATTATCTCCAAATAATTCCACAAAAATTAGTAATTTTAATCCTGCTGAGAACTTACCTTTATTAGCCATTTTATAGTGTTTGATTCTCCGTCAAAAAAATCACAAACTCGCTTAGTGTGAAAAATTAAAAATGTAAAAAATAAGTTCCGTCTAAGATAGATTGTTCCAGCAGTAATGGCCAATAGTCAAAAAAGTTTTAAAGGTTATGTATTATTAAAATTGCATTTGAGCCACTTTGTTTATTACTAGATAGTTTGAATAGATATTATACCCAGGGGACAGCAAATTACTTCTTCTAATAAAAAAGGCAATTTAACAGCGATTAAAGTCAATTAAAACGGGTTTTCGTGCTTTAAAACTTCTGACAAATTTACAGATTCTGGCGACTGATTTATTTTGTGTTTAACTTTCAGGCGCCGGATCGGCAACGCGTTGTACATATCTTCTTTAAACTTGTTTTCTACCCTTAAAATTAATGAATAATCATTGATCAACTTAATGATAGATTTCTTTGCCAATTTGTGTTTTTGCTTTTTCTAGAAAATCCGAGTCAACTAGAAAAACGTAGGCGGGGAGAATGACAGTCTATGAGTCATAGACTCTATGACAAAATTTATTTTCTTATAAACCACAAAAACACGACAAATTTAAGGGTATTTGATAAGATTTTTGAAGATTTTTTTCGATAAAATGTTTGAGGTTAACTTTCAGATACAATTTCGACCAATTATGAGACTGAATTTTGAACTTATGTGGGTTTTTAGTGCACTAAAGTAAAACACATATCTATCTTTCAAAAATTAACTCTAAATCAGACAAAAGTTATTTTATCCTCAATGCTTGAAACAAAAGATTCATGCATAAACTAAATATATTCTGGTCTTTTGGCGTTCTGTTTTACTTTGAAAGAATTTTACGCCATTTGACTAAAAATCTGTTTAGCGCGGTTAACTCGTAGACTCGACTAAAATAAAAATGTTCTAGACTTTAAGTTAAATAATAAAGAAAAAACGGAAAATGGTCACTACTTGCCGGAAATAGAGTCTACGAGTTAAACTTATTTCATTTCAATTTACAATATATTTCAGAAGAATAGATTTATTTCTAGATTACTTTCTCTATACGATATTAATCTGAGTAACCAGATTCAGGGACCATATTTTGCGTAGGCAAATCAGCCGAATGTAGAGTCCAAGTTTGAAGCCAAAATCTGACTACCATATCGAAAATCCTGCCTAGTCGTAAAAATTTATTACTACATCACAAGAATAGAAAGTGACCAATGAAATCACTGGATTCTCGAGAAATGACCAATGAATTTACTGGATTTCTCTATTTGTGACGTAATGATAAATTTTTACGATTAGGCAGAATTTTCGATATGGAAACCACATAAAATCTGGTTTCCTAGATCAGGATTATACAGTTAATTTCCGGAATTTATTCACAAATTTTAATTTTAATCATTTTTAAACTGATTTCAATTCAACTTCTAAGTACCCGAGTACCCGGTAGTATAATTTGTGCTTGTATATCGATTACGGGGCCTCCTCGCACATATTAGCCACTTTTTAAGTCACAATTTTTATATAATTCGACTTTTGAAAACGACTCATCCGATTAAGTTTTTAGATAGCTCAAACCGAAATCGGCCTATTTTTTGATTACACAAATTAGAAACAATTGTCTGATTCGGAACTTTTTTTTAAATTTTTTTTTCCCATTAGTTGTACTCAGTTTAAGCTATCTAAGAACTCAATCGGATGAGTCGTTTTCAAAAGCCGAATTATTTAAAAAAAATTTGCTAAAAAAGTGGCTAATATGTGCGAGGTGGCCCCGTAATCGATATACTTGGACCTGGAATTAAAAGCTATTTGAAAGTGATTAAAATTGAAATTTGTGAATAAATGCTGGAAATGTATTTAAACCAAATGTTTTCTTGTACACGAATCGTAACGATATAAATAAGAAAAAAAATCGGTAAATTAAAAAAGCCAGATTAAGATTTGACATTTTAAATAAAAACTTTTTAATTCTATTTTTATTTCAAATCTGACTTATTTAAAATGAAACTAAAATATTTTCTGATATTAAACGGTGTAATACCCCTGAAACATTTTTAGAATTCATATCCGCAAAATTTGCATAAAAATTTTAATCCCTTCGAATAACATAAGTAAGCATCAAAGAGGTATCCTAATAATTCGGCATTGTGCCACGTAAAATATTACTCGGTATTTTTACAAACTAAAATCTTCAAAGTTGAAAGTTTTAACCTATGAACTCATCTTGGATTTGTGAGCTTAGCCAAAAAATCTGAGTAATATTATTTTACGAAATTTTTGTGTGAGGCGTGGTGAAAAGTTATTAGTATTAAAGGGCTTTCAAAGACATAATTAGGAAAAGTTTTTTTTTGAGAAAGCAAATTGCAGAAATATATGTCAGAAATATATGTCAGGCATAAACAGGAAAAATGTGTCTTACTTTTAACCCCCTCACACCCAAAACCATTGATCCCTCACACCAAAACGCCATTCGGGGACGCCACTTTGGGCGGTTATTGCGGAGATAATAAATGCGAAAAATATTCATTATTTTAAATTGACACAAGATCAAGGATAGACTTAAATTGGAGGTTTATAATCTTTTTTTAATTTTTAATTTTGTGTGCTCGATAAATGCAAGACAAAAAAGAGGTTTAGTTCGGGTACCTCATCTGGAAAACCATACATTTCTTTCAAATCACATATGAATAACAAAAGATTAATTAGAACACTGGCTACTCGAATATAGTCTCTGATTTAAAAAAGCCATTCATCTTCAGTCGTCTGAAAAAGAAGTTTTCGTATCCCTTAGCGCCAAAAATGCACGCACAAAAATCAAGAAAAAAAAGTTATGAAAATAGTTTTCGACTCGAACTCTGAAAGTTTATTACGCTGAATTTGAAATTGAAAAAGTACAAAATTATTGAGAACAGACTTAATTTTTTTCAAAAATTATTATCTTGGTCAATATAAGGCCGAAAAAATGAAGTTAGTTTTTTCCAACAAACAAATTTATTCCAGAGTGATATGAAAATTATAAATAAGTCAAACCTTGGCTTTCTGAATCTTTTCTCTGGTGAAATAATCTCTATTCATTAGCATACAACATGATAATTTCTATTTTTCTGTATCAAATTACATTTCAAAAATCGTAAAAAAACTATTTTTGAGGATAAAAATAAATGTATTTCAGTGATACAACATAAATGTATTTGATCAGATGTCAAGCCACTAAAAAGAGGACAACTCAGTTTTTTGGCCTGCTGTAGGCTTGATTACTCGGCGGGATATAAAATAAATCAAGCTTCAGCTAGATTTTGCAGCAGCTTACAAGGACTTTGATCGTCGTATTTTGTCTAATGGCGTAAAATACAATTTTTATAAATCTCAATTATTCATCCGACGGAAATCATAATTAAAAAACATAAATTGAATTTTAAAAATGCCTTTTATAATAACAGATCGCGAAGATTTTGTTGTTCTACTTAGATAATGATACACAGACTGAGGATCTTTAGTGATTCTGAAGAGAAATTTGAAATGGATGAAAAGGCATTGATTAAATGTTAAATTCGTTGAAGAACTTGAGATTTCTATCTAATTCTTATCAAAAAATTAAACTAATTTCCGTCAAAATATATAATTGCGCGAAAACTAGAGTTTTTTATTTTTTCGAGTTTTTAGAGAAATCACTTGAGAAAAAATAAAACTCTCAATAAAGACCAGAGAAAAAACAATAATACCAGGAGTAGCCCAGATATTCCTAAATCTGAGTCTCCTCAGAATTTTAATTTTATGGTGTCGTATTTACGCTAAGATTTTTTACGAAAATTGGGCGAAAATCCATAAAATAAGTAGAAAAAATATCTTTTTGAACTGCTAGTCGTATCAAATTTTTAAAAACATTACTTAGAAAAAGAATTGCGAACTCTATGACACATTGAATGAAAAGGTCTGTGGATTAATTATTTCTATCTCGTTTTGAGGATTTAAAAAATCTCGCGTCCCCGAATTGGCGTTTGGGTGTGATGGGGTTAAAAGGTTTTTTTATGAAATAGTTTTGAGTTCTGTGAACAAAGTCCTAGATTTACGATCAACGCAAAATGTTCTCTTCTTATTGATTTCATTATCAATAATTTTCAACAAGTTACAAATGGCAAGATCTGAAAATAAAGACGTGAAATCCCTAAAAATTTTGCCAATCTTGAAAACTTAATCCTCAAAGTTACAAAAACTACAGAGCTGGATATTTATTATTTTATAAGAAAACAATTACCAACATTTTGTCCCCGTTTTTTGAGCTGAATATGGAAAATACCATATAAATTGTCATTCATTGTCATATTCGGAAATTAAAATGGTGTATTTGTCCAAATTTATTGACAGTTTTGAACATTTTAGGACATTTTTTTCTGAATATTCATTTTGAAAGCCTTTAAAATACCCCCCTTAGAAACCCTTAGAAATATTTTGATTACGAATTTTGTGTGATCAAAAACTCTTTACAGTGGGCCCTAATTGAAAAAATTAGATCACTACATATTATGAAGTTCATAATCAAAATTCCCTGGTCGATTTTATGCGCGGACAATCTGGTCCGAAATAACTATAAAGTTAAATGTGTCAAATACAGTGTCGTTAGTTGAAACTGATAAATACTGCATTTGTCACCTTCTTGCCATTTACGTAGATTTCGAACTTCAATTTTGTCACATATCCGATTTACAAAATTTAAATACTTTTCTGCTCAAAACTGAGAATATCAGACCTCAAATCTTTTATAATCTCCTTAAATTATCAGGGGTCAGAAAACAGTGCAATAAGAAATTAACTTTTAGTTTGACATTTGGCCAAGAAAAAAAATGATATCGACAACTTCATTTAAGGGGGTCGCGAATAGATTTTGCTGAGAGTCTTTTAGTAAAAGTCTTTTAGTAAAAGTCTCAAGTAAATTGACAAAAAAAAATCAAAACTAATATCACACCTTTAAGGACATCACGTTTTCCCACTTAAACCCCACCTGCACGAGCGTGTTTCAGAACACAGAGACCAAAAATATTTTGGGGAAGTGTCATTTTGGCTGGCGGAATATCGGAACAGACCCACTAGAAATTTATCATCAGACCGGAAATGCATTATTTGGATGCAATTTTTTGTTTAATGCAGTTAAAACAGTACTGGAACAAGATAAAACTGTTGATAAACATTTATTTGCTATCGGGGGGTGATCGCCACCGAAAAAAACGATTCCGAGCAAAAAAAAATTTTTTGGGCCATCTAGTGGTCAGAAAGTGAGTTTAAAAAACCCTCAATTTCAGCACTAATTTCGTTTTTGAGCATAATCAGCTCAATTTTTTAGTTTTCTTGTGGCAAGGATCGTACTCACATAAAAATTTGCTATTTTCTGAAATTTTTTTTTTGAAAAATAAAATCTTCGAAAACATTTTGGTCATTTTGTCAAAGAAAATGCGTAGGCGGAACACTTTGTAAGATGAAAATTATTTTAATTTAATCATTTTAATTTAAAACTTAGAATTTTGAGCACTGCGGACCCTATCTATGTCACATAGTCTATGTGTGTGTTCTGAATCACTCTCGTGCAGGTGAGGGGGTAGGACATCTCGTGCAGGTGGGGGTTAAGGCGGCTAAAAATTTTATTTTTGGCCAAAGTTTTAAAATTTTAATTTGGTCAAAACTATTTCTTTATTAACATTTCGTTTATAAATTTTATTTAACTACAGTCGATATTCCTCAACATCATTTCAGGGTCAAGTTCAAAGTCAACACATTGTTTCGGAAATAATATCGAAAAATCTTTGGTACTCAACTAGCTAATGAAGGTATGCATAACCATGGGTCGATTATGCCCACAAGGAGCGCTAGACGAAATATTAATTTTTCTGTTATAACTTATAA
The DNA here is from genome assembly GCA_004367855.1 of Oikopleura vanhoeffeni. NCBI lineage: Eukaryota > Metazoa > Chordata > Appendicularia > Copelata > Oikopleuridae > Oikopleura > Oikopleura vanhoeffeni. The sequence continues at coordinate 291,227 of SCLH01000293.1, read as the reverse complement.
GTACATAATGCATTCTAGCATCTTAATACTTTCAAATTGAAACTCTAACTACCTTGGGCTTTCTGTAATACGCGCTTGATAAAAGCCTTTATAAAGGCTTCGGTGCCTTGGCGGAACTTTTTTTTCTGTGCTCACACGGGTTCAAGAGTCGAATTGTTTAGTTTCTTATGTTCAGCAAAGTCGGATTGCGACGGGCAAAAATAACAACACTCGGGATCGAGATTGAAAAAAATAGATGACTCGGGACCGGGTGGGATCGGAATTGAAAACTCATCCTTTTTTAGAACACTTGCGACGGGTACCCCCTTAATAACGAGAACAGATACTGACACAAAAATAAGAGGTTAATCACTCTTTAAAATGAATAAAGGCCAAATGTCCAATTTTAGTTTCTATTCCGAGTCAAAAATATGTAAATGTGGTCTTATATATATAAATGAAAGATTAATAAAAATCGATGAAAAAGCTCAATTATTAAATTCAAAGTAATTTCTTGAAATATAATTTGTATTATAGAAATATCGATAATGGAGCCTCCTCGCACATATAAGCCACTTTTTTAGCCAAAATTTTTATATAATTCGGATTTTCAATTTGAATCAATCATCGTTTTAAACGACTCATCCGATTGAGTTTTTAGATAGCCCAAACTGAGAAGAAATATTTAGTGAATAATAAAATAAAAAAAATTAGTCCGAATCGGACCATTTTTATATTTTTTCTGAGATTACTGAAATTGTTTAATTTTCAGTTTTTGTGGCTAGTATGTGCGAGGAGGCCCCGTAATCGATATAATTCTAAATTTTTGTTTTTGAATATTTGAGTTTTGAAGATTTGTTTACTTGAATTAACATGAATTTCAGCAATTCAGGTATTCTAAATTATAATACATAGTGAACCGCATTTAAGGGGGTAGCAGCGATGTGGCAGATTGGTACATTTTTTCGGAGCGGATTTTTGAAAGAAAAAAATTGTTGGAAAAATTTTTTATTATCTTTTTATCTATAAATGAAAGTGTCCATACTTCAACGTTTATATTTTAAACTTTTTTTTACATTACTTGAGTTTCTGTAAAAAATCAAAGACCACTTTTCATTTATGGGACTCCATTTCCAACTTGACCCCGATGTGAGAAATTTTTTTTGAAAGCAATATTTATAAACTTCAAGACATTTGTCGGGGATTATGCACTAATTAGTGGAGAATATTATCCACCATGAAGAAATTTCCTCCAATATAGAAGTTTTTTTTCCAATGAAAAATGGAATTAAAAACAGTTTTTTGGACAGAAAAATTGACCTTCCAATTGCGATTAAAACTATTTGAAAAATGTCCTGACTTTCAAAATAAAAGTAGCCTATAACCCCCGAAATTTAATTTGATATTTGTTGAGAAAATAAAATTTTTAATTAAATTTTGCGTGCCAAATGGGGGGCACAAACCGGTTCCTTTCAATAAGTGTTGTAAATTTCATCAGAAGTTCAGAAACGATATTCACTTGACCCTTGCGAGAATGCGGTAATTGAAATACGTAAGAAACCAAATTAATAGATACCAGAAAATTTTTTTCACAAGTGATTCGGCCTGATTTTTAGCAGAGATTTCAAAAAAAACTACTAATTAATAATTTTTTGGGAGGCGTTGATTTGCGGAAAATTTTCCCTCAATATTTCGTAAGAGAGTCGACTTAACACAAAATATAGATCTATATAAAAAACAAACATATTACATTGATTTTTCAAACGCAGTCAGAGAGAATTTATGTAGACCTTATATTGCATGATAAAAAAGTATTATATAGTGAGACATATTTATATTTTATCGTTTTTATTCACCATGATTCTTGTACACTTTAATGAAAATATAATACAATCAGTCCCAAAGGAAATTCTTTTTGATGTTTCCCATTTAACGAAAAATAAATAAGGCCCTTAAATTAATAATTTTTCATCCAATGGCTTTTGGAGATTCTCTTTCTTTTGAGGAAATATTGACGAAAGTTATCCAGATTAATAAAAGTGGTTGGAACTCATCAAGGCGATTTAAAAAAAGAGAAAAAATGTGATTTTACTTCGAGAAAAATAATACGAAATCAACTTTTTTATTTTATTTCGACGTTCTAAGTTTTTATCTTTTTATGGTTTGTTTCAGATTATGAATTTGGAAGGTTTTTGAAAACATTGAACACATATATTATAAAATTAATCTAAGAATTAACTTACAATTGTATATTTCGGCATTTTTCTCTATTCAAAATATGAAAATAAGAAAAAAAAAGTATTTTTACATCTTAATTTCGATGAGAGGGCAAATTAATAATGATTTATTTTTTCTGAAGTTTTTTGAAGTAGATAAAACGTTTAAAGTTGATTGTTTTCCTCTTCAATAACCTACAGGGCAAAAAATTCGGTATCAAAGGCCTAAAAATCAAGATTTTTAGATAAAATATTTTTTTGATTATAATCTTTTGATGGCATATAATTCGCCATTCAAATTTTTCAAATTTTACTTCATTAACTTACCAGCGATCGCGCTCAGAAAATTGTGAATTTCTATTTTGAATTTCGCATTGAATAAAAGCGTTAGTACAAGAATCTAACAGTGAGTTTTTGGTTCAAATCAGTAGTACACAATTTGTTTTTTTTTTTTTTTCCCGGTTTTTTTTATTGAATGTGATGCCTCTAACCAATCACTCCCATTTGAGCGCTTTTGGAAAATTAAAAACATAAGTGAGAGGCTGGTTGATACTAAACCAAATTCTTTGAAAATTAAAAGTGTTCTCTTGTAACCATGTCAATTAAATCTAATCATAGTGAAAAATAAATAATAGAAATTGAAGTATTTACTAAAAATGTGTTAGGTCTCTGTGTCCTTGTGTCTTTGGCAAGATGTGCCCAAATTTCGATTTTTCCTACGAAAATTTATTTCTTAAAGGGAGTTTTTGAAAATTTTTTTTTTTCAAATCTTTAACAAAATTTACAATAAAACTACATTACAATAAATGGAGTGAACCTTTTGAGGAAAAAATTTCATTTTCTTACCAATATTAGATTAGTCCAGGGATGGTATTTCTTGAGAGTGTTAAAAACTCCTTTTTTTAAAATCGTTGTAATTAAGTGAGTTCATAAATTTGGGAGTAATAAGTGTATTAAACCGAAAGCTGAGTTACGGTGGTTTTTTGATAATCCAGTAAACGTCTGTGGCCGATGTAATGTTTGTCTCCAAGGGCGCGCCCTCGAAAACCCACCCTTTATACCGTCGGTGATACCCCCTTTAAGCTCAAACTTTGGTTAGGGGGTAGCAGCGATGTGCAGGACTGCGTCAATTTAAAACTTACGAAAATAATTAGTTGTTTATTTTATTGTGCTTATTATCGTTAGCTGACCAAAATAACTGTGTATCAGCTATTAAAATTCAAATTATTTATCTATTTACGGAACGATTTGAGTTCAAACTTTTTTATTTCCCGTATAATTTTCGTTAAAAAATTAATTGGTCGCAAAAAATCCTATCAGCCTTATGAAAATTTTAAACGCATATTTCCGTCCAAAAATTTTCTGATTAAATTTTCTGGAAATATTTTGTGGAATTAAAAAAACGAAAAAAAATAGCCACTTTAACTTTTTTCATTGCATGTTTACATATTTTCTGACTGCTGTTTGAAAAATCATGAAATGTTTACCTTTGTTTCCAATTTTGTCTGTCGACTTTTTTAGAAATATTATGAAAATTTTCCGCAAAATCAAGTCCAAAAACTTTTATTATTAGTTTTTGATTCCTCCGTAAAAAATGGAGGGCCGCACCCACTTTTGTCAAATTTTATGGTTTCTATTTGATTTCCGTATTTCAACGAATGGAAGGGCGACAAGCGAATTTGTTTTTAACTACCTATAAGAAATTAACACCTCACTCTCCCGCTTTGTTGGAGAAGCCAGTTTGTGTACATATTGGCCACGCAATATTTCAATCATAATATTCTTTTTATTTATCTTAAAAAAATTCTCCAATTCTCTTAGATTATTTTTCTTAGGACAACTATTTATTTGCCAAAACTTTGAAGTAGTTGTTTATTATAAGGCTTTTTAGCGTCTGTTACTTTTGGAATTAGTCAGGACATTTTTACATCATATATATCCTTTATCAGCAATTTGAAGGTCAATTTCGTCTATTTCCTAAACCAAAAGCTGTTTTTATCCATATTTTTCATGTGGTACCCAAAAGATCCTATCCTATATTTGAGGGGGAAATTTTTTCATTTTTGATAAGTTATTCTTCTCCCACTTAATTTAGTGCATAACCCCCCGGACAATAAATGTCGTGATGTTTTTTATTTAAAATAAATTGCTTATCACCCCAATAAATTTCTCAACATCGGGTCAAGTTGGAATGGAGTCATAATTGAAAAAGTGGTTTTTTGATATTTTTTACAGATTACTTAAGTACGCGTTCCCCGCAAAATCATTTTTAATCCAATTAAATTGCTTCTAGACAGCCACGGTTGAGTAATAAAATGAGTCATAACAGAAAAAAAATTAATTTTCCACGCTTCGTGTCCGGGCGCACTCATTTTGAGTGTAAAATGTAAAAAAATTTAAAAATATAACGGTTTGCAAGTATTGGACACTTTCATTTAAGATAAAAAAAAATAATATAAAACTTTTTTCACATTTTCTTTCTTTCAAAAAATCACCTACCGAAAAAAATGTCCAACTGCCACATCGCTGCTACCCCCTTAACGCAGCCAAATTTGTTTGTTTGCAGGAACGAATGTGTGAAAAAAAATCTGACATTTATTTCATTTGGTCGATGGTTGATACCGTATCAATTATTCATGTATAACTTTTGGCGAAGGGTCGGGGATAAATAAGTTTAAAAAAAATGGACCTCGGCCAAATCTCCGATTTGATGGTTGGGTTTGGATACAAGAATATGTAAATGGCTTTTTCTGTATATATAAAGATCTGTTCAGTATGATAAAATAGATAACCACATAAAGCGAAAATAATTTGATTTTCTTTTCAGAAGAAACGGGTGAAATATCGATGTTTCAATAATTTAGTAATTATTCTTAAGCATTTTTAGAGGTCATTTAAAAACATAATTAAATCAACTTCTGTCCACAAAAGTGATCAAGGCGAATAAAACTGTTTAAAAGGTCACTAATTAAAAAGACTAGTTATTTTATTTCAAAAGGTCTATGTTTTTGTATCGATAAGAATCGTCCGTTTCTTGAGGTTATTTCAGGTGCTAGTTAAACACGTAATTTCAACCCCTGGAAACCGTTTTTTACATTTCTTCACTTTTGAACATATCTCTATCAGCGACTTTAAAACAGTCGGCGATAAGAAACGCATTTTTACAAGCTTTTTACAAATGGTTTATTATCTTAAAGTGACATATATTTGTAACTTTAAAAAAGATTAACTGAAAAATAGATGTCGGACGTGAAATAAACAATGAAAATTTAAGTACAAGTGAAATAATCTGATTGAGTCATTATATCAAATAAGTTTTCTCTCATCTGTACTCATAAAGTATACGATGACTTGTTTTGTGAAAAAATGTGATTTGAGTAAATTTTCAGTGAATGAAATTATGACTCTCGGCGGTTCCTGTTGTAAGATTTTAGTTGGTATTTTATAAATGTTTTTTACGCTACATTACTTTTTACAACTGAAATCAAAAATATTCACCTTTTGTTTTCTGAGCATTCCCTAGCAATTTTGAGGACTTTTGAGACCGCAAAGTGACCTAAAAACAATACGACCGCTACCCCTTAAAATAAATTTCAATTCATTGAAATTTGAATTATAAAATGAAAAATGACAAATAAAAAATTTCAACTTCTTACAAATAAGTTCTCTAATTAAAGAATTTTTATTTGATTACAAAGCATGCCAAAATATAAAATTAGTAGACCACAAGAAAATTTAATCTAATCAGGAGGTGTAACTAGTATCGATAATTAAAAATTCTTGCTGACAAATCCGACAACCTGTCTTGTCTTGGCAACCCAAGATTATTTTATTAAAAAATAAGTTTTTGGTTAACCCCATAATTAGAGTTTTTCATCGTAATCAAGCTAACTTGGCGATTTTCTTGACGATGTGGCGGGCTAATTACAAATTAATTATCGCTGCATAATTATTTAATTTTATGTAAAGATAAGATAAATGAATGAACGAGATGCTTCACGAAGAATATTTTAAGAACTCGTGAAGTAAGGTAGGAACGCCAAAAATTACTCTGCTCAGATTATAATTATTTTCGGAGCACTTTTGGTTTCTTTGCTGAAATTGAAACCCAGAAAAAATTTTGGAAAAAAATTATTCCCGTTTTCCAGCAATCAGCTTTTTTTCGAAATTTCGCCTATCATAAGGGGGTAGGTGTCGTAATCTGGTACCTTCACAATCACGCCTCAGAACAAATCTAGGGCAGTTGTAAAAATTCTGAGGATACTCGTTTGTAGATCTAGCCTCGTTAACGATTACACATCTCAAAAGTCAATCTTGTTACATCAACACCACCGGTGGTGAGTCATTCTAGAGCACTAAACGTTTTTTTTTTAATCTATCTTCTTTTAGACCCACATACAAAGCGTCTCAAAATCTACAAAAAGTAGCGAATAAATGAGAACAAAAAGTGATGAGAAGGAATTTTTTCGATTTTGACTTTTTTTTCTTCTAGAATCTCACTTGAACGCCGATTTTGCCATTTTTTGACTTCAAACTCTAATCTTCTTTTAGACAAATGTTTGACTGAAGCCAATTTTCGACTAGGTAGATAAATATAATGCGGTAAAAGTGATGAGAAGGAATTTTTGAATAAAATTCTAGAGAAAATTGAATGAAAGTGAACGGAAATGAAAAGTTCGAAAAAAAGTTCGTCTGATGAACAAAGTACACCAAAATTGAAGCTGAGATTTCACTGATCAAAAAGTTGGCTAACGCTAATTCAAAATTTTAACCAATCAGCGTCAAATTCGATAATTAGGTTTAACATTTGGCTTAAAATAATTAAATTTCTAAGATTTCGATTAAGACATTTCCGATAATTTTAATGTCATGCATCGTTTTGTGGTTATATTCACCAATAAAAAATGTTCATATCATGGTGGAATACCGGTTTTATGCGGGTTAGGCAAAAAATATTCGAATTTTGAAAATTAGATTTTGTTCTAGATTATTTTGAAAAAAAAGATTGCCACCACAAATTCCTTGGGTCAACTTATTCATAACCGATATTAATTTATCATAAATTAATTCTATAAGGGGCTCAAAAAATTACGACACCTACCCCTTAAGCTTGAAATTAGATTATCTAGAAAATATCAAAAAAATAAAGCCAATGATTTTATTTTTGAAAAAAGCTGAAATCATTTCGTAAGTCCAAGAAATTTTCAACGTCAATTTTTGAAATTCCGTTGTCGATATTCCTTTACGAGGGATATATGAAAGAAGACAGAAAATTCGAATTTTTTGACTGCTAACAAAAAACAAAAATATACAGCCTGAGTTTTCTCGTTTACGGAGTTTTTTTATCCGCAAAAATACTCGTGGTGATTGGTCAGTATCCGGAATAACTGTATCTGATTGGTTCATAGAATCGAATAAAAAAAACGCTGTAAACGAGAAAACTCAGGCTGTAGTTAAATTTTCTTTAAATTTTGAAGATTTGAGTTTTTAATTTGGAAAATTTCATTTCGATAAAAGTAAGTTAATTATATGAAAAATTTAATATTAGTATAAATTACTTATAAAAATGCCTAAGTTGAGCTACACAATAAACCTGTGCATGAAAAAGTGATTCTATAAAAAATGTGAATATTTCAATTATTTTCTAAAAATTTAAACGTAATGTAAATCCATATTCTATTTTATTAAAATCAAGGTCTGAACCTCATTTTGAATTTTTAATAGCATATACTAAATGTTTTGTTCCCAAATTTATATTTATTCTATTTATTTATTTTAACCCTCATGGGTCGCTGCGGGATACCAGATTGTTTAGACACCGGTTAACCGACATGAAAAATTATTTGTTGTATTATTATATTCAACATGTTCACAAATTTAAGAATAATAAATGAATGAATTCCTTTGTTTTTTGAGATAAAAAGCTTAACAAGTTGTAAGTTAGAGCCTCTAAAAACAATTTATTTTGAAAAGGGGTTTTTAAAGGTTGGCATTATCTTATTATCTAGAAGAGCAAGATCAGGCTGGTCGCGGTCTGAAATGAGTCATTTCAAAGATAACCGATGGCCCATCGGCGATGTGCCTAAACGACCACTCTTTCTGCCCGTAATTGTATCCGAGAAATTCAATTCAAGGGTCAAAAACGTTTTTTGACCAATTAGGAAGAGACAAAATTTTTTAAAATTTTTTTTTAAAAAATATCAAAATAATAAAGAAAAATTTGCTACAACTTGTCTTCTCGAATTTTCCTAAATATTATTCTTACCCAGAAATGCTTCAGACCGCGGTCCGCGGCCAACCTAAGAAAGATGCCTGTTTTTATAAAAATTACAGCAGAATTCGAAAACGCTGGTTTTGAATACTATAGAATACCAGATAAAAACTAATCAAAAATAACTAACCGTTTTTGATATTTTCCCTTCTTGTGTGTTTCAAAAAATATTTCTCCAAAAACGTAAGAATTATTTATTTTTAATTGTCAGAACAAAATTAGAAGGAGAAATATTAATGTATGAAAATGGCCCTTTTTAAGACTGTTTTGTCTCTTATGGAAAAGCATCTATACAACACTGAACAATATATCTATTAGTTGAGGATATATACTAAATCTATACTAAATCTGTACGGTTTATTGACGAAATGTCTTGAAATAAAAGATTCTTTCTAATGATCTGCGTACAGCTATTAAATAAGCGGCCTTCATAATTGTGTACCCTAGTAGCTCATCGTTTCGAGTGTTCACTAAATAAAAAAACGATATAATCGAATTTAACACTATTAAGACTTTAATTTAAACGAAATTAGGTTTTGGCTCTTTGGCGCCTCTTGTGGTGATATTTTCATTCTAAAAATAATAGTTGCTTGATTTATGAAGAATAATTTAGTTCAAATAGTTTGTTAATTCACAGGTTAAAAATATGCAGAAAAAAGTTTTTTTAAATTGTGCGAAAAATGATAGCTTATTTTTCCAGTCTTACGATTTTGGCTCAAAAACTAGAATAAATTGGCCAAAAATACTAATTAGCTGAGTCTTAAAAATGAATTTCTTTCGAATCTATCTCCTTCTTAAATTAACATCGAATTGATTAAATAGGAATGAAGCAGCTTGATTCAAGCTGTAAAAAGTATACCAAACGCACCAACACTTTATTAAACCAGCGACCAGTACCCTCCTTAAGGTTGAAATTCATCGATGAAAACTAAAGTGAATAACACGCATAATTTTTGGTCAATTTCAAACTCAACGCTTCGAAAATGTCACCAAAAGCTTTCTCGTAGTAGATTTTCTGATGACGTATGAGAAACAAATATCTACAGATGAAGAATTGAGCCGGTTTCGCTACTTCTGTACAATTTTGTTAAAAATAAATTTCAGATTGTGCTGATAAATTATAAATTGAAGAGTGTAAATTTGGCAGGGATTGAATGGCTTTAAGTACGGACAAAAAATTGCGAACAGAAAAAGCACTCCCCTATTAAATATGAACAAAATTAACACTCTAACTTAGATTCTCAAGTTAATTGTCCCGATCTTTGTTTTTTTAGTGATAATGAGATTTATTTTTGAGATAACAGAAGTATTTGCTAAAATAATGTATTTTTAGCTTGGCTTTTAGTACCTTAGCTTTTCGTAGCTCAGCTTCTAGTTCAAAAAGATAACCCAACACGTTATACGGTATAATATAACTTATACCTTTATACTAATTTTATGCAATTAATTTCTCCGGGAAACTCATGATAAATGAAAGAGGAGTAGGCTTTTGAATGCTTTTAGCGAGATAATTTCCTTTGTCAGGTTTTCTCAGAAACTTCAGTTGAAAATTTTAAAAAGCAGCTTAATAAGGGGAAGGTCAACACAAAATTGGCCAAAAACGTAGTTGTGTAATCGATTTCATGCTGAATGTACACAAGAAAAATTTGAAACCGCCAGAAATGAAATATTTGAGTCAATACTACCAATTCAATAGGCGTCGAGTCAGGTACAAAGTTGATCGCACTGATAGTCACTTCCGCCGGAAATGACGTTGAAAATTTTTCTTTTCGAAAAATTAAAAATGTAACTTAGCCCTGAGTTTAAGAGGTATAGACTTGAGTTTTTTTTTAAATGACAGAATTAATAATATTTACAAAACTGATCTCTAAGAATTTTCAAAAAATTCATAGCGCTTGAAATCTAGAAAAAACTGTTATTTTATCCTTAAAATCATGGGTTTTTAAAACGTAACTATTTTGAAAAAAGTTTGAAAATTCATTTTTTTTAATTAATATTTCCGCAAAGTTCAAACACTCGTTCATAAAACTGATCTCAAAGAATTTTGATGAAACCTCTCAATTGTCCTCGAGAGAGGTCGAAGTCACATGTCAAAATTAAATTTTAGTCGGAAAAAATTATTTTTTTTCTAAATTTTCATTCAAAATTTAATTTTCATTCAAAATTGAATTTTCATTCAAAATTTAATTTTCATAACCTATTGGACGCAGAATTCAATGCAGTTTTAGAAAATATAATGTTGACTCATTTTCTGCGATGAAAAAATTAAGCCTCAAACCTTGAAATCAAAAGTTGCCGAAAAAAATATTTTCTAGAAACCTAGAAACTATTTTCGTAGAAAAACTACTTTCGAGGGTTGTAAGGACTCTAAAAATGCCACTTATTGATTTCAAATGCAGAAAATATGCAGTCTTGAACGTTATAGGAAAAATGACATCATTACACATTTTTGTCCAGATTTGCGTTGACCATCACTTTACTCGTCGCTGGAATTGAATTTTCTCGATCAAAAATTAGCCATAAAGGGCTTTGAGGACAATAGTCAGATGCCATTCTTGTTTTGAATAATAGTTCTGAACTATCTTTATCTTGTAAAAAAGAATCTCAAATTTATTTGTATGCACTACACTCCTTCAGACATAAGCGGCACAAGAGGACCTTAGGCCAAGCCAACATGGTAAAACTATCTCCTCTAGGTTTATTGTTGAAATTTTGACATAACTTGTAAAATAGGAAGACCAAACTTAATCTCGGTCATTCAAATTTCGCTCTATTTTTTTCGATAGCAGAACCACCGTTTTTTCGCAATTATCCGTCGGAAAACTATCTTGCCTCGTTTTTTTTCGAATTCATTCACTTTTTTTCTAAGCTAGCTCATACAATACGAACAATAACTGGTCATTTTTTGGATTTCTTGACCTTAAACTCGAAATATATGTTTTTAAGAACCCACGAACAAATTTTCAAAAAAAAGTGGTTTTATTTTTTGTAAAGGCTCAAAAGAAGCTACTGTAACACTGTCAGAAAGTTGGCCTACGTCAAGGTGATATTTCGAAGTTTAGTGGTTAAATTAAGCAAACTTAATTTTTTAAGTTCATTTTGAAAAATACTTACAAAAATCAAAAAAACGCACGAATTTCGAATTTTGTGATTTTGGTCGGTAGTGCACTTTTCATCACCCCGGGTATTTTTGAGCATTTATATTGCCCTAAGACCTCATAAACAGCGACCAGTACCCCCTTAACGCACTTTAAGACAAGTAAATAGTGCAGGATGAGTTCATTCTGCACTTCTTTCTTTCCATTATGGAATATTGTGGACGTTCTTTTCATTATTGCAATTTGAGTGACTCTATAAATTCGATATGATCAGAAAATTTGAGGCATTTTGATTTAGGTGCGTCAATATGCTCTGATGTTCCTGATATGTCTGACACTGTTCTGATATTTGCTGACAAGCCAGGTTCTTTCGAGAAATCAACTAAAAAATCTCCAAAAAGATAAAAAAATTTTCAATTCCGGGTTTCGGTATATCGGTTTTGAATTGTTGATAATTTGGTAATTACGAAAACATTCTATAAATTATGTTTTTAATTTTTCCTTATATGCAGGCAAGATGTACGCACAAATATCCTCCATTGTCTCAAAAGCTGTTACCAACCGTGGTTATGTCAATCCCTGATTCATTTTTGGTAACCGCAACTGCTCTAAGGATACGTCAGTGTACTCAAATGGACTGGCAATCTCATATCCGTCTTAGGGCCGGTAGCGCGATGTGGCCAGTGGCGTCAATTTAACTTTCGAAATAATTAGTTGGTTTATTTTTTTGTGTTATTCTCGTTAGCTGAACCACATCATGTGTATCAGTCATTAAATCATTTTTTATCTATTTAGGAACGATTGAGTTCAAACTTTTATTTTTATTTCGTAAATTTTTGAAAAATTCCAAGCATTATGAAATTTTAGCATTTTTCGCCCATTTTTTCTGATTAATTTTATGAAATCTGATAAAAACGAATAGCACTTTAACTTTTTTCGCTGTCTATTTTCTGACTGCTGTTTGAAAATCATTAAATGTTTTTTGTCTTTTGTTTGTCGACTCTTTTAAATATTTGAAATTTTCCGCAATCAGTCCAAAATTTTAATTTAGTAGTTTTTATCTTTGTAAAATCAGCCGATCACTTGTGAATTTTTGTATCTTTTTGGTTTCCGTATTTAACCGATGCAAGGGTCAATGTGAATATCGTTTTGACTTCTGATTGAAATTTACAACACTTATTTGAGAAGGTTTGTGTTTGGCAGACATTTATAAATTTTATTTTCCTCAACAATCTTCAATTAATTTCCGGTTTATAGGGCTATTTTATTTATGAAGTCAGGACATTTTTCAATTTAATCGCAATTGAAGGTCAATTTTATTTTTCAAAAAAAGCTTTTTTTCATTTTTCATGGAAAAAACTTCCTATTGAGGAATTTCTTCATGTGGATTTATTCTCCACTATTGCGTACACCCGACAATGTCTGAAGGTTTATATGTTGCTTTCAAAAAAATTCTCATCGGGTCAGTGGAAATGGTCATATGAAAAGTGGTTTTTGATGTTTTTAAGATACTTAAGTATGTAAAAAGTTTAAAATTAACGTTTGCAGTATGGCACTTTCCTTTTAGTAAAATATATAAAAATTTTCATCATTTTTTTTTCTTTAAAATCGCTCCGAAAAATGACCAATCTGCCACATTGCTGCTACCCTTAATGCGGTTCAGGCAATGTAAATGGATGCCTGTAGACTTTCTTATTGACTCGTTAAAGACACCGCCATTATGTACGAATAATTGCTTGAATCGAGCTTACATTATTTCGTCTGATTCTGAAATGAGTCTGAATAGGAGTTTACGTAGATTTTGGTTAGAGTGGTGTCGTATTTAAGTGGCGAATAGAGAAACGGCAATTTAGGGTAACCATACGCAAATCAAAATAACTCGTCGAGGAAGATTTTCTGAATAACTCCTTTTTATAGAAAATTTTTACGGAAATATTTTGAAAAAACGTCACCCACTTGTCTATTGCTTATATGCATCATGAATATGATGCCTGGTGCTTAAAATTTGTTTTTACTTTAAAAGTAGGGTAAAACTGTTTTAAGCCACTCGACATCATGATGATATATCAATTCGGAGCCTCGTGTCGTTTTCTAGATTTTAGCGAAATATTTAATATTCGCGTTTGAACGATTATCCCATTTATTTTTAGATCGCTCAAATTGCACAACTTTCAGAGATGATAAAGTAAAAACGTTGCAATCAGGCCTTGTTTCCAATTTTTTGAACAAAAATGATAATAAACATTTCAGAATTTCCTAAAGAGTCCGTTCGGACATGTTTTTTTTTCTTATTATGAATATTTGTGCTCATTTTTGAGCTATCTAATTAATTTATCGGATAAGGTGTTATCGGACGAGATTATTTAAATTTTTGGCTAAAATCTAGCAAAACGAAGACGCATCCGTAATCGATATTCGANACATCATTACACATTTTTGTCCAGATTTGCGTTGACCATCACTTTACTCGTCGCTGGAATTGAATTTTCTCGATCAAAAATTAGCCATAAAGGGCTTTGAGGACAATAGTCAGATTAGCCATCTTGTGAAACTAATAGTTTCCTGAATTATCCTTTATCTTGTAAAAAAGAAATCTCAAATTTATTTGTATGCATACACTCCTTCAGACATAAGCGGCACAAGAGGACCTTAAGGCCAAAGCCAACATGGTAAAAGTATCCCCTCCTAGGTTTATGTTGAAATTTTGACATAACTTGTAAAAATGGAAGACCAAACTTAATCTCGGTCAAAATTTCAAATTTCGCTCTATTTTTTCTAGAATATGCAGAAAACCACCGTTTTTCGCAATTATCCGTCGGAAAACTATCTTGTCCTAGGAATTTTTTTTCGAATTCATTCACTTTTTTTTCTAAGCTAGCTCATACAAATACGAACAATAAACTCGGTCATTTTTATGGATTTCGACCTTAAACTCGAAATATGATGTTTTTAAGAACCCACGAGAAAATTTTCGAAAAAAAAGTGGTTTTATTTTTTTGTAAGTAGGCTCAAAAGAAAGCTACTGTAACACTGATCAGAAAGTTGGCATACGTCAAGGTGATATTTCGAAGTTTTAGTGGTTAAATTAAAGCAAACGTAATTTTTTAAGTTCATTTTGAAAAAAATACTTACAAAAAAATCAAAAAAACGCGAAAATTTCGAATTTTTTGATGCTTTGGTCGGTAGTGCACTTTTTCATCACCCCGGGTTATTTTGGAGCATTTATATTGCCCCTAAGACCTCATAAAACCAGCGACCAGTACCCCCTTAACGCCACTTTAACGACAAAAAGTAAAGATAGTGCAGGAATGGAACCCAGGTAGAATAGTTGTGACTAGCTTCTTTTCAATTTCACTGAAAATTTATGAAAGTGACTTTAAAATCTCGATTATGATCAGAAAAAATTCTGCAGGCGATTTTGATTTAAAAGGTGCGTCAAAATAATGCTCTGATGTTCCTGATATTTTGAGGTCTTGAAGAAAATCAGCTAAAAATCTCAAGAACGATAAAAAAACTTTTTCAACTTCCGGGTTTCGGTATATCCGGTTTTGAAATTGTTGATAATTGGACAGAAAAACATTCTAGAATTAATGTTTTTAAAATTTTTCCTTATTATGACGCAAGATGTACGCCAACATATCCTCCATGTTCGTCAAAAGCTGTTAACAAAACCGTAGAGTATGTCAATCCCCTGATTCAATTTTTGGATAAACCGCAATCTGCTCTAAGGATAACCGGTCAGTGTAACCCCAAAATGGAAACTGCCAAATCCATCAATATCCGTCTTAATGCGGTTCAGGCAAGTCAAAATGGATGCCTGTAAGACTTTCTTATTGACTACAGTTATAAAGACCACCGCCAATTATGTACAGAAATAAATTGCTGATATCGAGCTACAATTATTTCAGGTCCCGAAAATCTCATGAAATGAGTCTGAAATAGCGAGTTTACGTAGAATTCGAGTGTTAGGAGTGGTCGTCGATATTTAAGTGGCAAATAGAGAAACCGACAATTTAGGGTAACCAATACGCAAATCAAAAAGATAACTCGTCCGAGGAAGATTTTTCTGAGTAACTCCTTTTTATAGAAAATTTTTACGGAAAATAATTTTGAAAAAAACGTCACCCACTGTATATGCTGCATATATTATGCATCATGAATCATGATGCCTGGGTGCGTTAAAATTTGTTTTTACTTTAAAAAGAATAGGAACAAAAATGTTTAAGCCACTCGGACATCATGATTGATATATATCAATTACGAAGCCTCCTGGTCGTTTTTTGCTAGATTTTTAGCAGAAATATTTAAATAATTCGGCGTTTGAAAACGACTTATCCCATTTATTTTTTAGATCGCTCAAACTTAGCACAACTTTCCAGAGATGAATAAAGTAAAAAAAACGTTGCAAATCAGGCCATTGTTTCCAATTTTTTGAACAAAAACTGATAATAAAACAATTTCAGTAATCTCCGAAATAAAAAAGAGTACGATTCGGACCAATTGTTTTTATTTTATTATTCACTGAATATTTGTGCTCATTTTGAGCTATCTAATAATGTTATCGGATAAGTTGTTATCGGACGCAGAATTATTTAAAATTTTTGGCTAAAAATCTAGCAAAAAACGACCAAGAAGCTCCGTAATCGATATCGAAAAAGATCCCTACTGCGCCTTTCACACCAGTAGACCGATGAAATAGCGGGATTCTTGAATTAAGTCGACAATCGAGTATTCTGATTGGACACTGGCTCATAGTTACGCCTACTGGTGTAAAAGGCGCAGTAGGGATCATTTTCGATATAGCTCACAACCCCGTCTGGGGTCGGGAACCTTGATTCAAATGATGTTGAGTTCGTGGAGATGATTGTCTGAGGTAAACTCTCTTTCGCTTTAGCATATAAGTTTCAGCCAATCAGCGGACCGCATCATACCCGCCACACTCAGCAACATTTGAATTGGGCTTCTAGACCATATTCGGTTGGAGATTTATTAGCATATACGGTCTCCATAAAAATGTATTAAAAAATAATATTATATGTAACATACTGTATATACCCCCTCAATCTAAAACGAGAATACAGAGATTCTCACAATTCAGAGAGAACGCTCAACGACGATAGAAAAAAATTAAATGTCTGTCTGAAACTTCAAGCACTTCGACTTGTGTATTCAGAACTTTTAAACAACCTTGTACTCTGACAGGGTTGTGCTAATCGGCACTAATTAAGTTTCAAAATCATATTTAATTCTATTTACATAACACGAAGTTATAATTCGACTTATTTAAAAGTCCAAATGATTTTGTGTGAAATTGAAGTAGTACTGAAGCAGGCTAGGAAAAGGGAAGGGAAGAAAAGGGGAAGGGAACGTTCCCCTCTTCCCGTCCCCGGGAAGGGAAGGGAACGGAAATTCAGAGAGGCCAAGGGGAAGGGAAGGGATGAAAATTGACAGGCTGGGGATGAAGGGGAAGGAGTTTTTGGAATTAGCTTCGAATATTTTTAAAATAGTATTTTAGATATTTAACTCGCTTAGCACGTGGTATATTTATTTGCAGGAAAAATAAACATTTTGTTCTCATTTGTGAACAAAATGTAAGTTAAGGGGGTATATGTATTTTATTTTTTTTAGTTTTACGATTTACTGACTGAACAAAATCGCTTTCTTTCACGAACCTGAAAAGTAAGAAAAATAATTCTTCGACGAAAAGAATTGTAAAAAGTATAAGCATCATAAATTTCTTATATGGGGTGCTATTAGAACGGGCGCGCTAAATGACCATTTAGTGTCAATCGGCACTGTCTCAGTGCATGGTGTAAAACACTACTACTGTATGCTAAACTTTTATGTTTTATTCATAAAATTTCTTCAAAAGTACGGTATTAAAAAATGTTATCGACTAACGAAATTATTTCAGCTCCTTAATTTGAGCTTCATTTATTTTAATTTGGCAGAAAATTTCAATTTGCTAATTCTCTAACACGTATTAGATTGAAACTGTCTACAGTATGTCGTATATATGGCAGCAAGAGTATTCATGTAGAAGATTTAATTTTTTAGCCTTCGATTGTTAGGTCTGAAAATACATGTTGGACTAGTAAAAACACAAAAAGGGTGTTAAACAATTCCCTCTGACATAAATTATTAACATATTCTGATTAAATAATGTTATTTTTACAAAGAGTTCAATATCATTTCAGTTAAGGGGGTCCTCGTCGGTTTTTGATATTTTCGATCAGGGCTCAGAAAAAAAATGTTGTATCTTACAACTTGTAGATTCTTCGATATCTTTATCGATATATCTTTGATGCAAATCAATAAAAAATGGTTTTCACTTAATTGAAGTCACAATGGCTCGAATTTTGATAAAGGGCGCCCCTGAGCTCGATTTGAAAAACATACGAAATTTTAATTTTGCCTTTCCCAGGGTCGTATGATTTTTTTGAAAAACATTTTTGAAATGTCCGTGATCGTTCCAGTCAAAAACACAATAGAAAATTTTATTTTTTCAAATTCTTCAGCAAAATCATATTTTCTGAATATTGAAAATTATTTAAATAAATTTTGAAAATAATTTCAGAAATTTTTTTTTTCGAATTTTTTGGAAGATAACTAATTTCGGTAAACCAAGTAAAATATTTATAAGCCTGCTATTTCTTATGAATCAAAAGATTAGTTAAAGACCCTACAACCTCCTTAACCTAAATCAAAATAAAAAATTTCAACTCGAAATAATAATTTTGAAAAAACTTAAAGAAGAACAGTTATTTGGCGTACACTACCGTACTATGAATTGAGGATCGAAAAAAGTAGGATTAGAATTTTTTCTGCAAAATTTTCAAAAATATTTATGTACACAAACTAACCATTTATGGAAACCCATTACCCTGTAATGGGAACCCACCATCAGGCTTCCAAATAAGCCATCCCTTTGGCGATTTTCCATCCCTATACCCAAATTGCCCCTATCTTTTGTTATGAAAAGGGATAGAAACGGGGATGAAAGCCATCCCTTTTGGAAGCCTGCCCACCACCCTTTAATGGAAACCCATTACCATTTATGGAAACCACTTTTGAAAAACAAGGAATTATCATTTATGGAAACCATTTTTGAAAAACAAGGCATGTTTGAGTAAAATAAACTCTGTTTTTGGTGCTTGCTCAAAACTATTCAAAAAGTTTGTTTGTTTCAGCTGCCCTGTAATTGATCCCTGAACATGTAATTTAGACAAAAACTCGAAAATTTTCAAAAAAATTTCAATTTTTAGGCTAAAAACAACTTTTCAAATTTTGCCAAAAATTACTCTGTAATGGAAACCCACCACCCTGTAATGAAAACTCATCACTCTTTAATGGAAACCCATTACCATTTATGGAAACCATTTTTTTCGCGAAAGTGGGTTTCCATAAATGGTTAGTTGGTGTAACCTGTTTTGAAGAAGTTCAAAAAATTTTGAGCCATTTTGGTTGATCACGGGACTCTATTTTGTACCCAATATAATTCCCAACCTGGGTACGAAAAAACTTTACACTTCGATTCAGATTTTGATCCGGAAAACATAAATTGTTTTTGACTTTACTCAAGTTGAGTCACTCAACTTTTTTTTTACATTTCATATCCTTTTACGAACGGAACTCCATCTCAAAAACGCTTACNAGTGGGATTCGAACACGCGCTATAGAGATAGTAAGCGTTTTTGAGATGGAGTTCCGTTCGGAAAAGGAATATAAAAGAAAAGTTTAATAAAATACAAGTATCGTGTTTGAAAAGTACAGTATAACAGTTTTTAATCCGAGTTCGGATAAATCTTTAAATTCCGATATTAAAAGTAGTAGCCGTAGATCAATATATTTCGCAAATCAATTATCTCCAAAAAACTTGTCAGCTCAAAACTGTTTGGTAAATAAATTCTGAGTAGTCTAAAATAAAGGTCTGATTTCTCACAATTTTAGGTTAATTAAAATACAAAACTTTTTTGTGTAAGCGTTAAAAACACATTTTCGTGACACCTCGAGGGAGGTGGATAAGTTGGCTTTGATCTAATTAAAATCTTTGCCATCGGATAATACACTAAATGAGCATGGTTAAGTCGGTTGTTAGTAATGACCTTGAAAACTGACGTTTTTTTATTATTTAATGCACGAGAGACAATTTTAGTTCATATAAAAAACAAAATAAGGGCTAAAATTTGTACGTGAGTTTATTTCAAATTTTATCCCATTAGATTTTTATAATTCGATGAGATTTTTCGTATTAAAATTCCGATATCTATTTTCCCGACTTTTAATAAAAAAGACGAATACAGTCCCATCTTTCCAACTCTCTTTAACTTTCCGATCCCAAAAAGTGATTCAGATTATTATGTTTTTGCTTATAATTTTCTCCTATACTTTTGCATGGTAATCCGGTTATGGATAGCTTTACCCGGAAAAATGTCCCAGTTAGAAAAAGTGTTTTACTTAGAGAGCCAAAAAGATTGTCTTCCGAAGATACTTTTTTTTGTTTAAATTTAAACAATTAAATCTCTATTTGTAATTATTTTAAACCGATCAGTTTTCTGCATCCGGACAAATTTCCAATCACTGTCTACTACAAAGTATCTGGCCTTAATTTATTTTTAATACCATCCCGATCTCATATTTTATTTGAATCCCGATTCAGCTTCAGAAAACTGATCCTGATAATTTCACAAGAAAATATTTTCATTATCTGATGTTAGTTTGAACCCCAAAGCAAGCTTTTTCAACGTTAACTTAAATAAATTACAAATCACCTTTGAAGTATTCCGGAAATTTTCAATTACTTTGTCTGGTGTCTTATCTCTGTGTGAATTTTCGCTAATTATAAATTGTGTTAAAAATGAAAATAATTTGTTTCGATTAAAATCGTTTTGTTTTAGATAGATCGAGGACAAGTGAAGATTCTGATTAACTCTAAGGCGCCAGAGCGACCCCCAAATCATCTGTATAAAAACACACATATATTTGAATAATAATTATTTTATAGCCTTATATTTACATCAAATTATATGCAAGATAAACTAAAAAGGTCAAAATGGGGCTTTTTAAATATAAACTTTATAATTTAGAAGACTCAGACGACTTTCCAAAACCCCATTTCAGATATTTTGAATTTTTTTGTCGCTAAACTATTTGGATATCCAAAAATGTGTGGTCGGCAAGCCCGATTCAAATGTTGCTTAATCTTAATGCGTGGAGATGATTGGCTATGGTGAACTCTATTTCGTTTGAGCATATCAGTTTTAGCCAATCAGCCGACTGCATCATTTCGGATAAATTAAGAAATGATTTAAGTTGGGCTGCTGCATTCGGGGTGGAGATCCATATAGCCATACTATTCGTGGGTGAGATATTTTGAGTAACTTTTGGATGGATTTGGATATATGGGGTTACCGATTAATTTTTTACACGAAAAAAAAAGTTTTTATGTTATTTTAAAGAAATTTTTGGCACAAATTTAAACTTAGAGCTGGTGACTGAAGGTCGTTTTATGTGTAACAGCTAAAATTTTCACAAAATATAATGAAAGCTGTGAAAGTTATTTAAAACTTAAAAAATAAAACTTTCACGCACAAGCTCAACGTAGGGTTTAATTTTAAAAATTACATCATGCTTTCAAATTTGTAAGGTTCGGTATTGCTTATTTTTCAATCGAAATCAAAACTTTATCATGTAAAAGTGTATGGGAACTCTAAACTTTATGCAAATATCTTGCTTTTTGCTCACATTAAAATCTCATTTATCAACATTTATTTTAATAATTGATGCCGTATTTTCTCGATTACACTAGCCGTACCTTCATCGGTACTCACTCTTGTCATAACGCACCTTGATCCGTACGATGTACCCTGAATCCATTTGTTGTAGAGTAGAGTGTCTACTAAATTATAAGTAGCAGATTTATTGAAATTTCACAAAAATAAAAAATAAATGGTTTTTTAATAAATATTTTGGATAAATGTTTTTTCATTTTTTTCATTATTTTTAATATCTCTATAAACTATTGCCAATAAATGCATAAATAGCTCCAAATTAGTCTAATAAATTATTTTATACTAGGTAGAAGACCCTAGAAAAGTACTCTTGCCCGTACGATGTATCCTTATCCGTTAAATTTTTGGCCAAGCTGAGGTGTATGGATAAAGGAACAGTTAGTGTACAAAGTTAGTTATCTTGGTTCCGCTTCATTTATTTCCATCACTTATTTTGACCTTTCAAAGTTAATTTAACAAAAGTGTTCCTTAAAATAATCTTATGAAATCTTAACTTCTGTTTTTCACACATTTTAAACTATTCAGAATCTGAATTTCTTATTAGATATTTTATAGATTATTTTCACAGCTGAATATTTTAACTGACCACGTTTAACCACAACAATGTACCGCAACGGTCACCAGCGAAAAATTGGTACTCGGAATTTGTGATTTACTCAAAAGCAACGAAACTAATATAAAATTTATGAATCATATGAAATAGAACATCAAAGAAATATATTAAGATTTTCTGGTAAAAAATATTTAGAATTTTTTTATTTGCTTTTTGAAATAGTGGAGATTAGCTGGTAATATTATTCGTGCATGTTTTATATTTGAATATTTTTTAATTATTAATTTTGATCTTTACACTGACTGTAACTTTTTGTGAACGCATCCTTATCCGAACGTTGTACCCTTATCCGAACTATTTTTCAGAGAGTTTATAAAACCAGGTATCGGCAAACTGAAAAATTTCGCTGGGCCTGGGCCATTTTTTTTTGGAAATTTTGCTGGGCCAAGGCTTAAATTTTTTTGGCCCAGGCGCTGTGCCACATCTGGGCCATTTTTTCGAACAGGGTGCTGGGTCACATTGAAACGATTTTCAAAAAATCCTCCTTCCGAGTAAATGTAATACATTTAATGTATTTGCAGTGATTTAAAAATTGCCAAAATTCAGTTTATTTGTGGTAAGAATTGCAATAAATATCAGATACTGAATAGTATTGAAATACAGTTATCATTTAATAAATCTCAAATGCATATCTTTTTCCCAACGGAACTCCATCTCAAAAACGTTTACTATCTCTATAGCGCGTATTCGAATCCCACTGATGTTGTCTAAGTGATTGTCTTAGTGATTGCTTGAGTGATTACACACCAATCAATTTAGCGGTCCCGATATCAAGCATCAATGCCTTTAATCATAATCGAGACAATCAGTAAGACCACATTAGTGGGATTCGAACACGCACTATAGAGATAGTAAAAGTTTTGAGATGGAGTTCCGTTGGGAAAAGGATATAACTCTGAGTTTTCAATCAAATGTAAAGACAGAAAAGTCCCGCGCTTTGTTTTGAGCTTTTATTAATTTTTCGCCCTGGCCATAATTTTCAACCGGGCCTTTGTTTTTCGCTTTTATTGACTTATCGCCCTGGCCATTATTTTCAACCAGGCCTTTGTTTTTCGCCCTGGCCAGAATTTTTGACCAGGCCATTATTTTCGCTTGTATTTATTTTTCGCCCGGGCCAAAATTTTCGCCTGGGCCAGAATCTTGACCCGGGCCAGAATTTTTGCCTGGGCAAGAATTTTCGCCTGGGCCAGAATCTTCGCCTGGGTCAGAATCTTCGTCTGTGCCATAATTTTCGCCTGGGCCACGATTTTGCTGGGCCAGGGCTGGGCCGGGTCGAGGATTTTTTTGGCCCAGGCGCCGGGCCACATCTGGGCCGAAAAAAGTGCCCCAGCTTTTGCCAATCCCTGGATAAAACACCCTTATCCGTACGGTAACCTATAAATGATGGCTAAAAACCTAAAAGCGGTAAAATACATGTAGAACAAAGCAGCACTAAGGAATTATGAAAATTAAAAACATAGGAAACTTTTTTAATAGAAAATTAATTTTCTCATGGAAATATTCTAATAAAAATATAGAAAATTATTAAAAATTAGGGTAAAAAATTATATTCAAATAAAACGGATTCCAAGGTAAAATTTATGTGAAAAAAAATAAGAAAAGAAAAAATATATGACAAAAATTAAAAATTGAATTAAAGCTAATAAAGAAATATTAGGAAAAATTAGCAAAAAAATAAAAACATAATAAAAACATCAATGATAAAACTTTATTATCAAACACATATGTTAATAATAAAACAGCATGAGGATAGGTGGCGCTAAGATGCACTAAAATTTAAGATGGAGCCAAATGCACGAGGACAACATAAATCAACCAATAAGAGGCGGAGCCAATAAGATGATGGATGCACTTTGCCAGATGCAACATATGGTGCAAAAAGAACAGATAAAACGATGAAGATTACACCAAAAAATCCAAAATTCAAGAAGTCAAAATCTCAAAAATCGACTTCGAAAATAAAAAAGATCAAGCTCTACAAATTGCAAACTATTATTAATACTTACCATTATCACGACTAATTATTATTTTTATTATTTACTACGTTTTGGATATCTAAAATCAATCCGCACAATTTCTTAAAATCACTATTTGTGTGTTAAATAATTTCTTCAATTATTAAAACAAAACTTTTTAGAGTCATAAATTTATGATGTACAGGATGTAAGGTTTTTCCCTTCTTTTTAAAAATTGGATAGATTTGAGATTCCGCCGTTTTGATTNGTTGAATCTGAGAAAGACGTAAGTTTTTGCCAAAATGAATCGTTCTCATTAGCTTTCTCATCGCTCTCCAATTTGGAAAAAGAAGGGAAAAATCTTACACCCTGTATATTAAGGACTCTTTCTGGACAACAATGACAGTAGTATCAGTACATACAATATTTATCTCTAAATATCTCTTTTCTCCCTTTGTGAATCTTCCTTCGCCCGAGAAAAATTTTGAGAAATTTTTTATAAAATGGATTGGAATTTAGTATCGGACACGTGCACTACGCATGTGGTAGAGTGCACTCAAACCCAAATTTCTCATCGATTTGAAATTTGGGCATACGGCGCATCTCCAAAAATTATCTCATAAAAATTACAAAATATGTTCAATAACACTACAGTAAAAAAGGGATGTACGGGCATAAAGGCTGTAATACAGCCGCTGTTTATCTAGCATTACTTTGTAATCTTTACATAATTTCAAACCCATTATCGAGGCACATGCCATAAAGTTTTTACTTTTGTACAAAACCTCAAGGTTGAACACCTCGGCAAAATACAGCGGGGTGACTAGACTTGGACTGCATTTATTAAAATTTTCGTATTCTTCAAAATCTTTTGTTAATAAAGTTTTATTATTATCGAAAAAAAAACAAAAGTGAAGAATTTTCTACATTTTTTTTTACAAAAATATAGAAAATAAATAGCTAACTTGGCATGTTTCAACTTAAGCGGTAGAAATAAACTTTTCGAGTCTTTCAATTGAAATATGTGACATATTATAACATATATGTCATAGAACGCGCAAATTTATTACAAAAATATTATTTAAAATTGTATCTAACGAGCCGTTCAAAGTTATTATTTTCCTACTTTTTTTCAGCATTTTTTGCCAAATTTCGTTAAAATATAATAGTGTTAATACAAAGATAATGTCAAAATTCGGAGGACTGCTAGTTTTAGTAAGTATTTATGATTAATTTGATATGAGTTTACTTGTTTTGCAGTTTTCTTCCAAAGTTTAATTTTTTCACGAGTGATTTTTTCTCAGAATAATATGAAAATTAATTTTCAAAAATTATTTTCCGTACGAATGAAGGCATAATTTAACTGAAATAAGGCAAATCGAGCAATTATGGAACATAAGGTGGTGCCTGATTTTTTTTATACGAAAATTAAAAAAATAAAAAATTCCTACTGCTAGTATATCTCGAATTTTGTTATTCAAACATTAAAGTCTATAATACTACAATCAACTCGGTGCGCGGCGATTCGCTACGCAAACTATTACTCATCGTCTCCAATCATTTTGTGAGGAAAGATAAACCTGAGCCAATCAGAGACCCGTATTATTCCACGCTTTCAGTGGTGGGCCCCGAGTGGATAATCCACAATACAATTTGTACTGAGTTGTTGATATATCCCTTTATCACTTTTTGGTTAGAATGCGTAGCCACAACATTAAAATCACACGTTAAAAAGAGTAGTGGCTACGCATTCTAACCAAAAAGTGATAAAGGGATATATGTTCACTTAGATATAAAAAAAAGGTATAAAAAAAATATGTTTTGTTCTTTTTTTCACTCGACTCCTAAAACGATTTTTGACTGAGCTAAGGTGTTCGGAATCCGAACTTCGGATAAGGGTTAGTGTTGACAATCTCAAAAAAAAATCGAGATTGGTTGTCATTTTACAGCCAAGATTTCCTCGATAAGGAAGTTTGCTAGAAAGGATTCATCGACCAAAAAAATTTTAAGATATCATTTTAAATTTCCAAAAACGGCCACAAGCGGAGCTAAAGAGCTGAAATTTGAAATTTCTGCAATAATTAGCGAAATTTCTAGAAGGATTAAATTTCTAGATTGAATTTCCCAAATTTACTCTTTTCAACTTTTATTTGATTGCGTTTGATGGAGTTCTAAATTCCACGCATTTTCTACGCACATTCGAATCTACTGTAAAATTCCTTATAAAATTGAAAGATTTTTCGACATATGACGTCATTTCGAACGCCTACGCGTTTTTCATTTGTTTTGATATATGTCCTCACATCGCCGAAAATGCCAATATCGCTAAAAAATTTTGGCAAAAAACTTTCGGTGATATTGAGGCCCCCTGTATCAGATATCGGCACTGTGATTTGGCAGACCGATTCGAAAAAACCTAATTATAGAGAACCTTAATTAGAAAAACCTTAATTATGTTACCTGATGAGATGGGACTCCCAGAGCTCTGATATCCTGTCCAGAGGGAGTGACCACACAAACCGTACAGACTGGGAAATGACCGTCCCTGATTGGCTGACAGGCGGCCTTCTCACTCACCCATCGCTTAAAATCCCTATTATACACCACACTGATATCTCTCTCCGGATTTTGTGTTCACTCCCTTGTAACATGATATGATCAGGCTGAAGCTTATCATAAACGCATTTGAAAAAGACGGCTTGTTACAAGTCTCATTGAGAATGTGTTTATGTATCAGGCTGTTTTAGACCCCATTTGATAGGTGACTCCATAGAACCACTATGACAAATAATGTGCTTTTAATAATATTTTTATTGCTCTTTTTTTATCTTTTAACTTAAACTCTCATGATAAATCTGGTCGTTGCAAACGATAGACAATTGAACGGATAAAACAGGGTTTGAAAATTTGCTTGCTTGCTGGAAAATTATATTTTCTTGGTTCTTCAACAATAGCGCCAAAAAACTCTTTTGCTTTAAAAGATATTTCACAATTCAGAGAGTTGAAAAGTTTCATATTTTATTTTTCTTCACATTTTTTATTTTCGAACGTTTCTTTTTTTTATTTTTCTAATTTTGTTTACATGCAAATAAGCTGATGCGATAAAAGGTAACCACAGTTGAGTTTTCGTTTCAAATGATAACACAACGTAAGCTTAAATTTAGCTGACTTTTACGAGTTCTCAATCTATTTGTATTTTCATTTGAAGGCAGATGAACAATTTCGAAGGAAAATAATATTATTCAGAGGAAATACATTTTAACATTTCTGAAAACAAAAGATACAATTTATAGGAGGAGGCCCCATATCGCCGAATTTGACAATATCGCCGAAAAAAAACTACACAATTTTTAGCTAAATTTCTGCCAGTGCCCATATCGCAGAAAGAGGTAAAATCGCCGAAATTGCGTGGGCGTTTGAGGTTTTTATTACCAATTACTTTGAATGGCGTCATATTTCAATATTAAGTTTTCCAAATCAACTTTTTCTTAATCATTATTTGATTGTGTTTGGTCAAATACGTACACATTCTACATATTTTGGTATTTTTCTTCATTTCAATCTATTGTGAAACTCCTTAAAATATTCAAAAAAGTTTTCAAATAATGTCGTCATTGCGTTTACGGTTTTTCCTTTTGAAGGAAAAAATTTATTTCTGTTCCCATTAACACACTTTGGTTATTTTTTGGTCCGAGTGTGTTAAAATCACCTATTCATGCACACACTCGGACCAAAAACTAACCAAAGTGTGTTAAGGGGATATTGCTAAAAGTGCCAATATCGCCAAAAATTTCTGGAAAAAACTTTCGGCGATATTGGACCTCCCTACGTTGTTGTTCAGCGGAAATGCATCTCAACATTTCTGAAAACAAAAGATACAATTTATCTTCGTACAAAATCTCATTTTATTGAAAATGTATGTCGACGGAGATGATTGATGTATAATTGCAATTCATCAAAGTTCACTTCTCAAGATAACTGTTTGCACATATGAAACTTTGCACATATGAAACTTTGCACATATGAAACTTTGCACATATGGAACTTTGCACATATGAATAATGATGCCCGCCAATAGAAAAATAATTATTTTCAGATGAAATTTATTCAATCAACGCGTTGTTGCAACGCACAGGAAGAGTAATAATTAAAATCTCTATTAGAAATGTAATTAAAGTTGTTATTACGCCGCTCGGCATTTTCAGGACTCAGAACATTTTTGTAAAACGAGATCATCTCGTCGACATGGTCCCAAATTTTTTATTTTTAGCGCATCGAGTTATGCTTCACATGAAAAAAATATGTTAGGTTATTGAAAATTTTCATATTATGTAAATTACCTGATGTAATGAGAAACAGGATAAGTTTTCGATCATTTGGAACAGGCTTGTACACCACATACTCAAACGTCCTGACACCTATGATTTGACAATTTTTGTCAGGACGTTTAAGAGGTGTCAGGACGTTTGAGAAACCGTCAGAACGTTTGAGAAACTGTCAGGACGTTTGTCACTTACACTTTTTTTTGGTCATTTTATTTGAAAATTAAGATTTTTTAGGTTTTTATTCAACTTACAGTATGTACTTTTTTTACTTGCGAAGTGAAAAATTGTCCTATATTTAATTACGGCCAATAAAAATGATAACTAGGTGGATTTTACTTTTGAAACACGCCAAGCTATAGCCGATGTCAAGGTTTGAAAAATAAAAATCCACCTTCGTTATCATTTTAATTGGCCGTAATTAAGTAAAGGATAATTTTCACTTCCGCAGTAAAAAGCTGGTTAGCAAAGAGGTGAGCTGCTTCCTTCATGGGGTAAATTAAAAGCAGAAGGCCGGCCAGCACTGAGTATCATACTGTGAGTATTAGGTTCTAGAGTTGTACTATAGTAGGTAATATTTGTTGAAATCCGACATTTTAATATTCTAGAATTTTATTTTTGTTCTAGAAAATATAGTGAGAAAAGCAAGGTATACCAATATCACGTAATAGACGGTCATAGTTGTCCTCACAAGTTACATTTTGTCGGAAACGATGCACAAGTATCTGTCCTACGTCAAAGTTTTGTCAGCTTGATTTATATCTCATAATCAAGAAAATTTATAAATAAGTCAAAAATTTTGATGGAAAAATATGATTTTTGATAAAAAAATGTTATTTTTCCCTATAAAAGCAGATTATTACACTTCTTTTTTATTATTTCCAGGTAAATGATGGTAATGAAGTACAACTGTGGACAATTTTGATTGCTTAAATTCACTTTTATAATTATTTCATTTCTTCATGGCATACTTGAAGTTGAAAATTAGAAATTTCACGTCCGAAAAAAATAACTGCTCCTAGATACCAATAAATTTTTATTTAAGCTGTTATGCATGCACAAAACACTTTCCAAAAACTGGCTAATCTCTCATTTGTATTTTATGTCTAGTTTCCGAATAATTTTTCCGGAAGTGAAACATAGGCGAAAAATCCTAATAAATCAAGTCCCCGTAATACTGCGAACAAAACATTTGAAAAAAATTCAATAATTTTTTGGACCGAATCCGAAATTCTTTATAATGTGTTGAAAAGAAAATATTCTACGATCCAGTTTTTGCCTTTTTTTGGAATGATTTAAGGTATGCTTGAGCCACAATTGTGGCTCTGTGCTCACAAAGGTTAAAGCCTTTTAAAAATTTGAGAAATGATAAAAATATAAATTCAAATAATGTTTCTATTGGCTAAATGCGCAATTTTCTTTTGCAATAAAATTCCTCAAACTTTTGAAATTATTTCAAATATAAAAATGATTTTCCAATATTTGAAAGTTTTATAAAAATTTCCCAAAAATAAATTTCTGAAAATTTATTTACTTTTTCGAATTTTTCGATCGTCAAAAACTAACTTTAGCCTCGACACGATTCCCGTAAAGCACTTCGATAACTCAAATTGTTTCGAAAATACTGATTTGTTGGATTCAATTTTAAATATATATCTGTTGGAAATCAAACTTTAGTGGCGTTGACCCAAAAACTTCCGATGCGGCATTTGTTTAAAATAATTTAAAACTGAAAATACGAAAAATCACGTGACGACCAAAATTATTTTTCATAATTTTTTGTTCATTTTTCATATATTATTAATCCCCAAGAAGTTTCAAAAGAATCCACCATTATTCTATAATTCGATATTAATGGTGGACGTGCTAATTTTACCGCCCAGTTTTGTTCCACTTCGTCATATTCAATAAAAATCAAATTTCACCTACATTATATGGGTATTATTTTTTTTTCACTACAATTTGTTTTTTCTCACTACAATTTAAACGCCCCGTTATGTCCTCTTAGACGCAACGTACCTTTTCAAAAATGGCGAAGAATCGCCAATTCTTGTCGTTTTGTCCTCTTAGACGCATACGACAGTATAACAGAATTTGTTTATACATTGTATTGTATTATCTAATTTCGTATACATATGACCTGACTTGTTTCGATAATAAAACCACTTCAATTAAAAATCACAGTTTTTTCCAAAATATTTTGATCAAAATTGAAAGTGTCAGGACGTTTTGGTAAAATTGTATCAAATTGAATTGTTTTGTCAGGACGTTTGAGAAACTGTCAGGACGTTTGAGAAACACTGTCAGGGACGTTGAGAAACTGTCAGAAGCGTTTGTTGTCAGGACGGTTGAGTATGTGGTGTATACAATGGATACATTTTTATACAGATTTTTGTGATTCGCAAGTTTTGGGTAAAGTCAAAAAATACACTTGAACGTCAAAAATATCGAATTTATATAGTCGCAATCGATTATCAGACCCAATTCACCCAAAAATAATATGTGGTTTGTTAAATTTATCAAACAAAGACACTTCTTTGTGCATGCAAATTCACATGTAGAACCCCCTTAAGGGGTAGCGGTCGCATCAAATGTACTTTTTGAACTCCAGATTTAACCAGAATACAAAACTGCTTAGAAACTTTTGAGAGTAGCAATATCCGAGATATATATAATGGTTAATCTACTTTGATCTTCAAAAAATTTATCAGAAAATTTTTGGTCGACCCTGGTGCCACATCCGGCGAGTTCTAAAGCACCTAAAACGAATTTTCAAATTACTACTCCTCCTAGAGCTTGCATACGATCTCACTCAAACTGCATCAATCCCGGAAACACTTATGGTTTTCATTTCATTAAGCGGATTTTTGAATTTCCAAAAGTAGTTTTTTCTGAGAACTGCGAAAACACCGCCTAATTTCAAGATTTTTCGCTCTTCAAAGTACTACTCCTCATAGGTTACATTTCCGAATGCATATTAATTTGGGAAAAGATGAAGAATATGTTTTTTGTCAATTTCATGAGCCGAATTTGATTTTTTGTTGAATTCTAGAAAAATCACATTTTAGTAAAACGGAAAGTGAAATCTTGAAAATGAAGTTCGTCGGATTTAGTCGAAAGTATCAGACCAAATTAAAGCTTGAGTTTCACTGATCAAAAAAATCTGCTTACAGCTTTTTAGATGTTTTCGAGTTTTTCTGGTCGAAAAGTGGGTTTCAATGTTTTCCAAGAACAATACTCAGAAAAATTCTGAAAAATGAAAATTTCGAACTTTTTTTAGGATTTTTTTTAGTTGATTGCTTTCTGAGTGTTCCTAGCAATTTCGTGCTATTTTTACACCCCAGATCCCTAAAAGAGTGCGACCGCTACCCCTTAAAGCAAAGATAGGAAAATCCGGTCGGGATGCATCCCTTTAAAAGGATGATTTTCTATAACTCTATTCAAAAATAATTATATGTTATTTAAAAAATTCTCTAATAAAATGACTCTTAAATTGGTGTTAAATAATTAATTTCCGGTCAAAGTTCAAGGCCAATTTCAAGTTAATCGTACTTGTAAGTACCTTAAGAATCGGAGGTCGACTTTTTAATGCACATATTGCAACTATGAGTCAATTATGTACTGAACGGTGACTAAAGAGCAAAAAATGTCAAATTTTTGGGATTTCACAGGAGGATTGTTGCTCCTCTGGCGACCTTTCAGTACATACAGTAATTGACCCAATAGTGGCTAATATTTTCCATGCGAAAGTCTCGACTCTCCGATTCTTTTGAGCAACTTACGAGTCTCTACGATTAACTTGAAATTAACCGGTAATTTTATATACGGTACACATTGTGCCGGACTTTTGCTCTTTAGCGACTTTCTGGTCATAATTGACCCATAGTTGCTAATATTTTTTATCCAGGAAGTCGACCCAAGATCATTTTTGTGGTACTTTCGAGGCAAGACGATGACCCTGAAATTGACCCTGAACTTTGACCGGTCATTTAGGGTTGAAAGTTTTCAAGTGCTCCAATTCTCGAGATTTCACAATCGAAGCGTCTTGTCAATAGTAGTAACATATCAGAAAAAAAAGAAATCGCCATTATTCTAACGAAATGAGAGACAAAAAAGTGGTTTTGGACACCTCGAGGTAAAAAATAAAAAAATTTTATTTCGATTTTTTCTTGTCTAGCTACCGGCCAAACTTTTGTTAAAATTTCAGGACTTTCTGTTTATTTTTGAAAAAGCCTTGGCACCCTAGCCGTGCGAGTGACAGTCTACAGTGTTCACTCACATATACGTTTCTGAGTCTCTCATAAGACTATATAAATAAAAAAACTTTGGGAGATACTGAACTCTCAACGCTTTAAACTTTTTGCTTATTACACCCAAAGTCCGAATAAATCACGTGACGAAATAATTCAAAATAAGTTTGGAATAATGTCATAAAATTAATCCTTTTTATTGAAAATACAATCAAGTGACGTTTTGGAAAATGCCGTTATGTTCAAAAATTTTAGATATATGTGTTTTATTAGTCCTCAAAAATTTTCGGCGTAATTTCGATACTATTTGTGTACTTGAACAAAACCGTATTTCGTTAATTTGAGGTCACGTGATTGTTTTTGGACTTTGGTGTAATGGAAAAAAAGTCTCAAACACTTCTAAGAACCTCTTTACTTGTTTTAAAAACTGCTAAGAGCCATTTTTTTGAAAAAAAAACAGTATTATTTTGGTTCAACTTTATTTCTTGAATATACGGTCACGTGATCATTTTTGGGCTATGGTGTGATGGAAAAAAATCTTAGATTTTTTTTGATCCCGATCAAAAGGTTTATTTGTTGATCCAAAAATTTTGCGAAAAATAAGTACTGTAATACAGTAAAACTTTTCAAAAAAAAAACGCACACACGTCATTTTGTCCTTAAAGTTAATCGATAACGTATAACTGATCTGTCATGATTGTAAAGCGTCGTAAAATGGTGAATGGTCACTACTTTGCCGGAAATCGATCTACGAGTTAAACGTTTACGAAACCGGTTTTTTCGTTTACGAAAAACTAACTTCAAATATCTACGGAACTTTTGTGACAAATTATTTTTCCTTCTTTCTTTGAAAATTTGGATCAATTCACATATCCCTTTATTACAGCTTTCTTAAAGCGTAGACCACTACTCCTTGTAACGTGTGATTTAACGTTGTGGTACGCACTTCTAAGCAAGTGTAATAAAGAGATATCACTTCCGAAAGTTAATTTAACTTCGGGGAAAAATGAAGGTGTTTAATCAATTGTCGTAACATGTTGTTACGAGTTAGTACTGATTGAAAATAATTATATATATACATAATCATAAAAAGCGTCACAGAACAAACATTTTTTCCCGTTATTTACGTTTGAACATTCTAAACAAAAATAAACTGTAAAAATAGTGATATTTACTCAGCAAATTTACCATATAAAAACCCCTTCACCACCGCAAAAGGGATGGAACCACCACGGGAAAAGCCCATCCTTTCACAAGCTGATTTAGAAACAGACCACGAAATTTGCATAAAATTTGATAAATTCGTTAAACAACACAAAACGAAACTTTCAACTTTAAACTAATTTTCATGCCGAAATACCTGTAAAACATGTTATATCGGTTTAAATTTTATTCTGAATTTTGTTTATCATCAAAAATTTCGAAATTTGACCTTCAATCAGTTCCGTTATAGAAGATTAATAAATGACTCCACTCAAGAAACTTTAATTTGTATTATGAAAATCTGTTATGAAAATTTTGGAACTAAAGCTTTCATGTTTCAGTTGAATCCATGTTGGATCAAAAAACTGTTTCGTTTATATCATACGGTTTGTCCTCGTAGCAAAGTCAAATATTTTGCTGCTTTAAAAATTAACTTAAGTTATAATACAGTTTTCTCTAATGTAACCAGAGTGAGGTAACCAGAGTTAATCAGGGCCTGATCATCAGGCATAAAACAAATATACAAAAGAAAATGTTTCATTTTGAAAATTTTACACAAGAGAGGTTTTTCTAAACAAATGTTCGCTAAAAATATCTTAAATTCCCTTGCTGTAAAATTAATGCATGATTTTTGCAATTGAAAACATTTTCATAATTTTTTTATTCTTTTGTTCAATTTTCTTTTAAAAAATGAGTGAAAAGCAAGAATCGAAACAGAGTACGTGCGCTATTAACAGAAGTATTGTACATTCAGCGTATATGTCATATTTGAGATTAGAGAGCTTGGAATTGTAGTTTGACTTGAGTATTGTAATTTTGTAAATTCTTGTGTCAATGAAATTTTTGAGAAAAAATAACATTTCGAAATTTACACGGTAATATGTTTTTGAAGAACTGCAGATCAAAGGAAGAGCGCAATAATTAAGTTTAAATTATTCACAAATTTCCTAAACTTTTGTAATTTTAGTTTAATACCAAGGTGTTTTCATTTTTGTCAGGTTTTGACGGCCAATGAAATATAAAAGCGATTGTTTTATTAGCTGAAAAAAAGAATGTTCTCTTTAAACTTTCAACAGAAAATAAGATATGAAAAATTGCACATTTGTTGACCCTATACAGAGCTGTCGTCGCTAAATATGGCCAAAATACAATTTTACTTAGTTCTACTTCCAACTGATTTTGGTAATGAAAATATGGATAATTACAAGCAATTGGTAGCATTTATTTTCCATACATGGCCGGAACACTTTTGATGATTCAAAATATTTGTATGAAATAACTTAAAGTTGCCATTGAAAACATCAATTTTTGACCTTCTTAGCGAGGCGACCCCTACAGAAATAATATGTTAATATCGAAAAGATACACAGTGCTTGTTTGATGTCAATATCTTAAATGTAATTACTTTTTGATTATTCAAAACAAATTGGCTTTATTAAACTTCGCCAAAATAAAAAACCGATCCTGTATTTTTGAAATTTGACTTTTTTTCGTAATAATTAATGATTCAATGAGATTAGATGGGGCATTTGGATTTAGATTTAGCACTAACAACTAAGGCACTATGTCTAAAGATGAGGAACCTTACACAAATATTTATGAAAATTATCAAAGATAAGTGTAATCAAATTCGCCCTTGAATTGTTGCTAGCATTTTTCATCCCGCATTTGATCGTTTTTCAATCGGGACATGGTAAGTGGTTTTCTTTGTAGCTCCCGGCGATTTACAACTATATTTTAACTTTTTCACCTCAATGGGTCCCCAGCAAAAATCGGATGGGGATCGAACATCAGCCAATAAATAGTTTTTGTACCTGTCTGACTGCAGCATTTGCTGCCTTGGTTCCCTTGTGCACCTACGCACATCCGACCATTGTAACTCTGGAATGTCACGTTTTCTCAGTGGAACCACTCGTTTTACCGGTTTCTGAGAGACAAGCAGATCTACTAACTTTTTACTTGGATTTTTATTTCTTGAAGTCATGTCAACTCTCAAAGCTTGTTGAGGCTTTGCACTGGTAATACCGGTTATCGGAGTTTTAGGAGGTGATCTTGTAAGGAGGTTGAAAGACTGGTTTAGAATTTGCCCCTCGGGATTAATCGCTGGTTTTGTACCATTGATTTGAGGGCTGGTTTCTTGTTGTCGAGAGCTTCGCAGCAGGTTTTAGTGACTGGTTTCAATACCGGTCTAAATTTTTGATGGCAGAAAATTTTCTTTTTACTATACAAATAAGTGAATGGAAACGGACTGTTCGAAAAACGCGAAAGGCCGTGGTAGACAATAAGACATGAAAAGTATTTTGGCGATTTTAATTATTTGGCAATGAAACTGTTTGTGATACTACACAATTCAAAATCTTCTACCCTACACGCCTAAATGTTTTTTGACAGTCCATTTCATCAACTATTTCCAAATTGTCTCTACTTTCGAATTTTGAGTGTAATAAAAACGTTAACTCTCAAAGGATCAAATGGCAAATTCGATGGCCAAGGTACCTTTGAAAATCGTTTGAAAGATTCAAATATTACTGGTTAATGATTGGCCGAATATCTACTACCATAATAATATGTTTCGAATCCGGGTGGACCAAAAATAGAAGCCTTCGAGAAGGTTTTTTTGTAGGGAAATCTCGACTGTCTCCTCATCTCACCTTCGGCAATCACATGATTTCAAAATAGTATTATGAATCAATCAACATATACAAATAAATTAAGAATTTCAAAAGTCAAATCGGTTTCAAATGTGTTAAGGCTATCTTTTGTAAGAGAATTTTTTTCTGGTTATTTAAGACGCAAGGAATTTTTTGTTTATGAAAATTTTCAAAAAAAATCGATTTTTCGCTTCAAAATTTTCGAGATTTTTTACAGGGTGTATGAGCCAAGTTCTAGCGCCTCCGTATGAAGAGTTAAAACGCGGTAATTTTATGGCAGGTAAAATTAAGCGTTTTTTAGGAAACCCATTTTTTTGGCTAAAGGCTGGCGACCACGTGGTCGACCTCAAATGACCGGTCAAAGTTTCAAGTTCATCGTACTTGAAAGTACCCCCCAAAAGACGGAGGGGTCGACTTTCCTCCAATGAACGTATTAGCAACTATAAGGTCAATGAATGTGAACTGAAAGGTCGCTAGAGAGCAAAAACGGTGCAAAATTTTGAGTTTTTACAAAGGGGTGCTGAAAGCCCAGTTCTAGCGACTATGTATGAAAGAGTTAAAAGCGGTTATTTTTTGGCAGTAAAAATTAATTGTTTTTTAGGAAACCTGTATTTTTGACTAGGGCTAGCGACCAACGTGGTCGACGCTTTAAAATGTTCTCTACAAAATTCTCTACAAGATAGCCTTAACACCATGAAACCGTTTTTTTGACTTTTGAAATTCCTTATTTCAAATCGATCCATACAAATTGGGGATTCTCCTAATTCGCGACATTCATCGCCTTAGCGCATAATACCAAAGAAGCGAATGAGTGACGAACTAAGGTGCCCGCACAAAAACGTAAACCCCCATTCGTATTGTACGCAAATTTATATTGTTTGTTAATAAGATCATTTTGATATTCAGAAATTTATTATACCGCGAAGATTTTGAAGAAACATTACACAATACTTATTGAGGAATAATGGAACTTCTTGCTTCAAAAAAACGCCGTAGGCGTGTAAGGTAAAAATTATTTAGAATTTTTATCATACACTACACTACACAAAGTTATTCCGGAAATTTTTCCTGTGTAATGTAATTTGGTAATCAGAAGTTTCTAAATAAGACTTATAAATCAGAATACAGTCCTTGAATAATAATAGTTTTGGTTTGATCAATAATTGATCATAAAGAAATCGATCTATGAAAGAGATAAAAATTTACCTTGCTCTCTGGGAATTTTTGTTATCTGGGGTGCAAAGAATCGATAATTTGATTGATCCTTCAGTCGGTGTCCGTTACTTTTTGCCTCCGGTAAGAATTGATTTCGATTGTATCCCTCCCTTTGTTACCAAAAAGGAAGGTTATCGCTGTTTGCGCAGATTTTGGAAATTCTGAAAAGATAAATATTTTAGAAAGTTTATTCGGTACTAATTTTGTTAATTTGTTTTGGTTTTGCGAGATATATTATATTGATTTTAAAATAGTTAAAAAAAAATTTAATTAATTTAGGCAATTTCGAGGCCTACGATTGCTAAATTAAAAATGACGAAATACTTGAGAAAAATTCTGATTCAAAATTTTTTTTGTTAACACATTACCTGAAGATGAATTAATAAATTCGAAAAGCTTGTTAAAATGTAGTTGTTACTATTTTAAAATCAAAATTTTGTTAAAGTGTATTATCAAAAAAGTAAATTGAAAAGCGTGAAGGTATCTTTAGCATGGATTTTTTTTTGTAAATTTAAAAAATTGAATG
>SCLH01000293.1:212135-253116 GCA_004367855.1 Oikopleura vanhoeffeni | reverse complement strand
CTATTTTTCTGATTTTTCTTTCATCCGTTAACCGAGCTTTACAACACTGTTTCCCTGCTTATAACTGAATACAGTGTTGCTCTTTGGTCGTTACGAGGTACTATAAATACTTGGCCAAGTCTCTTTATGACCCACTTTATTTTTCCAGTTTTAAATACTTCACATACTGTTTCTTTGGCACAACAAGTATACGGTATACCAGTGAATACGGTTTACTGTATACTGTATAACCGGTTGACTAAACATACAAAAATATCGAGAAATTCCGATTATATTCAACACGCTTTCGCTAGAATGTTAGATTGACGCTTTTTCTCAATTTGGACTGGGCGTTTTTTGAGCTCGATTTGAAAAATAACGAATTTGATGTTGTTCTGGGGTCACTAATCTTTTCCAATGGTGTCCAGCTACAATTACATTTTTATCTTGAAATTAATTAGATTAAAAAAAAAAATATTTATTTTGCAACAAAGATAAGTTGGAGACCCGCAGCTCCTGAAACACAAACTTCACTTTTTTATGTCCAACATAAAAAGTGAACTTAGACGACAATAAAAAAATACATGATGCCTTTCTTGGATGCAAATGAATTAATAAAAATGTTCTTTGAGCCAATTTTCTGGATTTTAATAGCCTCATTAGATGGGACGCAAATTAGCTCTATGTCAAAAAATGACAACAGTTTTCAGATCATCTTAAAATGCCTGGAGGTGAGGGTTATCGACCCAGGGAAGACAAATCCATAATGGACTTTTTCTCTTTACTCCTTGGTGTCTCAACATTTCAAAAATATTGAATTGAATTCTAGACGTTTTGAAAGATGTACGCAATATGTATATAACACAATACCCAACATTATTTGTCTATTTATATTCAGCTATTCTTTCAGGCGGAAAGACAAAAAAAAATTCTCTGAAATATTGAAATTGAACCTTTTCAGCGAAAAATTGATGAGCTTTTATTTTTGATGTTTAGGCTTATTTGTAAAATAATTTTTTGATAAAACTCTGACCAATTTCCAAGAGGTGTCCAAAAAATTAATCTTCATTCCGTCGGAAAGGCCAATAGTTTATCAATGAGTAATCGAATGTCCTTTTTTTCTCATAAAATATACTTTTGATTCACAATTTGAAACTTTTATGAAAATTTTTTGGTAGGATTTTTATGAATGCACATACTTTACTATATTAAAACAACTAATTGAGCTCAAAAATTTTTATTTTAACGCGTGGAAACCAAAGGCTTTAACTCCTAGGTGTCCTAAAACGCTGTTTTCTTGAACTAACGTACTTATGGATGTAATTTTATTATTTTTTTGACGTTGTCATTGGCAAAGATATTTGTAAGTTTATCAATGATTACCAAGTCTAACTTTAGAATTTTAATTGATCTTAAAAGCATTCAACCGAGATTACCGAATCTGTAAGGTAGGGAGCGTCCTATAGTATAGGCATTCCGAGCAAAAATTCCTGTACCTATCGGGCTGTAATATCTGTACCTATGGGTGTAATGATCAAACAAATAATTTATGGTGTACTTTTTCCGCCAAGATTGAGGTAGATCGTAACAAATTGAGCATTTTCGGTTTTGCCTCATCGACTTTTAGTTTTCAGAATATACATCGTGAGATATTGTCCGATATTTGCCAGATATTACCTCCCTAACAATCCATTTTCCGATTTTGTTATAATTGTAATATTTTTCGGTTAATGTTAATCAATGCGGTTTTCATTTCACGGGGTCAAATAAGTGATCTTTCAAAGCATTTTTATTTTTCAAAATCAATCAGCGATCGGCCAAATAATTTTGAAACTTTTCTGAAATAAATTAAATTAAAATTGAATTCTCAAAAAAATTTCCCTACCTAAATGGTCACCTTTCATTAATTTTCTTATTAATGACTTTTCGTGTAGAATGCTAATATACCGTGTTGCTGTTCCACACACACATATTATGTATCTGCCCTCTAGCGCGCACCTGTTGAGTCATATCGAGACCCATAGTTTCCAATATCGGTCACAAGTCGAATGACTTGTCGCTCTTTTGCATATCTCAATCTTGATTGACCATATAATTTGTTATCTTTGACCCATTTTTCCGGTTCTACCACGTGACGTAGAAAATTTTTGTTACCGATTAAATGTCAGATGTTTATCTGGAGCAGATTTATTTTTGAATCCGAAAAAATATCTAAAAGTAAAATTTCTGTATTATGCAGATTGCCCTTAATTTTGAAAAAATCTAAAAACCCGGTTTTGGAGCCAACTTCAAACAGCGCCTACCGAGTGCGTCGGAGCAAACAAAGAATTTGTAGACCAAAAACTGTTCAGCTGTTCAAAAACTACCCTAGGCCTATGTTTTAAGATTCATAGGACCTTTTATTACGTAGCTATTTTTTGCTCGGAGGCCCTTTGCCTTCACGCAATACGAGCTTTCACCGGTTCAATGATACATTTTTTTCTAAATTATGACTTATCATATCTATCCAGTGGTCTTAACGTGTAATTTTCGATTTTATTTTAGACTCATTTGCATTCAAGCCTTAAAAACCGTGAAAAAAGTTCAAAAATGAATATTCGATTTTTTCAATCTGAAATTATCACTCTACCGTCCCGGTTTTTTGCCAAATTTATTTTAATGAATAACACTTATATAATGAAAAACGCCTCAAACAGGAATGTTGCGAACCACTTGTTAAACGTGAATGTATTTTGAAAAAACCGTATTTTCGTTTTCAACGTTTTCAGGCTAGAAAAGACATGTTGCAGTCTAAAAATTTTGCTAATTCCGAATTATGGTACCTTGAAATCGGATATTCTTCAAACTATACGATATCCGTTGTTAAAACAGCATATACCTTCAATTTTTTTTTCGGGCCAAATCAAGAAGAAGAACCGAAAATTTTAAAAAAATATCCCATAAATTTTTGACGTGTTGAGATAAAAATACTTACTGCAGTTCCTCATGTTTTGTCTGATGTCTATAACACGAAAAAAAGGTGCAACGATCGCGTCACCCTGAGGCTGCCTCATATCGTTAATCAACCATCGTTTCGGTAGGCTTTTTCTGGTTAATGTTTCCTTTTAAACGCTTGGAGTGGATTTCTTCAAAAGCTCGACATTAGTGTCGGTAATATACAAACTCTCAGATACTGCGCATGCCGGTCACTAGTACTTGACACTTGTTTTTGGCTCTTAAACATAAATTACATCATCGTCGACCTAATCTAACGATAAATTTTTCTCCGACAATTACGTGTCGTGCGTTTTTACAATATTACAGTAATTATTCTCGCAAAAAATGTCAAACACACATCAGAACTATACTGGATGATTGAATCGCTTATGTACGAAACAATATATCACGGACGCTATAGTTGATAAATTATTACACAACCGTATTATTTAGCCATTTTTGCATATCATTGTTCAAAATCGTGAAAATATTAAAGATGGAACTTATTCAAACAAGCTCGGTATGTGTCATTGCCCCG
This sequence comes from Oikopleura vanhoeffeni, assembly GCA_004367855.1. Classification (NCBI taxonomy): domain Eukaryota; kingdom Metazoa; phylum Chordata; class Appendicularia; order Copelata; family Oikopleuridae; genus Oikopleura; species Oikopleura vanhoeffeni. The sequence goes on along the minus strand of SCLH01000293.1, from coordinate 249,623 downwards.
CTGGACAATGAATAAAACCTTGGTCATTTTTGTAATACGTATTGGACTTCAGTCTATATATTACTATATGAATTACAGGAGGGCTTTATCGCCGGCCCAATATCGGCCTGAAGTTTGCCAATATCAGCCTAATTTGCGTAGCAATCTTGAGGTTTTTATCACACAAAATTGCTTTAAGTCGCTCAATGAAATGACGTCAACCTTTCGAGATAAAATTTGCGTTATGATTGGAGTACGTAATTTTCACATTTTGCTATATTATACTCAGTCTAACCTATTGTAAACCCCTTAAAATAAAATAAAAATAAAACTTTTTCAAATAATGGAACGTTATTTTGAACGCCCACAGCGTTTTTTTTAATCAGAAAAAATCTATTTCTGTCCTCAATTTCGCCGAATGAAAAAAAACTTTCGGCGATATTGGGTCTCCCCCTGCATAGTTACTCCTATACAAGATTGTCTTATTTCCAATTAACATCTCGATTTTATTTGCGTCAAGTAGCAATAAAGAACTGATCATATTTTATGAACTGTGTTAGGACTTGCTCTTGAATCCATACGATACTCTAAGTATAAGCTGCTCTACCCCCGATTTAAATTGATAATGAAAAAGATTACCTTAGCTTTTTTTTGCAATATAAGATTTTAAAAATAAAATTATGGCACATTTTCTGCAAATTCAGGTACAATCAGTGTCAATCATGTGTGATAACTCAAGCAAGTTTAACTCTCGTAGTGGCGAAATCTCTGGGCCCGTAGTGTCTTGCGCCATCCGTGCGTTGTCGTCTTAATTAAGCAGCTTATAAACCGAATAATCATACACCCAACAATATATTTTTCAATGATATTTCATATTTTCAAAAATTTTTCACAGCTCACTATAGAAACAATTGCATAAAAACGTTTATAAAAAAGTCATCAACATGTGAAGAAGAAGTAATTAAAAAAATTCTCATCTATTTTCGCCGTATTTTCACAAACAAGTGCAATAATATATACACGAAGTGAGGGTTAATTTAAACATTTTCAAATTCCAAAATATTGGACGCGTTGCCAAATTTGGGCATCTGCATCTCCAAAAAAATTCATGTTTTTATTCATCATTCTCATGTAAAATGAGTCTTTAAATTTTTTTGGAATAATTATTTCTCCGTGATTCTTCTCTCTCCTTTATTTCGGCCTACGCATTCTTTGTAGATCAGTATTTCGTGGAAATTTTGACTTCTAGAAATGCTCTATTTAAACCGGAGGCGCATAAACTGTATATGCAATAAAACTTTAGAAATTCGCTTACTGATCTTTTAGGGGTGGTCGTTGCATTTCTAAGGGTTTTTAATAGTCCAATTGTCGCAAAAGTACAAATTCGTCGGACCCATATTTTACTCTCTTTGAATATTAAAACAAAAATCTGGACCCCTAAAACAATCCAATTATACGGATGCTGTCCATCAGAAACGTGCTTACAAAGATGACGGAATTATTTTTCTAAAATGTATCTCTCCCTGAGTTTCAAAGTTCAACAATGATTCATTTTTTAAATTAACCGGACCAAAACGTGAGCAGACCGCAAGCGAGTTTTTGGAAAAATTCTTTGATTGGTTCAGAATCACACTAAAAAACTGGTATTTGCTCTAGTTAACCATAGGGTCAATACTGTTGTTTGCGTCATTCTGAAGCCAATTCAAAGAATTTTTCAAATATACCACGCTTGGCGGTCTGCTCCGTTTCTGTCCGTTAATTTAAAACATGACATTCATTGTTGTACTTTGATAAACTTCAGAGGTCAGGAGATATATTTTGAAAATAATTCCGTCACTTTTGTAACACGTTTCTGATTGGACGAGCCATCCGTTAATTTGATTGTTTTTTAGGATGCAAGTTTTTGGTTTAACATATATCAAATGAGAGGTAAAGTTGGTCGAGACCGATTTGTAACTTGTTGCGACAATCTGGGCTATCGAAAACTCCGACGGACCACCCCGGTAAAATGCGACGACCACCCCATTAGAGTCTCTTCCAGCCGTATTTGAGTACTTTTGAACAAAAAAACTAAGTTACAGTAATTTGAAGAAGTAACTCAAATTACGTCAAAAATTCCGGAGTCAACTTCAAACGTTTTTTGAAACTTTTTTCACATTACACTAAGAGTCCGAATAAAATCAGGTGACGAATAATCCAAATTAAGGTTGTGAAATTATGTCATAATTTAATCCTTATTTCTCGAAAAATAAATCACGTGACGTTTTTGGAAAATATTATTATGTTCAAAACTCATTGAATTTAGGTGTTAATGGCCAAAAAAATTTTTTTAATATATATTACTAATCTTGAAGGTCACCGTGATTTTTTAAACTTTGGTGTGATCGCGAAAAAAATCTTAAAACTTCTAAGGAACCACTCATTTTTTCAAAAATTGATTTAAGCAGTCTACTTTTACCAACCGTATTCCGTAAATATAACGGTTACTTGATCAATTTTGGGGCTATTGTATGTATGGAAAAAAGTCTTAGAATTTTTTTTTGATCCCGCTCAAAGCTTTTAGTGATGATTTAATTTTTTTTGAAAAATAAGTACTGTAATACAGTATAATGAATTTTGAAAAAGAAACGCACAGACGTCATATTATCCAAATCAGTTCGATCGATTCACTTTGTTTAATTTTTATTCATACATGATTAAGGGTCCTAAATTGCGATTAAAGGCCATTGCGCACGGACTGCGCAAAAGACACTACGGAGTTAAACTATCTTCCATTGTGGCCCAATGTTAATGCCAGAGTTAAGTTACGGACAGTTTTTATTGGACATAAAGTTGCGATATGTGTGACATGAATTATATAGCCTTGTAGATTACGGCGTAAAGGAAGTGTCTTTGTTTAGTCGCCCAACAAATTAACGGCGATAATTTATCTTTTCTTTTTCCTGGGAAAATCTTCTGAAGAATACAATTGTCTAATTTTTATGCTGTTTTTGGAAATGTACAGTACATGATGTATACATGTACAGTACATGATGCTATACATGTACAGCTAATGATGTTTACTGTATATTTTCATGAAATTATTTCAAGTAATAATGGTCGGAAACTTAAATGTTTGCTGACAGAAGTTAACTTATATATGACTTGTATTGTAGAAAAACTACAAATAAATACAATGGAACATAAAATTATTATTTAAAATCACTTGCAACCCTGTCAAAAATTAAACACACGTTCTTCCAAAATTGCCCATCATTAATTTTTTTTGACCATCATTTTAATTTTTCGAAAAATTCAAGGCTAAAAGTTGCAAAATTTTTCAAAATTTGCTAAAGAATGCTGATTTTTTGAAAACCGAGACATTAATCTTTTTTTCAAAATTTGTCTCTGGCAATTTACAACAACATAAACTAAAAGTGCTTCGAAATATAACAAAATCTGAGGCTTGGTCGATTTTTGCCGTCCTACCATTATTCTAGAAATAATCGCAAAAACTAAAACATCAGTTCAAGATGTAAAAAGTTTTGCGCGCTACATATATTTTCGGGTCGCTGATTGGTCAATTTTGCGTGGTGAAGTCCTAACCTTACAACTCCTGAGTCGTTTATTGCCTAGATATATACGAAGAAACCTGCGCTACGTGGCTAATTTTTATGTCAATCGTGCAGTGTTTTATGTTGTTATTACATAAAATATAAACACTATGGAGGATCTTCGGTATATAGTTCGGATATTGTCTAAATATATGTCGGTTGCCCCATTTCCAAGGCGAATAATAAAAAATATAATTTCTCCAACATGTGACAGTTTCAAAGTTGAATTAAAATATGAGTCTAATTACAAATATTTTTTTTTTAAAAAATAAACATGATTGGCGTTTTAGGAATCCTTAAACGGAGGTCGGGGCATGCCCATAGCAAGTTAATTTTTACATTTCAAGAGGCTTCGTACGGTAGACAACTTAGTAGACTGAACATTTGAAAACGTACATTAAGTAGATCTCCTATCTTTTAATCTCGCGATTCCATTTGACAGTTTAGTATACCTCTCACCGACATACTGGTTAGCGCGGTTAAAAGACGAGTCCGTCAGCATTTTTTCAAAGAAACAAATACCTAAGAGCTATATCTTGAAAGTTTTTGAGATTTGGTGAGAATTCGGAAAATTGTCTGAATTCTGGTGAATGGGTTCTGTTTTTTCGACTTTTATGTCTCATGGGTCAGCTAAATCTTGTTATATGTGCCGAAAAAGGCTGGTTTTCGACGTTGTTGGAATAAAAGGAGGCCTTTTTTCTGGAAATGCCAGAAACGTCAATTCTTCGAAAAAAAAAAGCCCAAGGGTATTACAATCGAATGGGTTCGTACTTTTTTTGAATTTCGGCTGATTGGCTGTGGAATCGATACAAAAAGTGCAGGAAATTGACAATTTTGAAACATAAAAAGTGAGAATTAAAAAATATGACTGCAATAAAGACTTTCCTTCGGGACGGTTTGCTTGCGAAACAATCATGACAACGATGATCTGAATTTTGAACACAGCGGATTTCTGAAAAAAAATTAAAGTTTATCATCAAAATTATTTTTCTCTAGCAGCGTTTCTGTTCGAAATCAGACCAAGTTTGCTAATATCGTTTCCAGCAAACCATATCCAAGAAATCTTTTGGTGCATTCATATTTTTTAATTCTTCACTTTTATGTTCAAAATTGTCGATTTCGCGCACTTTTTCGTCGATTTACAGTCAATCGACCGAAATTCAAAAAGGCGACCGATTCGATCTTCACCACCTCTTGGGCTTGTTTCATTTCGTAAATGACGTTTCTGGCAATTCCACAGATAAAAATCTTTTATCAAAACAGCGTTTTCGGCACATTAAACCAGATTTCTGACTAATGAGGCAAATATTGAAAAAAAGAACCCATTCACCAAAATTCAGACAATTTTCGAGATTCTCTCCAAACCCAAAACTTTCCGAATAAGCTCTAGGATCCTTGTTTCTTCAAAAAAAGCTCAGGGACTCGTCTTTAATCGCGGTAACCAGATGGTTGGTAAGAGTGGAACTAAACTGTCAAATGAAATCGTGAGATCAAAGATTGATCTTCCGAATGTTTGTTTCAAAAGTGTCTAGTCTGCATTTGTCTCACCGTACGAAGCCTCTGAAATGTCAAAATTCACTGCCACCACCCCCTTAATTAATTGTATTTCATAATATGGCTAATTAGTGATTATAAATTTTTGATTTGAAATTGAAACAGTATTATCAAAATTGGACAAAAAATGTCTTGGTGTACACATAAGATTAACACTAGGCCCTTAACTTTATCTGGATTCTTGTCTGTTTGAAAACTAAATCAAAATGTGAAAATGCCCTTGACGTTGTTTGATGCGAATTTATTATCAAAAAAGATATCAAAATAAATTTTTCTCAAGTTTGATCAATGTTTCAGAATACTGGAAAAAGGCAAAGAACAAAATTATTTAACCTCCAACGAGAAAAGAACAAAATTGTTATGCTCCAACAAGGAAGTAGTGTCATGACAATTTTTTAAAGTTGTTTGAAGATTTGCTTAATACAAAGAATCGTCACCTTAAAACAATAACCCTGGCCGCAAATGAATAATGTATTCAAATCATTGCACACATATAATGACCTTTTAATAAAGGTGACTGACTGTCACTGAAAAATCACTACCATGAATGTTGGTATTTTGTCAAAAAAAACCTTCAAACTAAAATTTCGGTAACGGGCCCCCGCTTGGGGAACAGTCCAGTTCGACGCTAAAGAGCCAAAACTGGTCAAAATAATAAAAACCAAAGAATTTTCAAATCTTCCAGAATAAATCAGGACCAATCTACAGCAGTAACAATATGAAAAGGGAACTTACTATTCCTGCAGAGTATCGAACAATATTTTTGCTCAAAGAACTTTGTTTAAATAAATATCTTGACTGTATAAGATTCTAAAATTTTTTTTAGTCTTTGGCAAGATGGTGAGAACAGCAATCATATTTTTTTAAAAAAATGGTTATTCTTCCTGGTAAAATCAAATTATAACACTTTTATTATTATTTTCAGGTAGATAAGCTAGTCAAAAAACACTGGACAATTTTGATTCTTTAATTTAAGGGGAGTAGTCATGTCTGATTTGCCAATTTTGCAGAGTCATTTCTGAAAATCTGAACCTTGAGCAATAATTCGAAAAATGTCAATTTGTAGACCAAGCCTTAATCTTGTGAAATCAAAGGTCAAACTGAAATGACTACACCAACGTCACATAGTCGGAACAGGAGGTGACTTCGCGAAATTTCAAATCTATCTCCTCCGAGACCATATCTTTTTATTGCCCTCTCCCAAAGATTTGGTCCCTCAAAAACAGGGGGGGAGAAAACGACGCGTCATTAAAAACGAGTCATCCGATTAGTTCTTAGAAGCTCAAACTGAGCACAAAAACTGTTTTCAATAGGACCAAATGTTTTTATTTTTTTCTAAGATTACTGAAATTGTTTAATTATTAGTTTTTTTAAAAATAGAAACAAAGGTCTGAGAAAAAAATAAGAACAATGATCTTGATTCTGACCAATTTTGTATTATTCACTGGATATTTGTGCACAGTTTGAGCTATCTAAGAACCTATCGGATGACTCGTTTTCAAATGACGCGTACGTTTTCTCACCCCCCGCCGTGGTTTGAGGACCAAATCTTTGGAAGGGCAATAAAGGGATATATCGAAATTTTTTCAAAAGTTGACATAATACGTGGAATAAGCAGACTAAGATTAGTAGGAGAGCGATTTTACATTTCGATGACTGAATTTCTTAGCGGTCCAATAAACCAACGATTTTTGCCGTTTTTCACGATTTTGCGCTTAAAAACATTATTTCCTCCCAGGTTTTAGTTTCAAAATGGGGACAAATTTTTTAAAGTACACTCTGTAAACATGCCTAAGATTCGTAGGAAGCTTTTTTCCAAAATTTTTCATTCATACTGAAAAATATTATTTTTCGAAAAAAAAATTCGAAAAATTTCGAAAAATAATATCAAGCCGATATTTTTGAAGTTTAATTGTCAAATCTTAACAAACAATCATTTTTTGACTAAATTCCGAACAAAAATCTTTAAAAAAACCGAAAAACGCGAAATTTTTGTGGATTTGATCGGAAAAAGATTTTGTTGACATCCCGAAGCAATTGGTGCAACTCTAATTTTCATAAAAATCAGACATGACCACCCTCTTTAAAGGGTCTCCTTTTAAGGGGGTTGTATAGGCTGGAAAAGGCTTTTCGAAAGTCATAGCTTTTTATTCCTTCATAATAATCTTATAAAAAATTTCAGGAATAGTAGTTCGTAATCCCTGAAACACATTTCATCTCTTTACTTCCATAGCATGTTCGACCCAACCGGTAAATTGAGTTAACGCGAGCAAAACAATTTTTTTTGAAAAGTCGTAGTTTTTTTCGCCTTATTTCAAAACATTATTTTTTCACAGAGAAGTATATTTTTATAAAAAAAAAACTTGTATCGTCGTTTTCCCATTTTCACCCTAAATGCTTCAAAAATACGAAAAGTGTCGTTTTTGGCCATTTTTGCACTAAAAGTCGTATTTTTTTTCGTTGTATTTATTGAATTATTTTATTCATACAAAACATTTTGAGGCAATTTAGTAAAATTGGTATCGCCCGACGTTAAATTTCTGGCTTAACTCCAGGATCACAGTTTAAAATTATTTTTTGAGGAAGGTCATGTATCAATTTTTTATAGTATCAAAAGATTCGCAACTATCATGTTTCTGGAAACGGATCTATAAACTATGGCCAAATTATTTATCGTTTCGCGCAAGAGCAAAAAAAATTTCTCATTTTAAACACTTTGAAAAATTTCAGGAATTTTTCGAAAAAAAAATTCTAAATTTTTTTTTCAAATACATATAACTGAACAAGCTACTACAGGTTGAGTTATATGTTGTTGTCCTATTTTAGGGTAAAACTCGCTTATTTCCAGCCTATTTTAGGGTGACTTCTGTCCCAGTTTACCTAAAAATAGGACAAAAACATATAATCAACCTGTAGAAATTCAAAAAATAAAAAATAAAGTCTTTAGCTCTTCTGTATCAAAAGATAAGACCCACCTATACCAACCCCCTAATACGGGTAGCCTCAGAAATTCTAAACAACGACCAACTCAGATGTGGTAATTTATTACCAGTGACTTTGAAAAATCATATTTTTTTTCCTGGTTAAGTTATGGTCGAACATACTAGACTAATTTTTGAAGTCTTCAAACAATTTTTCACAGAATAAAAATAATTAAAAACGTTTCATAGTTTACGAAAACATGTTTTTTTACTCGGATTTACTTTCAAAAACTGTAAAATTGTCGTAATTTGATAATATAAGAAAAAACGGTTGATGATTTTAGTTTTACAATAATCAATATCTAAAACATTACGCTGGGGCGGCAGAGTTCTTTGATTCGTATCGCCGCGAGAAAAACAATCAAACAGAAAAAATTTGAGAACATTTTTCTTATTAATTTAAAAATTGATTGAATTCTCCGAATTAATTAACAGCAGCCGCACTTTAGGATATTTTACTGTGGCCGGATGTGTAAATATCCCGCCGAGAATCGTTTTGCTCTTTCAGGTGATACAAATCAGCAGTATAAGAGTTATCAAAACTAGGTTTCCGTTTTACGTTTTTATTCTTATAAAAACTAAAAATATATTCTGTACAATGAACTGTATCATTTATTGTCCTTATATACTTTCGAATGTATACCAAATTATTGGTTGGCTTCCTGTTCAATAATACAATTTTGTTTGCGGCGCTCAAATTCAAAGAGTAAACTAAAGTTAAACCCTACTAGCAAATAGTATCATTTTCTATTTCTTATCAAGAGTAAAGCTTCATTTATATGTTGTATTTATAAAAAGCACTAAATTTTTTTTATTTCGAATGAAAATTGATTTTAAGAGAAAAAATGAAATATTTGAGGTGAGAAAATCAAAAAATAAAGAAATTTTTTTCGATCTATGAATGTAAAATCCTTGATTTTTTGGAACACAATAAATTAAATCAAAAATCTGTTTGGTGAAAGCGTTTATTTTTTTTCAGAAGATTTCTCAACTTTCAAAAACTCATCTAAACTTTTCATGTGCGAAATTTCGACGCGACAAAGTTGCTTTATCTCAAGAAATAAACAAGATGAGAATATCATTTTAGCAACCAAGAGATCAGGAATTGTGAAAAAGCTAAGCATTTTAATATGAAGTTAATCCGATAATATGGCAACTTATAAATTTAAGCGCTCCAGAGTCGAGCTGGTAATAGATTACCAAAATGAGTATGTGGGTTAAGGGGGTGGTTTGCGCATTTGAAGGGGTTTTCGATAGCCAATTGTCGCACAAGTACAAATCGTTGGACCAACTTTTACCTCTCTTTGATATATTTAACAAAAATCTTGCATCGTAAAAAAGAATCCAAATTAACGGATGGCTTGTCCGATCAGAAAGCCAAATCAAAGAATTTTTCAAAAAACTCACCTTGGCGGTCTGCTCACGTTCTGTCGGTTAATTTAAACATGAATCATTGTTGAACTTTTGAAAACTCGGGAGGAAAACATTTTGAAAAAAAAATTCCGTCACTTTTGTAAGCACGTTTTCTGATTGGACAAGCCATCCGTTAATTTGGATATTTTTAGGATGCAAGATTTTGTTTTAAATATATCAAAGAGAGGTAAAAGTTGGTCCACGATTTGTACTGTGCGCACAATTGGCTATCGAAAACCCCTTAAAATGCGACCGACCACCCCCTTAAGAAGTACTGTTCGCATTTAAAGACTCGACATGAAATTTTTCCAATTAGTTTTAATGTTTTTTTCTGAAAAATATGGAAAATTACAAGCATTTTGGTACTCGTTTCATTTTGATCATGGCTAGGAAAGCACTTTTGATGAGTTCAAAAATATTTCGTATGAAAAAGTTGAAATTTCGTGATTTTGGAAATTTAAAACACGATTTACAGAAAAACGAGTCAGAAATTTAGACCCAAAACCAACTCGGTGTTTTGCACGGACTCTTCAGCTGCACATTGATCTGGGTTTCGAATGTGTGACTTTGAAATCCAGGGAAGAGTAGTATTTTCCCCGAGGCACTCAAAATAAGGCCAAAAACAGTTTTTTCGTGATACTGAGAAGCAAATTCAAGAATTTTTAAAAAAACTGAACTTGGTGTTGGCTCACTTTTGTTCCGTTTATTTGAGTCATAAATCATTGTTGTACCTAAAACAAGGGAGGAGTAGGCTTTTGAAGTGAAAAATAGTGCCACTTTTGAAAGGTCGTTCCTGATTGGTCGGCCAATCAGAAGCCTTCGATTTGTTTTGTGAAGCAGAATTAATGTTCAATTATCCCTAAACTGAAATACATATGTTCGTGCTGTTTCTAGTACGTCATTGAGACGACGCTGAAAACCCTGTTTTGGCCTTAAAATGCGACCAGTAACTCCCTTAAGGGAGTGGTGTCGCAATTTGAGCCTCTTTCAAAGGTCATTTCCCGCTAACTAGCAACGGTGATATTCGAAAAACATTTGTAACTAACAGAACCAACCTTCGCGTAATTTTAAACTTAAGGGGGGTACTCAACGGTTTTTTAATTCAGCGTTAGGACATAATAACTGCACCAAATAGCCTCCAGAAGGCAACAAAAATGCATTTCTGCTCTTATCATGAAAAAAATTTCGAGATTTTTCTCAAAATTTTCGAGTTTTTTCAGATTTTTCTAAGTATTCTTTTTGAGAAAAACATAAACCCTCAATTTTAATGAAAATTCTAAAAATAAGTAAAAGTGAGTAGCACCTTTTCACTTCAGTTTTGCAGTAGCTTCAATTTGAGGTACTTTCGGTACAATCGGATGAAAATAAATTTCTAGAAACTCCAAAAATTGACTTCCCGGCTGAACAAAATGCCAATTTTCTATTAATAGGAGCGATGTTTAAAAAAAAGTTTTCCACTGGAAAATTGAGAAGACATGTTTGCACGTATTATATAAAATTTAAAAAAAAATGTATCGAATCGTTTTCGAGAAAATTTCGTTTCAGTTTGGAATTTTTACATTTTTCTTGATTCTAGAATAAAAGGGATCAAAATTTCAACCTGCGTAAGCAAGATTTTGTTCAGGTAGCACTATGCGCTTTAATTTGATGGTACTTACAGCTCAATACGAGAAATTTTTTTTTCTAGAAATCATGAAATTGACTTCCGGCTGAATTAATCTCCATTTTCTATAATAGGAGCGATGTTTAAAAAAAGTTTTGCACTAGAAATTGAGAAGACATGTTTCTCCTAATAATAACAAATTTAAAAAAATTGTATCGAATCGTTTTGAGAAAACTGAGCTACAAATTCTAAATATATCATGAAAATTACAGTTTTTCATTATTCTAGAACAAAGTCCGATCGAAATTTTCGCAAAAATATTTCCGATAAACTGTCAACGTAGTAGTAATGGTTATTCTACCAAAGTGTAATCAATTTCCATCAAGCGTTTCGAGATAAAAGACATTGAAGTCAAAATCGTGTTCTAGAACTCTCCTCCACTTGGTGCTGTGGTGCTCAAAAAACTCTGTTTTTACTTTTGGTCGGAAGCAAAAGGATAGATCTTCCTTTTAGGCTTTTCAGAATTTCTATAACTTGTTCTGTTTTGTTCTGAGCTCCGATCTAAAAAGTCAGAAACCGATGAGTACCCCCTTAACAGTAATCTTATACAATCCAACCTACGCTGACACCTACGCTTTTAAAAAGCCTCTTAAAAAGAACGCAGTTCGTACCTACTCCTTCAATTTTCGTCATTTTTTATTTTTTTTTTGTGTGAGGCTCCGGAAAAGACTAACAATGTGCAAAATTGCTTTTGTTTTAAAATTTTGCTTTCGGCGGACAAAAACGGCAAAAAAAAATAAAAATAAAAATTTTGAAATGATCAGTTTGGGAGGCTCAGGCAAAGCTATCTCTCCACCAGTTTGAGAGATATAGTTTTGACTCATATTGCATCTGAAAGCACAAGACTTGTTCAACAATAAACTAGAGAGTTTTTTCGAAATTTTGCTTCGGCGTCTCTTGGGGCCATGTCAACTTTTCGTTTTAGGCCAAATTGTTTGAAATAGTCAGTTTGGGAGGCTCAGGCAAAAGCTATCTTCCTCCACCAGTTTGAGAGATAAAGTTTCGACTCATACTGCATCTGAAAGCACAAGACTTGTTTGAACAATAAACTAGAGAGTTTTTTTTTTTTAAATTTTGCTTCGGCGTCTCTTGGGGCCATGTCAACTCTTCAATTTAAGCCAAAATTGTTGACAAAAATTTAGAAACCAGAAAAATGCTTCAAAATAATTTTTTCGTAAATTCAAACACTTTTAAGGATTTTGGTGCATTTTTAACTCGGTAGCGTCAAAAGAAAACAAATAGCGCCACTTTCAATTTAAATCATAAATAAATCAATAATTTTTGTTTTCGTTTTTTGGCTTTTTTTGCCCGCCAAAAGCAAAATTCCGAGTAAAAGTCAATAATGCAATATGTGTGAGGCTTCTTTGGAGCCTGACACAAAAAATAATAAAAAATGATGAAAATTGAAGGAGTAGGTACGAACTGCGTGTCTTTTTAAGAAGCTTTTTAAAAGCTAGGTGTCGGCGTAGGTGGGATTGTATCAGATTACTGTTAAGTTCAAATTACTGAGAGGTTGGTTTGTTAGTTACAAATGTTTTTGGAATATCACCTTTGCTAGTTTGACGAGAATGACTTGGAACCACACCACTCTCTTAAGGGTCGGTGCTTAGAGACAAGTCCTGATATGGGCTCTTGATGAAAAACTTATAAACTCGTATATTTTCTTGAATATACCTTCAAAGTAATGTTTCATAATTTAGGCAACTTTTGAATTGTCGTATCATTGTTTTTTTAGAACATTTTGAGTTCGAATTTAACTTTTCGAATTCGTCAAATTTTGAGGAATTTTTGAAAAACGTTCCAAAAACTATGAAAATTTTCCTTATTGTCTGTTGAAATTTGTTTAATTATTTGTTTCCAATCAACGAGAAAAATTATTACGAATGGGCACTTTAACTTTTCGCGTAGGTAACCATATATTTTTAATTAACAACAAGATGTTTAATCTACATGTTTTGCTTTTATTGCATTTTCAAGATTTTTTTAAGAATAAAAGGTTTAGAAAAAATTTGCGAGACGAAAACGAAATCTCAAAACAATCTAGTCCGATTGTTTGCAAATTCGCGAAAGCTGCAAAAAATGCCTGATTAGTAAAAGTTAGTGTAAGGTGGGCTTAGAAGTTTTTTTTAAAAGGATCTTTGAAAAATCATATGACATTTTTTTGTGATTTTTGGTCGAAAATATTGGGATATATTTTCAAAATTTTCCTCATTTCTTGTTCAAAATTTAATAAATAATTTTTCTGAACCACCGGCTTAAAAAATTACGAATGGCCGCTATAACGTTATTCAAAAATGTCCTCGTTTTTTTTCAGCGCTCTTGTTCATAATCTAAATCATAATTTTTGCAATGAAAATATGGTCTAGTAGAAATCGATCGGAGCCCTCTTTTATCAAAAATTAAAACAAAATTGTTTCACTAAAACTTGCCAAATTTTTAAGCCGTCCAATCCACCGAATTCAATTTGTTTCATTCATCTCATGAACAAAAAAAAATTCTTTCGATGTGCTAAAATTTCGTTTTTTTCGATTTTTTTGAAAATTCTAAACTTTCTATTTTGATGTATAAATCGTATAAAAACAAATTAAATAAATTTAATTTGGTGGATTGGACCGTTTTCTGCGATAACTAATTATTAAAAAGGTTAAAATTGAGACCAGATGACTATTCCCTTAAAAAGGATAGAAATTACTGAAAATATTTCAGTAAAAACATCAGGTCTCATTCTTTCCTGAAAAGTTGATAAAGTCATTAATAAATGCAATTGAACACAAAAAAATGCCATGGCGATTGGTATGCCAATTGATGTAATTGCTAGGTATTTTTCACTGTTTTTTTAAAGGTCTATAACTTTCGATTAAAATTATCAAACTTAAAAAAAGTGCCGTGAACACTTTTCATCAATATAATATAGGTTAGATTAATTTCAAATGCGTAACAAACTCGTAAAACATTTAACGAAAAGTATTTTGGACATCCTCAATTTCTCTCCAGCTGCTAATAACTTACGAAGTCTATATTAAAATTATTCATTTTTTTGATAAAAGACAAGAAAGAAATTTTATAACAAAGTTCTTGTCGAATAATTTACGTTTACGTTCCATAATTTTTGTTTACGTTTTTCGTAATATCCCAAAAACCACTTTTCGTAACGTTGCTAATAACTCGTTAATTGAATTCAATTTTAAGAAAATAATTTTTTAGTCAGAAAAGATACAACGCAATAAATGCCACAAAGTTCTTGTAATAAAGAAGATATTTGTTTCAAAACATATTTTTCTTGTTTAGTTTTTCACTGAGAATTCATTTGTGTTATTTTCATTACATTTTTATTCCGATTTTTGTAATTCGCGAACTTTGGGTGAAAGTCTAAAATTAGACTTTTACGTCAAAATAGCAAATTAATATTAGTCGCAATCGATTTCTCAGGCTCGATTTACTCAGAAATGATATTCTGTTTGTTCAATTTATCAAAAAAAGACACTTTTTGGTGCAAGCAAATTGGCATGTCCAACCCCCTAAAATATTTTTTTTATAATGAATTAGTTTTTCTGGAATATTTTAATTTCATTTGAAATTCATAATAATTTATTTGACCGAAACAGCTTTACGATGATTTTCTTGTCATTTTAGAATGGCTTTAGATGTTCTGGAGTCGGCGCTATGTTGAAAAGGGCTAAACATTTTTGGTGAAAATTTTTTTTTCGAGAATCCTCCAGAAATAACTTCAGGTATGTTGAAAAAATATATTTATTTTCTCGAAAAATAACCATTTTTGCAAAATATTTGCTTCGGTAAGAGGAAATTGAGATAAAAAACTTATAAAATTGTTAACTTAGCCTTTGGCTTTAATAAAATGTATCATTCGGCTTTATACTATAAACTAGTACTATAAACTATCTAATAGTAGTGTTTTGCGTAAGAATCCATAAATTAAGCCTTTTTCCGTTTTATCCGATTTTCTTTGATTTCAAACAAAAGTCGAAAATACATAAATTTTTGAAATTTTGAAGTCTTAGCCCGATAATCATAAGGCATATTTTTAAAGTATTTTTTGTAGGACAGTGCTTTTAAAACCCTTAGGACCGTCCTACCAAAGACACTTAACTGTGATAGTAAAATAATGTTAGTTTTTACATTTCTGGCAATAAGTTGCCAGAATCGTAGGCTACGATTCGTAGCGTACGAGTTAATTTAACAAAGTTTTATCATGCTGGTTAAAATGATCGGCTTATAATCATTACAAATTAAACTCCCTGTGAAATGCAATGAATTTCATTTTATACTGCTAACCGCCAGTCACTTACCATACTAAATACACCGGGGAGTTTCGATCATTTTTAAGGGGGTTGTATAGGCTGGAAAGGCTTTTTCGAATGCTCATAACTTTTTATTCCTTGAAAGTCGTATTTTTTTTTCGCCTTATTTCAAAACAATTTGATTTTCTCACAGATGATTTATATTTTTATAAAATAAAAACTAGTATCGTCGTTTTTCCAATTTCCACCCTAAAAGTGCTTCAAAAATAACGAAAAGTGTCGTTTTTGGCCATTTTTGCCACTAAAAGCCGTATTTTTTTTTCGTTGTATTTATGAATTAATTTTTATGCATACCGAACATTTTCGAGGCAATTTTGAAAAAAATGGTATCGCCCGACGTTGAAATTTCTGGNCTTAACTCCCAGGATCACAGTTTGAAAATTATTTTTTGAGCTCAAGGTCATCGTATCAAATTTTCAGTAGTATCAAAAGATTCGCAACTATCATGTTTCTGGAAACGGGATCATAAACTATGGCCAAATTATTTATCGTTTTCGCGCAAGAGCAAAAAACATTTTCTCACTTTAGACACTTAGATAAAATTTCAATAATTTTTTGGAAAATTTATAATTTTTTTTCCCAATTTTTAAAATTCATATAACTAAACAAGCCACGTTGAGATCAGAAATCGTGAAATTAAGTTGACAGCACTTCTAGTTCAATAGATATGGACTGCCTATACAACCCCCGTAATAACCTGGCTGAGACTTATCATTATTTTTGGTGAAAAGATTACGCGGTTTCCCTAGGAGCTTATAAGTGCCTGTTGGTGATTTCAAAATCATGATTCACGACGCGTCGTGACGTATAAATCAATAATTACATCATGAATCAGCTTGATTTTATGAGAACTTCAGCCTAGTACAAATAAACCGACAAAATAAACTATTATAGCCTAATTTCATAATATTTCACTCGGAAATCATCTCCTTGGTGGCTGAAAGTCAGCGAATTTTAAATCGAAAATTCTGGAAAACCCCTTGAAACGCGTGTATCAATCTCCAGCTGAGCTCTTTTCTACAAATTCCATTGTTCAGAAATTCATGCACTTGACCCACCGATCGTCTGGGGGTTAAAAGACAATGATCCGCAACAAAACAAAAACGACACCTTAAAAACGCCGGTGGGCAGTCTCCTCGACTTTTTTTCTTCTTATTTTAATTTCTCTCTTGTTTATTATAAAGTCGATGGCGAGCGTGGGTTTCAGCCGGTGTTTAACCCTTAGCCGCCCAAAAAGCCACAATGTCCGTAGATTGTCCAATCGAATCCGCAGAGCTAGTGGCAGGCACCGCGTTAGAGGGTTGATCACGGTGGGAGAGACAAAAAATCCTCCCAAACGCGCAACCTTCCCCCTTATCACTCTGCGATACAACCCACTACCTCATCGGATACCGAATCGAAATAACAGGTCGGGCCGTTTTTAAGGGCCGTCCAGTTAGCAATTTTTTTTCTCTAGAATGTCGATTTTCTGCCTATCACACACCGATAAACCCGAGCTTGACTTCTGAATCCGCTTTGTCATCAACAAGTCCGGATTGCTCGGGGTGCGGATCGGACAGGGATTTTTTTGTTTCATCGCCCACACCGGAAGTCAAACTCTCGCTCCACTTACTTCCGGTAACCCCTTAGGCCCTTGCTCTCCTTTCGAAACAAAAATTAAAAAGTGACCATTTTTGAGAAATAAAAAAAAAGAAAATGAAGGCAAAATGAAAGACAGTCGGCCTCGTTTCTTTTAGAGAAAAAAATGGGTCTGATCGGGGGCCATCTCTCCCATCGTATCATAGGTCACGTCGCCGCCCGTCGCGCCAGTAATACGAGGCCATTCTGATGCTGCACACACCACACCACCCTCTCCTACTCTGAGTAGGGTGGGCACCCGTGTTTTTGCTGATCAGAATTTCGAAAGAAATGCGCTGAGAGATAATTCTTATTTGGAACATTTTTAATGTTTAAACAATTTGTTTAAAATAACCAATTAACTGTTTGTACTTGAAATTAATAAAAATGCGAATATTTTTTTTAGTTTTCGGACGATTCTGATCATTTAGAATTTTAACCAATCAGAATTGTCTATTTTTACTTGTTCCAATCATGTATTTTTTTTGGTAGAAAAAAAAGATAAATAAGGTGTATCGGGATTTTTTATATGTACAGTATGTAACATTTTAGCCAAGACTTTGAGGTTCAGCTAGAAAACGACCCCGACCAATAAGAAGTGCGATATAACAAAATCATCACAAGATTATTGAACGTGAGCCAATCATCATGCATTAAAAAATCAAGGTCTTAGCTTAAAAATACGATAGAGTAATTTATTTCAGGGAATTGACTCTCACACTCCAATTGTAGCAACCAGTAATTTTTTACAGTTTTTTTGATTTTTTTTTATAAAATTTCATGCTTTAATGTTCAATTATACAAATTTTATATCATCTTGTTATGCACAAAATACGTTGAATGGTACCTAACATTTTTTATACTTTGATAATAAACTATTGTGAACTATCGCATAATTTAGAAGGTATGCCAACTAATTACCACATCAGAGTGTGAATACAGATAATTTATGATCCTAACTATATATAGGTAGGCTGATTATATTAAAAGATATACATGCTAATTATATTTAAAAAAATTTGCAAAGAATAATCGTTTGGGAATTGATTTTTTTGCGATAAATTGACCTCATTCGTTAAGGACAAATGATCAGATCAAACTACTTGGACCAATTAAAAGTTTGATGAAATTAATCACCAAGATGTGAAGTTGTTCACAGAATCCCTAAAACTTTCAGCAAAATTTAGTTTTTAGACTGGTAGTAATTCAGATGATTAATCAAAGACACAAGAATAATTTCAAGATATCATAAGTGCTTGTTGGCCTTAGGCCGAAAGTAATTTATTGAACGATGAGAATTATTAACGGAGTTTTCTCATTAAAGCGCGGGATTCAAATTTACTAACGACTTTGGTGATTAAACTTGGTAACAGCTAAAAACCACCATGACAGAAAATATAAAATTTGACTGTGAAAGCCGGTGTACACACCCTAGTCTCTAAATAGGATAGAGACTCTTTATTAGAGAGAACCATAATATAGAGCTCCCTACCCTCTTACTGTCTCCTCCGCCTTATACTGCAACACAGAAAGGAACCATATATCGACTGATAAAAAAATAATCTGGCAATTGCTGGGGCAGGGATGAGCGTCCGAGCTAAAATATCTGCTCGGAATATCCCTTTATCACTTTTTGGTTAGAATGCGTAGCCACAACGTTTAAATCACACGTTAAAAGGAGTAGTGGCTACGCATTCTCACCAAAAAGTGATAAAGGGATATCTTATCTTTCGAAAATTGTCCTTATCTATTTTAAAATACTTTTTTCAAAAAAATTATCTTATTNTTATTTGCTTATTCGGCAATTATAAAGATGTAATTTAGGTTCTGTGGTAGGCTGTCACTTGTCAGATTTTGGTCGAAACGAAGTTCAAAACTAAGAATTTTAAGTACTCCCATCGTGTTCCTAAGTCCGGATTCCTAAAATTCCGGATTTTGAAAAGTTTTGAAAAAAATTTCGAAAATATTTTAAAAATTTTCAAAAAATATTTCATTTTTTTTTTGGTAAAAATGATCCAGAATGGCCACCTCGGATTTTTGAAAACCCTCTTAGCCTCTATTTTGGTCTCAACAAGTGACAGCCTATTCTGTGGTAACTGTTTATAGTGACAGTGACAACTTTTTCGGTTAATCCTTATAGAAGCAAGTTTTGTTGTCCTTACAGACAATATTTTTCGAATGTCCACAAAAATTTTTAAATGGCACTAACAGCCTAAAAGTCAAGTCAAATTTTCGCACAACTTTAGCGCACCTCTGAAATCTGGAACTGTTCGAGATTTTCGTACTCTCACTTAATTAATTGTCAACTCACTAGGGTGAATTCAAATTGTTAACTCAAATTATTTTTTGAACAGCTTTTAGTTTTTTCAATTTAATACTATTTTCACACAAAATACCTATAAATGCAGTAATTGCATTAATAATTACGTGACCGCTTTTCGTTGCGACATTAAAAGTGTACTGCAAGAATCGAAAACGGCCCTATATTGTTTCTATTAAATCCCATATAATATGACAGTGAAGAATATATGCACATATTTTCTTCGCTCACGCAATCTCATCACATTCCGACCCCAGAGGGTCGCCCTACTTTTTCAAGGGGGTATTTGAGATATATTTTCTATGGTCTCTACAAGGTCTCTTTATAGTTCTGAGAGTTTTTTCCCCATCTCTTTTTGTCTATTTTCCCTCTCTATCTCTATCTCTTAAGGGGGATACCTCTCTCTGCTCCGACGGGTTACTAGCCTCCCCACACCGGTGCGGTGCCTAGACTACGTGACTTTATCAGACTTTTGCCCGCCGCGGATTTCCGTTAAACTTGAGAATGATTCATAAGGCGGGGACTTGAGAATATCGGATGAAAAATCTCCTATAGAAATCCTATATCAAATATAAATTTTACATCAGGAAGTTATGTCTCATTTTTAATGAACTTGACCTTGATGGAGGGGTCATTTCGGTGTATCTATTGGCTTGAATAAATGTTTATAAACAGGTGTTACCAAATTTTGAAAAAGTAACTGTTAGACGGTTAATTGTCGTAAAATACTTTAGAAAAGCAAAATCTAATCTTCTCTCAGTCTCAACATATCCGTTTATTCAGAATATAAAAACAACTATATGATGTAAAATCATAGAAGTTGTTAACCCTTGGAAGCTCCAAGCAGGGGTCGGCACATCTGAAAAAAATTTTGGATCGGATCGAGATCGGATCGGTCGCCTTAATTTCACTAATTTTTTTGGATGGATCGGTCCGCCTCAATTTTTTTGAATACGGATCGGGATCGAGGATCGGTCGCTCACTTTTTTTTTGGATCGGATCGGGATCGGATCGGTCCGCTCAAAATGTTTTTGGATCGGATCGGGATCGGATCGGTTGGCTCAAAAAAAAATTGAATCGGATCGGAATTGGATCGGGTTTTCCTGAAAAGTCGATTTCCGCACATTTGTTACCGCGAAATATTTTTTTAATGTTTTAGTTAGCGTACCCGCCGATGAGCCAGAAAAGGCTAAAATTTGGCTGGGTACGTTTTTTGGTCTAACTTGGCACATCTATTAGTCAAAAAAAGTTTCGATAAATTTAACCCCTAAACCACAAAATATTTTACTCAAAAATCAGGACCCCTGCTGTAGAACTCATGCAATATCGCGCGCAGGGGCGAGCAGCTTTTTAAAGTCAATTTTTATAAATTTGAAACCATACGAAAAAGTGCTTTTAGCAAAAAAAGTATCAGTTACTATCAAGAAATAATTTTCTCAAGTCATATTTCGTACTTGATTTTTTTTGAAAATTGCAGTCAGTCTCGTTCGTTTGATCAAAATAGAAGGTAAGAGAGATTTTACCAAATCGAAATAAAGGGTTTCCCATTCATTTCTCGCGAAAAACAGAAAAAAGTATTTTTCGAAAATTTAGAATAATTTTCGTCATTTTTTTCAAAATTTAAGATATTGATACCTACTGTAAAACTCATGCCAATATCGCGCACAGAGCCGCACAGCTTTTTAAAGAGGATTTTCAAAAAATTTGGAACCATACGAAAAATGCAGTCAGCAAAAAAGTATCAGTTACTATAAGAAAAAAAATTTATCAAGTCATATTTCGTACACCACAAACTCAAACGTCCTGACACCAAACGTCCTGACAGTTTCTCAAACGTCCTGACAAAAATTTCCATTTGATACAATTTTACCAAATGTCCTGACACTTTCGATTTTGATGAAAAATATTTTTGGAAAAAGCTGTGATTTAAATGAGTGGTTTTATTATTGAAATCAGGTACATATGTGTACGAAACGTTAATATATATACAATATAAAACAATTTTTATATATTTTTTTCAAAATATGAAGTGTATTTTGAAAAATAATGAATGCACATTTTGCGAGTTTGTTTATTCGACTTCTAGTGAGGTTACCAGCGTTCAAAAGTTTGCAATAACTTCTGTGCAAAGTGCAATTCAAAATCGGAAACATCCTTTTTTTTGTTTTGAAGTTCTTTTTTCTCAAGTTTTTTATCATTTTTTCAATTATGTCCTTGTTTCTTGAAAAGTATATTAACGGAATTTGTCTTGTTAACGATCTCTCAGTTGAATTGTGAAATGCTTCGAAACTTTGCATAAGAAACTCCAGGATTATGTTGGATATAATTAAGAACTTCGATTTTTTGTTTTAAATCTGTATTATCTTCGACGCTACATTTTTTCGGTAAAATATCGGTATATAATTCATTCATTTTATTTAATTTTAAAGTTTGAGGTGTATTTTGATTATAGCCTTCGAAAAGTACTTCTACACTTCTAGAACCTAATACTCACAGTATGATACTCAGTGCTGGCCCGGCCTTCTGTTTGTATTACACACACATGAAGAAGCAGATCACTGCTTGCTAACAGCTTGTAGACATTAATTAAAAATCACAGTTTATTTCTTTATATGACTTTAGAGGGTAGCATCGACTCGGCAGACTTGGGTCAATTTAACTTTAGGGTACATCGACGGTTTTTTTTTCAGGCTAGGGACATGGTAAATGCACCAAAATGGCATCAGGAAGGCCACAAAATGCATTTCCGGTCATACATGAAAAAAAATCTCGAGAATTTTCTCAAAATTTTCGAGCTTTTTGAGATTTTTTTTGAAGTATTTTTTTGGGCAAAATACATAAACCTTCGATTTAAATGAAAAATGCTAAGAATTATGTAAAAGTAATTTGCAGCTTTTTAGTTTAGTTTTTTTCATGCATGTCTGAATATTTTTTGACAGTCGTTGAAAAATCATAAAATCTTTTATTTTCATCTTCTGCCGAATTTTAGGGAAATATTATGAATTTTCGCAAATCTGTCCAAATTTCAAATTTTTAGGTTTTCAAATTTTTTATAAAAAATCATGTATAATCACTTACTTAATTTTTTGTAATCTATTAACGGGTGTGCTCAGAAATTCTAAACAACGACAACTCAGATGGTGGTAATTTATTACCAGCTAATTTTTGAAAAATATTTTTTTTTCTTCCTGGGCGAAGTTATGGTCGACATCTAGACTAATTTTGAAGTTCAAAACAAATTTTCGCAAATTAAAAAATAATTAAAGAACGTTTTCATGTTTACAAAAATGTATTCTTTTACTCGATTTACTTCAAAACGTAAAATTGTGTAATTTGATAATTTTAAGAAAAACGGTGATGATTTTTTAATAATCTCAATAAATTTGAAAATAAATAATTTGAAAAAAATTTGAGATTATTTTTTTTTATTAATTTAAAAATTGATTGAATTCTCGCGATTAATTACAGCAGCCGCACTTTAGGATATTTTACTGTGCCGGATGTGTAATATCCCGCCGAGAATCGTTTTTGCCTCTTCCAGGTGACACAAATCAGCAGTAAAGAGTTTAACTAATAAATATAAAAATAGGTTCCGTTTGTATTCTTTAAAAAACTCAAAATTTATTTTGTACAATGAACTGTATCATTTATTGTCCTTATTATACTTTTGAATGATACCAATTATTTGGTTTGCTTCTGTTTGTCAAATAAATACAAATTTTGTTTTGAGCGCTCAAAATTCAATGTAAAAAAGTCAAACCTCATTTTCAGTTGTTTGTCAAAGTAAGCTTCATTTATGATTTGTATTACAGATATCAGTAATATCAGATATCATTAGGTTTATCAGATACAAGATATCTTATAAACAACACTCCCTTAAGGGGGTATATCTGGCAGATTTGACATATTCCCGGTGATATATTCTGAAAACTAAGAGCTCATGAGAAAAACCGAAAATTCTGATCTATCCTTCATCTTTACGAAAAAAATACATCACAAAATATTTTTGGACCATTACCCGATAGGTCCAGTATCCGTAACAAGAGACATTTACCAAACTGCAAAAACTATCTCGCTCCCAGACGGTATATCAAATTAGCTTCAAATTTTCACAGATCACGTAACGGTAGTATGTCAATCTTTTATAGTCGAGTTTTTTTTTGATCCGGCAACGAAATAATTCCTAGAACGCGAATAACTGACGATTTTTAATTTTAGACTTCAAATGCTATCTCTTCCTAGGATATATTTGCAAATGGCTCAAATTATTATCAAGTATTCCTAAGAACAATTGTAATAGACTCTCGTGGGCTTTTTTGCAATTTCCAGCTAAAACTAGAAATATGATTTTTTGGTCATTTTCCAGAAAAAATTCGAAAAAAAAGGGCTCGATTTTTTTTTTTTTTTTTTTCGAAAGTAGGCTCAAAAAGAAACTCACTAAAACACTGATGAGAAAGTTGGCTTACGTCAAGTCGATATTTGAAATTTTAGTGGTCCAAATTTGATCAAACGTTATTTTTTAAATTCATCTTTAAAAATACTTTGAAAAATCGAAATTTCGGAAAAAAAATTTTTTGATGATTGGGTTCTTAGTACAACTTATTATTACCCCGTTCAATTTGGAGCATTTTTAATGCCTCTAAGGCCTTTATTTAATCAGACAGATATACCCCCTTAAGGGGGTGTTCGACTCTGATTTAATAAAGGCCTTAGAGGCATTAAAAATGCTCCAAATTGATCAAGGTGATAATTTAGCTCACTTAGAACCCGATCATCAAAAAAAATTCGAAATTTTTGGAGCTCATTTTTCAACAAATTAAATTCAAAATATTATATTCCCCTTTATCGGCCTTTCGGTGATTTGGGGCTGATTTTTCACAAAAATAAATTCAAAATAATATCAAACCTTTATCGGCCTTTGGCCGATTTGGGCGCTCAATTTTTTCAACATAAATTAATTCAAATATAATTTTCTTTTTCCTTAATCGGCCTTCGCCGATTTTGGGCTTATTTTTAATAAAATTAAATAAAAATATAATATGGCCCGCTTTAATCGGCCTTCGGCCGATTTGGGCTCATTTTCAACAAAAAATAAATTCAAATGAAAGACCTTCCTTTATCGGCCTTCGGCGATTTGTGGCTCATTTTTTCAACAAAATAAATTAAATATAATTTGCTCCTTTATCGGCTTCGGCCGATTTGGGGCTCATTTTCAACAAAAAATTAAATTAAAATATAATTTGCCCCTTTATCGGCCTTCGGCCGATTTGGGGCTCATTTTCTCCAAAAATTAAATTCAAATATAATATTCCCTAATTATCGGCCTTCGGCCGATTTTGGGATCATTTTTTAACAAAATTAAATTTAAAAATAATATGCCTCTTTATCGGCCTTCGGCCGATTTGGGGCTCATTTTTTCAACAAAATTAAATTCAAAATAAAAGACCTTCCCATTTATCGGCCTTCGGCGATTTGTGGCTCATTTTTCAACGAAATTAAATTAAAATATAATTTGCTCCTTTATCGGCTTTTCGGCCGATTTGGGACTCATTTTTCGAAAAAATTAAATTTCAAAATATAATATCTCCCTATTATCGCCCTTCGGCGATTTTGGCTCATTTTAACAAAATTAAATTAAAATATAATATGCCCCTTTATCGGCCTTCGGCCGATTTGGGGCTCATTTTCAACAAATTAAATTCAAAATAAAGACCTTCCTTTATCGGCCTTCGGCCGATTTGTGGCTCATTTTTCAAAAAATTAAATTAAAATATAATTTGCTCCTTTATCGGCCATCGGCGCATTGTGGCTCATTTTTCAAAACATTAAATTATATAATTTTGCTCCTTTATCGGCCTTCGGCCGATTGGGGCTCATTTTCAGAAAAATTAAATTCAAAAATATAATTTGCCCCTTATATCGCCTTCGGCCGATTTGGCGGTCATTTTCAAAAAATTTAAATTCAAAATATAATATCTCCCTAATATCGGGCTTCGGCCGATTTTGGGCTCATTTTTTTAACAAAATTAAATTAAATATAATATGCCCCTTTATCGGCCATCTGCCGATTTGGGGCTCATTTTTCAAAAAATTAAAATATAATTTGTCTCTTTATCGGCCTTCGTCCGATTTGGGGCTCATTTTTTCAAAAAAATTTAATAATATAATTTGCTCTTTACGGCTTCGGCCGATTTTCGGGCTGCATTTTTCGAAAAAATTAAATTCAAAATATAATATCTTCCTATATCGGGCTTCGGCCGATTTCGGGCTCATTTTTCAACAAAATTAAATTCCAAATATAATATTTCCTTTTATCGGCCTTGCAATAATTTTTTTCTTTTTTTAAAATTGGCTGAACCGCCCTGCAAAAACATTTTTTTTTCGAAATATTTTTAACCAAATATGCCAAAAATTACTTCGAAAAAATTCATGTTTAAATTTCAATAAAAATTTTCATATCTCCGCCACTACCCGCGTGTCTCAATAAATGTCAGGATCAGTACGGCAGAACCTTACGGTTAAAAAAATTACCTTCCCAGGACCTCCAGGAAGTGGTTTTTGAAAATAAAAACTTTCGGCAATTTTGGGCATCCCCTTGTAATTCTCATATCGGAAACGACCAATTAAACGAAAATCTCAAAGTTGAGTTTTGTTTATTTTGGGTCTGCTCATGCTCTTAAAATTTTGATTCAAAACGTTTTGCTCTGCTCTGCTCTACCCTGATTTTTCAAAAAGGTTTGCTCTGCTCTGCTTTACTCTGATATTTTAAAAAGTCAGCTCTGCTCTGCCTAAAAAAAGTAGAGCAGAGCCGGTAGAGCAGAGCAGAGCAAAACTCAGCCGATCCCTGGCGTGGTACATGTACTTAGTACGTACCTAATACCGTCCTTTTTAAATTGATCAGTTGGTTCAAAACTGGAAATGTGTTTACTTTAGTGAAACTTGTAATTTGTTAAAATAATCGAAAAAACTGCAAAATTACTTCAAATCTCTTACCCTTGTGAGCACAGAGCACAATTGTGGCTCCAGCATACTAAAATCATCGAAAAAATGACAAAAAGACTGGTCGAGGAATCTTTTTTCAAATACTTTATAAGAATTTAGATTCGGTTTTCAATGAAAATAATTGATTTTTTTTTCGAATGTTTTTTTCGGCATTAACGGGGAGTTGATTGTATCAGGATTTGAGCCTACTGATTTCACTTCCGTAAAAATTAATTTCGGAAACTGGACCATACAAACAATATTGAGATTAGCCAGTTTTAGGAAAGTGTTTTTGTGCAATGCATAACAGTTGAAATAAAAATATTGTATCTAGGGGCAAGACATTTTTCTTAGGAAGTGAAATATCTAAATTTTACTTCAAGTATCACATGAAAAAATTTAGTTAATTAATAAAGTGAATTTAACCATCATAGACTTGTCACCACAGTTGTACTCATTAACCTATATTTACTCGAAAATACATAGAAAAAAATGCCATTATCTGCTTATAGGGTAATATAATCCATTTTTCATCAAAAAAATCATGAATTTTTCAAATCAAATCTTTTGACTTAATTTTTATAAAATTACTTTTGATTTATGAGATAGTAATTAAAGCGGACAAAACTATGACGTAGGCCAGATTCTTTGTGCATTGTTTTCGACAGAGATAAAATTGTAGAGAAACTGTGACCGTGTAATCTCACGTGAATATGGTACAAGCCTGCTTTTCTCCCTAGTTTCTCTAAAGAATCAAATTAAAATTCTAGAATATGAAAATGTCGAAATGCGAAAATATGACTTTCAACGTTTCTTATGCAGACAAGACTTAAATTCCAACTGCCTTAAGTTTCTGTGAACAACATTCCAACCGTAGAGGCCACAAATTGTGGCTCTGGTGCCTTTGGCGGAAACTTTTTTTTATATGCTGCACCATGGGTTAAACTTAAAAGTTTTACAAAATTATTTTATTATAAACAATATAATTTCGTATTACTTAATTATTAAAACATTTGTTTATTATCTCATTTTATGTGAATTTTTCCTTTCGAGTGAGGTTTTTAAAAATTCGAAATTTATATTTTATAAGGACATATTAGAATCAATCGGCAATATAAAGTTTCAACGCATATATTTTCTCCCAATCTTGTCATTTGTAGACGAAATTCACAGTAGATTATCATTTTAATCAGCCTAGAATTTATACAGATCAGCAACCCAATTCCATGTTTAATTGTTCAATAATCGTTTACAAGAAATTGTTTTTTTTGCCTTTTCCCCAGAAATTTCGGGATATTCAAATAATTTGTTGAGTAAATGTGAAGGTTTATCCGGTTTATAATGGGATCCTGGTAATATTTTTTAAAAGCGTCCTAATAAAATAAAAGACCAGTTAATAATACTGTTTTTTATTAATGCATGTATAGCACATTTTTGTCATATTTGCGTTTACCACCCTCAAGAAGCTGCAGGCGGTTGAAATATCTTGTGTTGAAACTGTTTCAAAAATAAACGCATAAATACCACAAGAAAGACCAAAGTCACCATCAAAAAAATACCAATCCAGTTATTTTCAAAAAAAATAAATCGGATCGGATGAGGCTTTGGGATCGATCGCTCGTAGCAAAATTGGAATCGGATCGGGAATCGGATCGGGATCGGATCGGGAATCGGATCGGGATCGGATCGGATCGGATCGAGATCGGGAATCGGATCGGATCGGGATCGGATGGAATCGGGATCGGATGGTCGCCCTTTGAAAAGATTGGATGCGGGATGCGGAATCGGAAACGATCCGATCCGATCCGATCCCGATCCGATCCCACCGATCGATCCAATTGTGCGACACCTGGCTTTCCAAGCCGATTAATCGCTCAGAACTTTTTCAAACGCTAAAAATCTGATCGATAAACATACTCTATAAAAATTCAAGATCGAAATTTGCCGAGGTGAAATTCACAAATATCAATTAAATTTTTTTATCACTAAGCCGTTCAAAGGTTATTTTATCTTACTTTTTTTTGCCGAATTGTCTCTGAAACTTAACTAACGCCTATTTTTATTCTTAGGAGCTGACATAATCCCGTCATACGCGTCAGACGACTTAATTTTTTTCGAACGTCATTTTTAAAAAAGCCCCGTTCAAAACTAGCTTAAGGGTGGTCGTCGCCTAAAAGCTGAAAATGGGGTTTTCATAGCGAATTGCCAAAGACAAACTGATTCGGATCAAATACTTTTCCTTCTTGATAATTTAAAACAAAAGATCTTGCAGTCCTAAAAAATTCAAATGTAGACGGATGGCTCTGTCCATCAAGAACGTGCTTACCAAAAGTGACGGATTTATTTTTCAAAAGTAATATCCTCCCGTGAGTTCAAAGTTCACAAATGATTCATGTTTAAATTAACGGACAGAATGTGGCAGTTCACCTAGGACTGCTTTAAAAAGAATTCTTAGCTATTTGACTTCAGAATTATCAGAAAAAACAGTATTTGACCTAATTTTTAGGGGTCTCAATCCAAATGCATCTCTNTCAAATCGTCTTATGTAAAATTTGTTTATTTTTAATTAAATTAGACTATATGATATAGTCTATATCATCTAAGTGTCACCTAACTCAACTAAATCGGAAACATAGATAAATGACAAAAAATGAAAATAGCGATTAATATTATTTTTTGACTCTCATTTCAAAAAAAATTATTTCAAAAATTGTTGGTCGAAATTCTAGGTATCATATGAACACACAAAAAATAAATAATTGCGACATTTTTTCGACCTTCCAAGATAGATGACACCCTAATTTCATCTATCATATCTTTTTTTCAATATATTTTATCAAACACTACCTGTAAATCAAGACTAAATTATACTGTATATTGTATGATATATTAAAGGTACTAGCCTCGACGAGGCTGCCTCGTATTGATTCGCAGTGCTACTACACCTTGGCCCCTCTCTCCCAGATGTGGTACGTATATAAAGTCAAGATGGACGTTCACAGTCGAGATCCTACCTTTTTGTCGACTTACAGCCAATCAGGCGGAAATTCAAAAAAATACAACCAATTCGATGTTCACTACTCCTTGAGATTGTTACATTCCGAAATTGACGTTTCTTGCATTTCCACAGAAAAAGACTTTTATCAAAACGTCGAAAAACACCCGTTTCGGCACATTCAACCAGATTGCTGACCCCTGAGGCAAAAAATCAAGAAAAAACAGAACCGATTCACTAAAATTCAGACAATTTTCCGGATTCTCACCAAGTCTCAAAACTTTCTGATATATGCTCTGGGATTCTTTTTTTTTAAAGCTGAGGGACTGAGGGGGGTGTTTAATCGCAGTTAACCAGATGGTTGGTGGGAGTTTTCTTAATGGATGTTTTAAAAATGTCCAGTCTGCATTTGTCTAACCGTACGAAGCCCCCTTAAAATAACCAGAAATTATTTCCTCCAAGATAGTTTAAATACATCGATACCCATTTTTGAATTTTTGTATTTAAAATCGTCTGAGGAAACCTATCGCAATTTTATATATTGAGTGATTGCAGTTAAGTGTGTTGATTTGAAAAACAATGAAACCATTTTTTATTATTTCGGGATTTCCAAAAATTTNAACTTAATCGGCTAAGTCATTTTGAAAAACCGCGTTGTTTTCTCACCCCCGCATTTTTAAGAGAACGAATCTTTACGAAATGGCAATAAGGAGAAATTCTGATAATCAAAAGTGATCATAAAACAATATTTTTATTCTATTTTTACGTTTGATCATTTTCAACAAAAGTCATAATAAGCTATTCCACCAATCGATTTTCGGCCAAAATCGACCACTAAGGTAAGATTTGTCACATATACTGATTTGTGCCAAATTTTATTCCGCGTTTTGTGGTTAAATTTTTTTTTCTCAAAAATCAATATTTTTCCGAAAGAATGATAATATATTGCGAAAAATCGCATTTTTGTAAATAGGGGGTTTTTCGACTTTTAAAAGCTTTCCGAAGCTCTCCGAAAGAAAGTTGTATTATGTCCTGCGAGAAACACTACCGTTGATGGTCATGATATCAATAAAAAGTCCGCCGGATTCCGCGTGCTAGAAAAATTTTTTGAAAGCAAAAATCCTTCTTTTTTCTTTAGAATTTCAAAAAAAATTAGTAGCAAAAATAAATTTCAAAATTTTTTTGCGAACGTTGAAGGCAATTTAAAAAAATCACAAAAAATCACAAAAAAAATCACAAATTTCAAAACTTTTCCAAAAATTGTGTTATTTTTCTCAATATTAAATTTTCTTAATTTTATCTTATAATCAGTTTTAATTACATTTTTTAAAATTAAATTCCACAATTTTCTGTTCCGACGGGCGGACATTGTCTAATAGACCGTCGTTTTAAATTTGATCTCAATTTAGTAGCATCAATCTCATAGTCGGCACGTTTTTGTTTCGATTTTATGCAGTCAGTTTTTGTGTTCCCCTGTATTTTTGCAGTTTATTTTTCTGGAGACTAAAAAAGCTACTGCAAAATCCTTCATTACATCAGTCGTTTTTAATTTCGTGTTTGGCTGTCTTCCCGTCGGAAAATAGCCGTAAACGAGAAAACTCAGNTATTATGTATCGTTTTCACACAATTAATTTTTTAGGAAATTTTGGCGAAAATCTAAAAAAGGTAGGAAATAATAACTTTCGAACGGCTAATCGTATAAATTTTTCAACAATGTTCTTGGAAATAAATTGCAAACTCTATGACTAATTTGAATTGTAGGTCTGTGACGATGTTATTTCAGCCGCCGTTTTGGCTCCAGAATTTTTTTTTGCCTTTAGATATCCAAAAATGGTGTGGGAGGGGGGGGGGTAAGTGAGAAAATATTCAACGCATAAAATGCTTATTACGTTTGTAGCGATGTGTGTCATTTGAGTTATCTCTCATGATCTAACATAGCCGCGCGCTACGATTTCATTTAGAATAAGTAGGGGTCAATCGCCGCCATGAGCCCAAGTTAAAATAATCCTTATTTCTGCAATAAAGAGAAAACACGTTTTCCAAAGTATACTATTTTCATGGCGTAATTTTCAACGAAGTAATTCATTTTTGCCATTTTTGTATTATTTTTTATTAAGAATTTCGTATACAGACGAATTTTGGATAATAAAACCTAAAAATTGCCTATTGAGTTATTTTTCTCGATTGAAGTTGCGATAGCTCTACTGACATGCGTGGCATATGTAATGCTATCTCATATAAATGCCGCAGAAGAAATGAAGAAGCTTTGAATTTAACTAGGAGGCTAAATCTCATGATCACTATTATTCTCGTATTTGCGACTATAAATCTAGACTAAAATCAGCCATTAAATATCATCAATTATAAAATCCTCACCATTATTCATCGAGATTGTTTCTCAAAATAAACACCATCTTGTTGATTGTAAAAGAGCAAGCATTGTACTGGCGACAAAACGACTTAGAGAATGAATATTTTTATGTACTGTATATTGGTAATTACCAGGCTTGTAAAAGGACAGGGATAGATCAGGGATGGGGGATGCATCCTTAGGGGATTGGATGGGGTGGGGATGGATTCTTCAGGGATGGGCTATCCTCATTTATCCCTACCTTATCCCTAAAGCCATCCTTTTTACTCCCCACACGCCATCCCACCTTATCCCCACTTTATCCCACTTTATACCCATTTCAATTCCCCATTTTATCCCTTTTTATCCCTAATTCAAATGAAATTCGTATAATTTTAGGGGTTTATGGGATCAATTTAACATAATTAATCAAAATCTTGATAAGATGTGGCATATAACGGGACAGCCAGGTTCCCCCTTATATTCAGTAGAAGCTTTTACCAGGAGAGCGAATGTGCTTAAACTTTTTGGCCACACTGTTTGGTAGGACGCGAGATTTATATAAAAACTACCAGGACGCGAAAGAAATTAGCTATAAATTTCATGCCATAAATTCTTAAAACTTAAAATTATGCCCATACGCGCGCGCTCAATGCTGATGCCCTTAAATGCGAAAGAATCGGCTTAAAATTATATAACATAAATTAAACGTTTACAGTATAATATGGGGATTACATCCTGGGATGTGAATCCCCGGGATGCTCCTTTTTGGGGATAGATGGGGATAAAAAGCGATGGGATGCATCCATCCCAAATTGGGTATAAAATGGGAATGGGTGATAGGGATGAAAATCGGCTAGGGATGCTCCATTTACTGAAGCCTGGGTTTTAATCAGCCTGGGTTTCTCGTTTAACGGCTATTTCTCGCACCGGCGAAGACAGCGCAAACCAAACAGGCAAATTAAAATCGACTGAATTGTCAATTGAAGGTCTTTGCGACAAGTGCTTTTTTTGTCTCCAGAAAAATAAACTGCAAAAGATCAGGGGACAAGCAAACTGACTGCATAAAATCAAAACAAAAACGTTGCGAGTATGAGATTATTTTATGACATAGCATTAATCATGCCACGATGTCAGTAGACTATCCAACTTCAATCGAGAAAGATACTCAAGGTCAATTTTTGGAGTTTTATCCAAAATTCGTTTATTACAGAAATCTTAATAAAAATAATACAAAAATGACAAAAATAAATTCTTTCTTAAAAATTGACCAGAAAAAGTATATTCTGGAACGCGTTTCTCTTTTATTGGCAGAAATAAGGATTATTTTATTGCTCATGCGATTGAACCGCTACTTTTCATAATGAATCGTAGCGCGCGGTATGTTAGATCATGAGAGATCAACTCAAAATGACACACATTCTAATTCAACGTAAATAAGCATTTTATGCGTTGAATATTTTCTCACTTAACAAAAACATTTTGAAATCAAATTATATATTTTTTTAAATTTGCGAGAATCAGTTTTTTCGAATCAGTTTTACGAATGACCTGAACGTAAATTAATGATTTCTTGTCCAATAAATTATTGGCAACTTTGTTTCTGGTTAATTTTTAAAGTTTAAATTAATTTGGATATTAACTGCGCGAGTTTTTTGCTGCTGGCTTTTTTACTGATTTGATAATAAGTAAATCTATATGACATAGGCTATATCTAGGGTCAGTAATTTATTATTATTTATATCCGTATATACCGTCGTATTAAATTAAAATGAAAACTCTCATGGCCACGATTCACACAATTAATTGCATTAGTAATACGAATAAAAGCTTAATTTGACATTTTGAAATTTTNATCATGAGATTTAGCCTCCTAGTTAATTCAAGCTTTTCATTCTTCTCGCATTTTATGACATAGCATTAATCATGCCACGATGTCAGTAGACTATCCAACTTCAATCGAGAAAGATACTCAAAGTCAATTTTTAGAGTTTTATCCAAAATTCGTGTATTACAGAAATCTTAATAAAAATAATACAAAAATCGCAAAAATAAATTCTTTCTTAAAAATTGACCAGAAAAAGTATATTCTGAAACGCGTTTCTCTTTTATTGGCAGAAATAAGGATTATTTTATTGCTCATGCGATTGACCCGCTACTTTTCATAATGGATCGTAACGCACGGTATGTTAGATCATGAGAGATCAACTCAAAATGACACACATTCCAATTCAACGTTAGTAAGCATTTTATGCGTTGAATATTTTCTCACTTAACAAAAACATTTTGAAATCAAATTATATATTTTTTTTAAATTTGCGAGAATCAGTTTTTTCAGTTTAACGAATGACTTGAACGTAAATTAATGATTTCTTGTCCAATAAATTATTGGCAACTTTGTTTCTGGTTTATTTTGAAAGTTTAAATTAATTTGGATATTAACTGCGGGAGTTTTTTGCTGCTGGCTTTTTTACTGATTTGATAATAATTTAATCTATATGACATAGGCTATATCCAGGGTCAGTACTGGGAGATATTGCAATTAAACCCCTCAGCTTTTTCGGATTTTTTTTCTCTATTTTCAAAAAATTCTCCTTAAAATTCTGCACCATTTACCGATCACAAATGGTTAATAAACTACTTNATAGACCATTGTTTTCTATTGTTGTTAACAAAACTGAAAATATAAACAATTTCTGCAATCTCCGAAACCAAAAGAAAAAAAAAACACTGGTTTTGATTCGACGTTCTTCAAAAGCCGTGTCATTTTCTGGTAGGATCCTCGACTGTGAACGTCCATCTTGACCTTTATTACTAACACCTCGGGAGAGAGGGGCCAAGGTGGGTAGTAGCACTGCGAATCCAATAACGAGGCAGCCTCGTCGAGGCTTAGTACTAATATATATAAATATAGCAGGTATAATTTAGTCTTGATTTACAGGTAGTGTTTGATAAATATATTGAAAAAAAGAGTATATTAGACTGAAATTAGGGTGTCATCTATCTTGGAAGGTCGAAAAAAATGTTCGCCAGATTTTTATTTTTCGTGTGTTCCATATGATACCGTAGAATTTCGACCAACAATTTTAAATATTTTTTTTCTGAAATGAGACGTAAAAAGTAATATTAATCGGCTATTTTCATTTTTTTCGTCATTTATTATGTTTCCGATTTAGTTGAGTTTAGGTGACACTTAGATGAATATAGACTATATCATATTGGTCTAATTTTTAATTAAAAAATACAACAAATTTTACATAAGACGATTTCGACATAAAAAAATTTCAAAACTCAAAAATTTGCCGGTCATTTTGTTCCAGGTCATTTTAAGACGTATTTTTTTTCATTCAACAAAAGACAACACACAGATCGTATAATTTAGAAATATTTGCACATTTTCAATATGTTTAATTTTTATTTTCAATATTTCGCGGAAATGCGGGCCAAATAAATTTTAATGTCACACATCTGCTGTTTTGCAGATTTGTAATCTTGTTAGGAAATTCAAAGGAATAACTACCCCTCACCCCCAAACCATTGAAATTCCCCTCACACGCAAAACGCATCGGGGACGCCACTTTGAGCGGTTATTGGCGGGAAAATAAAATCGCGATAGATATCAATTATTTTTAAAGACCCGAGTTCAGGATAGATTTAAATTGGAGGCCAAATTTTCTAAAATTTTGATTCTGTTTTGGCTCGATAAATGCAGAGAAAAAAAAGAGTTTAGTTTCAGGTACTTCATCGGAAAACCATACATCTTTTCAAAATCACATATGATAACAAAAGATTAAGTAGAACACTGGAGCTATTCAAATATAATCTCGAATTTTTGCATAGTTCATCTCAATGCGTCTGAAAAAACAAGTTTTTCGTATCCCTTCGAGCAAAAATGCACAGCACTAAAATTAGAAAGAAAAACATAAACAATTTTGCAATACTAAATAAAGTAAAATGTTTGACTTCGACGTTTGCAAACCTTCATTTCTCACCACGACTTTTTTAGGGAACGAATTTCACGATAGGAGCAATAAGGGAATATAGCTAGGGTCAGTATCGGGCGTAAAAATCGACATTTAAAGTAGTTTATTAACTATTGTTAGTATTATTCACATTTGTGATCGGTGAATGGTTTTCTGATTTTAGTGCGTGCATTTTTGCTCGAAGGGATACGAAAACTTGTTTTTCAGACGATTGAGATGAACAATGCAAAATTCGAGATTATATTTGAATAGCCAGTGTTCTATTTAATCTTTTGTTATTCTTATGTGATTTTGAAAAATGTATGGTTTTCCGATGAAGTACCTGAAACTAAAACTATTTTTTCTCTTGCATTTATCGAGCAAACAGAATCAAAATTTTTAGAAAATTATTGGCCTCCAATTTAAATCTATCCTTGATCTCGGGTCTATAAAAATAATGAATATTCTATCGCATTTATTTTNATAGACCATTGTTTCATTTTGTTACAAAACTGAAAATACTAAAACAATTTTCTGCATCTCCGAAAAAAAGAAAAAAAAAACACTGGTTTTGATTCGACGTTCTTCAAAAGCCGTGTCATTTTCTGGTAGGATCCTCGACTGTGAACGTCCATCTTGACCTTTATTACTAACACCTCGGGAGAGAGGGGCCAAGGTGGGTAGTAGCACTGCGAATCCAATAACGAGGCAGCCTCGTCGAGGCTTAGTACTAATATATATAAATATAGCAGGTATAATTTAGTCTTGATTTACAGGTAGTGTTTGATAAATATATTGAAAAAAAGAGTATATTAGACTGAAATTAGGGTGTCATCTATCTTGGAAGGTCGAAAAAAATGTTCGCCAGATTTTTATTTTTCGTGTGTTCCATATGATACCGTAGAATTTCGACCAACAATTTTAAATATTTTTTTTCTGAAATGAGACGTAAAAAGTAATATTAATCGGCTATTTTCATTTTTTTCGTCATTTATTATGTTTCCGATTTAGTTGAGTTTAGGTGACACTTAGATGAATATAGACTATATCATATTGGTCTAATTTTTAATTAAAAAATACAACAAATTTTACATAAGACGATTTCGACATAAAAAAATTTCAAAACTCAAAAATTTGCCGGTCATTTTGTTCCAGGTCATTTTAAGACGTATTTTTTTTCATTCAACAAAAGACAACACACAGATCGTATAATTTAGAAATATTTGCACATTTTCAATATGTTTAATTTTTATTTTCAATATTTCGCGGAAATGCGGGCCAAATAAATTTTAATGTCACACATCTGCTGTTTTGCAGATTTGTAATCTTGTTAGGAAATTCAAAGGAATAACTACCCCTCACCCCCAAACCATTGAAATTCCCCTCACACGCAAAACGCATCGGGGACGCCACTTTGAGCGGTTATTGGCGGGAAAATAAAATCGCGATAGATATCAATTATTTTTAAAGACCCGAGTTCTCAAAATATTATTAAGTCTAGGACAGTTGCAATTGAAATCGGGGACAGGGTCCCATTTTTTCAATTTGTTTGTATAAATTCGATAATTTTAACGAGATAACATTTGAAAACAAGATTACGTCTTAAAATAACCGGCAATTTTTGAGTTTTAAAATTTTTTATTTCAAATCGTCTTATGTAAAATTTGTTTATTTTTAATTAAATTAGACTATATCATATAGACTATATCATCTAAGTGTCACCTAACTCAACTTAATCGGAAACATAGATAAATGACAAAA